>JAQFVV010006329.1:0-600000 GCA_028023455.1 Epiperipatus broadwayi | reverse complement strand
CATTCCATTTCTATTTACCCAAGATATAGTTTGGAACAGAAATGTATCTCAGTAGTTTCAATTCTATATATTGTCTGATTCAGCAACAGTGTTAAAAATAGCATATAATCCTATCTTTTTTTTATTTCATAAAGACTATGGTAATGGGTGTTCATTTTTTACTAATTAATTTAATGAAAACTCATTTTGTAGTAATCATTCTTGTTATTAAGCAGTGTTGTTTAAACCATTGTATAATATGGTTTTTACATTCTTTATTGGTTATAGACTTATAAATATGTGCATTTAAACAGGAAAAACTCTCCATACAGTAGTGCCACCCTTTGCCAACCAGAGTAATCAATGGATACCAGAAGCCTTGTGCATAAAATCCCCATTTTGTGCGTACTCATCCAATATCCCCAAACTAGTTTCTGTACTGTATGGAGAGTTCTGCCTGTTTAATAACAGTTATGTGCTAGCATAAGAGATGGTGATCATATGATGTTTATATGCATTATATATATATACAATGTTTCCCTGAAAATGAGATCAGTTCTTATGTCAATTTTTGCTCCAAAAGATACCATAGGGCTTATTTTCAAGGGTTGTTTATTTTTTCATGTACAATAATCTACATTTAATCAAGTACTTCTTCTCTTTACAGAAAAAGCTGTAAAAATTTTACCCTGGGATGAACCACAATTTCTTTCTTGTACTCACTGGAATAGCTCTTTCCTTTGGCACTCATGTTATTTGGCAATCAGAATATTATTTCATTAAAATTTATCATTAAATCAAAGTGTTAATTGAAGACTTGTGAGATAGGAGTGGTAATAAAAATGATTAGAGTTAAGAGTGGTTTGTCCATACAAATGCAACAACAAAATGCAAGCATCATTCAGAAAATGCTTCTGTATTTCATACACGCACATTAACTATGCCCATTATAACATGGGTCATATTGATTTACAATAACTCACATATCATACAACTATACATCAGTTATCCAGTGTTTATGGTGTAACACTTTTCAAATTACTTGCCATATCCCTGCTTGGGTACTCAAAAACCTTTTATTAAGAGAAAGACCAATGATTCAACTTAGGATAAACTTTAATTATTAATACAATCTTTGAGGAGGAACAAAAAATGTTTAAGAATTCAGACTTTTTTTTTTCTTGTATAGTTAAAAGCTAACATGGTGAAATTCTAAAACTCAATCAAGCATTCTAAATCTAAATATTAAATATAAATAAAATCAGTACCTAAAAATATATAAATAAAATTGTAAATTGTCTGATATACTGAGTTGTGGTAGATAAATTGTTTCTCTATACAGGTAGAATTATGTTTGTCAAAAATTGTTGACGGGAAAATGCAAAAGAACTATATAATTTATTGTAATGGAATGGGGATCAACCTTTTTTCAAATAGAGAAATTTTGTATCCATACATATGCATATTAATTGTCCATATTTTATATTTGATTTTTTAATTTTTTTCTTCAAATAGTTAAATAAAGAGTTAAAACAGACATGATGGATGGGGGAGGGTAGGTTGTGCTCATTTATTTTGTTAAAACATGTGTGTATATATTGTTGTATAGGTGGGTGAATGAAAAAAACAAAAAACTAAAAATATATAATACAGACGTTATTTCCAAGATAAAAAGTCACTGTATTTTATTTTTAATAATATATATATAATAAAATTAAAAATAACTAAAAAAGAAAGAAAAATTATCTGTGGAATGCCTTTTAACGAAGGCATTATTTTAAGCATTTTCAAAAAAAAATAATAATAATAAAAATAACATAAAGGTGTTCGACAGAATTTTTGGTCAAGGCAAAGAAGAAAAAGATGATAAAAGCTTTGCTTTTGTTTTGAAGAGATGCCGAACCTGAAATATCACATTCTTAGATACTAAAAAAAAAAAATAACTGAAATTCTATGGATTGGAACTTTCTAGAATATAAAAGAAAAGAACCATAAAGGGGGTGGGGGTCAAGAGTTAGTTTGTTCTATATATATATATATATTACTAAAATTTAAAGGTAAAATATTTATTAGCTATATTTGTCTGTTTGTGTTATTAAAGTCCTATGTTGAAGATTTCGGAAACTTGTTGGAACCGGCTAGCATATTCACCATAGGCTGGGGTAAAAGCTTAAAACACATTGGGCTTTTGACCCCAGTTCCACAAAGATATGCAAGATGCCACATAATTAAACCACCTTTTAAACCTGACAGAATTTGACTATCTGTATTACAGTAAACAACCAAATTAATAGAGATTCAAGGAACCAAGCAGAACAACACATCCATAATGAACAAATTTTAATGGCCATCATGTCAAATGAATCTATTATCATTACCAATCTGAATCCATTACTTTCCCCATGGAATCCCAGGTAAAATATACACTTTATTACATATACTTTCCCTTTACACATAAGTGTGTATTTTCTATTGATGTTTAATAACATTCTGATTAGCTCTCATCTCTGTTAAAATTATATTTCACATTGGATTGAATGGACATTATTTTCTCTCTTTGCTTTTTTTTTTTTTTTGGTTTACTTATCTGTGCAGTGTATGTGTATGCTTATGTTTTATAAAATGTCTAATCACAAATATATATTTTTTAACTTCTTATTATTTATTTGTTATATTAAAAATTCTATTCTAATGAAATAGTCATGTTGCTTCATTACCTCAAGTTTTATGTAGGTAGCTAAAGAAAGAAGTATACATATTTGTAGTAATTGTTTAGGTAAATTAATTGAATATTTGATTATTACTGTTGCCCATATTTTTCTTCTCGTTTAAGTTCGACCTATCCTGAATGAGCTAGCAGTGGCTGGGCTTTCTAAGTATCCATGATCGTTCTTACATCACTTTCAGTATAATTGTTATATAAATAAGATTGGTGCTTGGAATCAGAAAACTGACATCCATAAATAAGCTGGATAAGATATATTATTAACTATTATATAGTTTGTTTAAAGAGAAATATAGAAGTATTTCAATAAAGAAATATATTGAATCCTCTCATACATTAAATTAGATATATAGCCATGAAAAAAGGGACTCGTTTCATTTCAATGAAATATTATTAATTATTATGTAAAATTTTAGATAAGTATAGGATTATCACAATAAAGAAATATATTGCATCATGGTGTATGTAAAGGTAGCTATACAGCTGTGAGTGAAAGATTACATATCATTACAATGGTCTCCCAACTTAGGGGCTTTCGAAGAGTAAAAATTATGGGGGACAGAATATGAGGGTCGAGTAATAGTAAAAGAAAGATTACATATCATTACAATGGTCTCTCAACTTAGGGGCTTTTGAAGAGTAAAAAGTATGAGGGACAGAATATGAGGGTCGAGTAATAGTAAAAGAAAAATTACATATCATTACAATGGTCTCCCAACTTAGGGGCTTTTGAAGAGTAAAAAGTATGGGGGACAGAATATGAGGGTCGAGTAATAGTAAAAGAAAGATTACATATCATTACAATGGTCTCCCAACTTAGGGGCTTTTGAAGAGTAAAAAGTATGGGGGACAGAATATGAGGGTCGAGTAATAGTAAAAGAAAGATTACATATCATTACAATGGTCTCTCAACTTATGGGCTTTTGAAGAGTAAAAAGTATGGGGGACAGAATATGAGGGTTGAGTAATAGTAAAAGAAAGATTACATATCATTACAATGGTCTCCCAACTTAGGGGCTTTTGAAGAGTAAAAAATATGGGGGACAGAATATGAGGGTCGAGTAATAGTAAAAGAAAGATTACATATCATTACAATGGTCTCCCAACTTAGGGGCTTTTGAAGAGTAAAAAGTATGGGGAACAGAATATGAAGGTCGAGTAATAGTAAAAGAAAGATTACATATCATTACAATGGTCTCCCAACTTAGGGGCTTTTGAAGAGTAAAAAGTATGGGGGACAGAATATGAGGGTCGAGTAATAGTAAAAGAAAGATTACATATCATTACAATGGTCTCCCAACTTAGGGGCTTTTGAAGAGTAAAAAGTATGGGGGACAGAATATGAAGGTCGAGTAATAGTAAAAGAAAGATTACATATCATTACAATGGTCTCCCAACTTAGGGGCTTTTGAAGAGTAAAAAGTATGGGGGACAGAATATGAAGGTCGAGTAATAGTAAAAGAATTAAAAGAGAATATTAATGAAGTGTTATAATTCATTTTGTTATGGTTTAAGAAAGAGAAATCGGAAGATAGGTAATGGAGTGGATTATATAGGGAAATTTATATATGTAGCATAGTACTTTGGGTGCTGGGAAGTTAAGCCTAGCACATTTCTTATTAAAAGTAGATGGTAATATAATATAATATATATATATATATAGGGAATTATAAAAAAGAGAGGAGGATGAGTATGGAATTGGTGAAAATAAAAAAATATATATATCAATAGGAAAAGGAGGAGACACCAATAGACCATGTTAAAAGCTTACAAAGATATTTTAATAGCTATGGAATACCAGAAGAAACTAAAATAGTGATACCATACATCCACCTCGAAGAGTACACCTAGGCTTGATGGAATTCACTTTTACACCAGCTATAAAATGGCTCTAAAAAGGACCTTCTGCAATGAAGAGTAACAAGAGAATATTAAATCACAGTTAATAAAACAAAAGTTTTAGGAGGATAGTAGAGAAGGTTATGTGCAGTTTTTCAGATGATAAGTAGCCATGTTGAAGATATTAGAAGCTTGTGAACTTTCTGAGAAACAAACTGTCTTGATGGTACATAGAAACCTACTGGGGGAAATAAAATGGATGTTGGGAAAGGGGAAAGAGAGGTCAGTGAAAGCAACAGATAAAATATTGAGACAATTACATGTAAGTAAAAAAATATGACAAATCAAAGATTGAGCAACTTGATAGAAGAGGCAAGGATTTATGAAATGAGCAAAAGAGAAATAGACAAGGTGAATGAAGCTATATTAGGATATTGACAGAATCAAAAGCAAGTAGGAAACATGATGTGTTCATGGGAAGATCAGGTTTCATGCTATACTCAACAGACATGACCTAAAATTTTTATAGCAGTGAGTCAGATAAAAGTGGAGGCACTTGTGGATTCAGGTAGTCAAATCTCAGTGATAGCAGAAAGTCTGTACCACAGAATCATGAAAGAGCAACTGCACATGCCCACTCTCCCATTGAGGTCTCTTCAAGTGACAATGGCTAATAATTGGAAAGCCAAAGAAGAACCCAAACAAATATGGATGGACATTAAAATTAATGGAGAAAAATATCTATATGTATTCTTGATTATGAAAGACTTGATATATAATGCCTTACTAGGATCTGATTTTTTACACGAATATAAATGCACCTTAGATTATGGAAATGGACAGGTCACATGCAAGGGAGAAATGATTCAGTTTCTACATTAGTAAAGGCCCAACAGACTGCATTATCATAGAAAAATACATGAGGCAAAGATGACCAAGGGAAATTGGGAAGGCACACTAAGGCAAATGTTGAAGAAATATAATTGAGTTTTTTTTAACATACCAGGTATAATCCAGGGCTTTGAGCAAAGGATTAAACTGAATGAAAACCAAAGCAAGGTCATATCCAACTCTCCTTAAGTATAGGGATGAGGTTAAGAAACAAATAGAGTAGATGATGGAATGTAGCATCATCTCAAAATGCTCATCAGCATATTGTAGTCCACTGGTGGTTATACAAAAAGATGGCATGGTGAGGTTGTGTCTTGTTGCACATCAACTAAACAAAGTAACAATCCTGGATTGTAATATTCCACCACCAATGCATGAACTCTCTCTTTCAGAGGGAAAAGAATTTTCTTGATGTTTGGCTTGACTGCAAGCTAATGGCAAATCAAACTTCACCCAGATGATCATAAATACACAGCATTTTTGATATGAGGGTTATTCATATCAATTCAACCGGATGCTGTTTGGTTTAGTAAATAGTGGTGATAAAGTATTGGCCATTAGGGATTTTCCTATACCCGTGACCAGAAAAACATATGATCCTTCTTGAGTGTGTGCAACTTCTATTACAGGTTTCAGGAATGATTTGAGGAATAGATGTAACTCTTGGTTAGATTAGTGAGGAAAGATGTCCCATAGAAATGGACATGGGAACAAGAATAAGAATTTGAAAGGGTTAAAGCAGGGTTTGTGGAACATGTAATGCTGGAATTTCCTGATTTTATTAAGCTGTTTATAGTGCAAATGAACTATAGTAGATATGGACTGGTAGTGACATTATCTTAAGTGCAAGCAGCTGGCTGGATAGCTGTATTAAATTTCCTAAGTTGGTTACTTAAAGAGCCCAAACTCAATTATACCACCTTAAAAAAGGAAGCCCCACCTTAAAAAAGGAAGCCCAGATGATCATTTGGGCATTCCAAAAGCTCCATACACTCTTATTAGGATCAGATATAATCATGATCATGAACCATAAAAACTTGGAGTTTATAAACCACAGTTATCTAACCAATAGTCAGTTGATACACTGGAGTTTGTATCTTCACAAATGCAATTACATCATGAGGCACTGCAAAAGGTCAGAGAATATTGCGGCTAACATTCTCAACTGAAACCCAGCATGCTCCCAGTTTCACCATTTAAAGGTAGAAAATTTATATATATATATATATATATATATATATATATATATATATATATATATATATATATATAGCAGGAATAGGTCTGAGAATAAATGAAGAAGTCAAACTTGACCTTGAACAGTTGGCTCAGCACTAAAGAGAAGATATCCAATTAAAACAAGTAATTGAGAACCTGGAAGGAAAAGAAACCAAGGCCACAGGATGGATAGGAAATAAGATTGGGCATTATAAACTAGACCAATCAATGCTTCAATATAAGTTCCAAGATGATCCTGAAGAATGGAAGCCAGTCATAGGTATGGTGAAGACTGAATATTTGCTTATGAAGTGGTTCTATTGACTGGGTATGCATAGCAAAGTTATTTCTGTAATAAATCAGTGTGAAATTTGTCAGAATGTTAACCAGCAGATAGAAGTTACATGGCCCCAATGATTTCCATGATTCCAAAGAAACCATGATGGTTGTGGATTATTATAGTTGATTACTGGTGTGCAATAAAAAATATTTGCTAGTAGTATACAATTTTCTTCCAGATTTGTGGCCACCTACCCAATAACTCATGTGAATGTAAAAAATATGATACATGTACTAGGAAGGGAACATTTTCCATCTGTAGGAAAACCTCAGGCTATTCTCTCAGATCATGATATACCATTTGTATCTGGAGAATGGCAGAGATGGATCCAGAGATTAGGGACCATGCATATATTAACGTCCACTCACAAACTGATATATGCAAATGGGTAGGTAGTGTGTGAGTTGGAGTGGTTATTTAGAACCTACATCCCAACAAATCACTAGGGTTGGGTCAGGCAAGTTCCAAATATACTCAATTACATTAATTAGTTCAAAGAACAGATTGGGTTTTCACCTGTGCAGTTACATTTCAGTAAGAATGCTCCTAAATTAATCAAGACTACCTTAGCAGAGATGGAAGAGTCTCCTGTGTATACTGAAAATAATCAGACTCAGGTGTATCAAACTCTTCTCAAGAGGAGACAAAATAGAACAAAATGTCAATAGGAGCATCACATAGGGTTAAGATAGGTGACTGAGTAATGATAAAGACTTCACATGTGAGTGAACCTGGAAAGTTTATATTTCAAACATTCTGTAAACCTGAATGAGGGTCTGTTTAATATAGTAAAATGCAATGGAAACAATGCATTTGGGTAGATACTGGGCAGGAGATAAGGAGATTCTATAATGCCAGATCCCTCAAATCTATGCCATAATGCAAGTAAATTATTGGATAAGCTATTATTTTGATCCTTAAATTTGAGTCATTGAAACATACACACCATGTCTGAAGGCTTTCAAACAGCAGAGTATTGCAAGACAGTGGGGATTAAACCTTGTTACAAAGAAATAAGTTTTGTATTCATATGTATGTGTATAGTTTTATTATTAATTGTCCATACTTTATATTTGATTTTTTTTCTTCAAATAGTTAAATAAAGAGTTAAAAACAGATATGAAGAATGGGGGGTTGTGCTCACTTATTTTGTTGAAGCATATGTCTGTGTTTGTTTTGTTGTATAGGCAGGTGAATGGAAGAAATCAAAAAAATAAAAATATATAATATACACGTTATTTCCAGAATGAAATTCACTGTATTTCATTAATGAAAATAAAAATAATTAAAAAGAAAAAATATAGAGAGAAACTATACAGATTGTTATCTGTGGAATGTCTTTTAATAAAGGCATTATTATTAAGTATTTTTTTAAAATAATAATAATAATAATAATAATAATAATAATAATAATAATAATAATAATAATAATAATAATAATAATAATAATAATAATAATAATAATAATAATAATAATAATAATAATAATAATAATAATAATAATAATAATAATAATGGTTGTCATCTGATCCTTCGTGTCAGCCGCCAGAGGCGCGATTTCTAACTGAAAAACACATTAATATATAGTTCCCGGGATAGCGATTCTCTATTAATATTGACTTTTTTTTTGGTTTGTTTACAAAGTTTACTTTTTTTCGTTTCTGAATTATTTTTCCCAAATAATATTTTTGACGATGGGATAATAATAGTTTGTTTTTTTTTACCAAAGGGTCTTTTTTGGTGTGTGTTCAAATAGTAATTTGTGTTTTTTTAAAAAAAAAATAATATTACTGTTTTTGAAAAATTGGATTGACAAAATTCAAGAGAGAGCGGGGTTTTATGATGGATCTTTAAATAATAATTTACGTTACTTTGATAGGTTTACATTGATTGCCGAAAACAATTATTGGGAGAAGTGTTGTTTTTTTTTTTCGCGCGCGTGTGTTTATGTTTAAATAAAATTTAAAACCTTTACTTTTATCAGTTTACATTTGATGGATGACCGATTGGACTTCCTTTCATTTATAAATTATGGTTTTGGTTCTACAAATAAATATTTTTGACAATGGGACGATAATAGTTGTTGTTTGTTTAATTTTTATTGACAAGAGCGGGTGTTTTTTTGGTGTAGATTCAAATAGTAATTTGGGTTACGTTTAAATAATAAGTTGCGGTCTTACTTTGATCGGTTTACATTTGATTCCCGACACTAATTACTGGGAAGGGTGTTTTTTTGTGTGTACGATTGTAGACAACAATTATTGGGAGAAGGGGTGTAACCATTTAAAGAATAGTAGTTTACGTTACTTTTAGTAGTGGTGTACATTTGATTGCTGACAATAATTAGTGAGAGGGGTGGGTGTTTTTTGGTGATTGGCGACAACAATTATTGGGAGAAAGAGTTTTGCGGTTTGTGTTTGTTCGTGTGTATGTTTAAATCAAAATTTAAGTTACGTTTATTGGTTACCATTTGATTGAAAACCGATTTGACTTTCTTTTTTTTTTTTTTTCGTTTATAAATTATTTGGGTTTTCCCAAATAATATTCCATTTGACAATGGGACAATAATAGTCTAGGTTTCTTTAATTTTGATTGACAAGAGCTAGTCTTTTTCGGTGTACGTTCGAATAGTAATTTGGGTTATGTTTAACTAATAATTTACTGTCTTACTTCGATTGGTTTACATTTGATTGGCTAGGACAATTAGTGGGAGGGTTTTTTTTGTTTTTTTCTATACGATTAAAGAATAATTGACGTTCCTTTTATTTGACCATTTGATTGCCGACGACAACAATTATTGGGAGAAGAGGGTTTTTGGGGGCTATGTTTAAATAAAAATTTTAGTTACTTCTTTTATTTTACATTTGATTGCCGACGCCAACAATTATCAGGAGAAGAAGGGATGTACGTGATGTTTGACGAAGGTCATTTAGAATCCCTCAAACAAGCTTGCCTTTATGAAGTGAACCTTTCCGTCGGCAGATGTTTTTGGACCTCAAATCTGCATATATTTGCCGCACAATCCAATCTTTTCTTTCAGCAGCAGGATGTTTTTTTCTTTTTTTCTGCTGTAGAAATATTCCAGCGCTGGCCCGTGTCTGGCAATTCCCATCTTTTAAAGTTTTCTGTTGTGGGAATTAGCCGTACTTTTTGTCTCGGAAAATTTCTCGCTAAAACGTGACTCAAAGCGTGATTTTTAAATTTTTACGCTATTCCACCCTAATCGAAAATTTAGGAGAAATACAAATTTATGAGGAACAATCACGATACTGTTAAAATTGATAAAATGTAACAGTACATCGATTGGTCTTAAAAAAAACAAGGCACCGATGAAAATTTAAATAATTTTGACACGATCAAAATAAACATCCTAGTACAATATTGTTACATCAAATACATAATGCAGCATTACGATATAGTGTGTGACACAAACAACTATGGCATTTTCCTCTGCTTTTAGCATCGGAAAAAGCCACACCGTTAGCCGCTAAGCCGAGTTAACACTCTTTCTAGATTTTATCGTAGAAAGGAGACTTAACTTCCGAGTTAATACTCTACCTTTTAATGTAGAAAGTAGACTTAACTCCAAGTTAACAATCTTTCTAGGATTTCTTTTAGAAAGAATGCTTAAAGGCTTGGGTGCGGCCGCGGAAACGGCATATTTCTAGAAATTTAGCTAGAAATCGCGCCTCTGGCAGCTGACACGAACGATCAGATGACAACCATAATAATAATAATAATAATAAAAAATAATAATAATAACTTAAAGGTGTTTGACTGTATTTTTGGCCAAGATGAAAAAGAAAAAGGTGCTAAAAGCTTTGCTTTTGTTTTGAAGAGAAGCTGGACCTGTTATACCAGGTGCTTAGATACTAAAAAAAAAAAAACTGAAATTGCATGGATTGGAACTTTCTAGAATATTAAAAAAAAAGACTACAAAGGGGGGGGGGGATCAAGAGTTAGTTTGCGCTATATATATATATATTTTTACAGAAATTTGAAAATAAAAGATTTATTATCTACATTTGTCTGTTCATATTATTAAAGTCCTATGCTGAAGATTTTGGAAACTTATTGAAACCAGCAGGTATATTCAGCAGCTATGAATAGGCTGGGGTGAAAGCTTAAAACATGCTGGGCTTGTGACACCAGTTCCATGAAGATATGCAAGATGCTACTAATTAAACAATCACTTAATCTAAAAGAATCCACTCCTGACTATTTGTGTTAGAGTTAACAACCAAATTAATAGAGATTCAAGGAACCAAGCAAAACAACATATCCATGATGAACAATTTTAATGGCCCTTATGTCAAATGAAACTATTATCATTACTGATCTGAATCCATTACTTTCCAAATCCGAAGTAATGTGTACACTTTATTATATATATTCCCTTTACACATTAATGTGTATTTTATATTGATGATTAAAGACTTTATATGATAATATTCTGATCAGCTCTCTTCTCCGTTAAAATTATATTTAGCATCGGGATTGAATGGACATTTTTTTTGTTGTTTTTTTTTATTTGCTTGTCTGTGTGAAATATGTATATGCTTATGTGTTATAAAAATATCTGAGCATGAATAATATATAAGTTTTTTATGTTATTATTTGTTTGTTATATTAAAATTTTTATTCTAATGAAATAGTTATGTTGTTTCATTACCTCAAGTTTTATGTAGATAGCTAAAAAAAAGAAGTATACGTGTGTGTAGTAATTATTTAGATAAATTAATTGAATACTTGAAAATTGCTGTTCCCTGTATGTTTCTCCTTGCTTAAGTATCACCCACCCTGAATGCGCTCACCAGTGGACAGGCTTTCTAAGTATTCATGATAGTTTTTACATCTCTTTCAGTTTAATTCTTATATAAATAAGATTGGCACTTGGAGTCAGAAAACTGACGTCCATAAATATGCTGGATGAGATATATGACTAAATATTATATAGTTTTTTTTTAAGAACTATAAAAGTATCACAATAAAGAAATATATTGCATCCTCTCATATATTAAATAAGATATATAGCCATGAGAAAAGGGCTCATTTGTTTCAATGAAATATTATTAATTATTATGTAAAATTTTAGATAAGTATATGATTACTGCAATAAAAAGATATATTGCATGATTACATATGTAAAAGTAGCTGTGAGTGAAAGATTTAACTTAAAGATAAACTTTAATTATTAAAATCACTTTGTTATTTTAATAAAATCTTTGAGGAGAAAAAAAATGTTTAAGAGTTCAAACTAATTTTTTTTATCTTGTATAGTTAAAAGCTAACATGGTGAAACTCTAAAACTCAATCAAGCATTCTAAATATAAATAAAATCAGTACCTAAAAATATATAAATAAAATTATAAATTGTCTGATATACTGAGTTGTGGTAGATAAATTGTTTCTCTATACAGGTAGAATTATGTTTGTCAAAAATTGACGATGGGAAAATGCAAAAGAACCATATAATTTATATTACCATTCATTTAAAGCATTAAGGTCAATAATATTTTTATTTACACATTCATCACTTTATAATTCAGCATATACTTATGATCTTAACTAGGGCTTATACTTGTAGTAGGGCTTATATTATAAACATTCTAAAAAAGCTAGGGCTTATTTTTTGGTTAGTCTTATTTTGAAAAACCATGATATATAAGGTCAAAGATAAAGAATCTATTTCAAAGTAAAAGCCTTATGCTTTATAGAGAACAGTGAAGGCAAAGATATTAAACATTAGTGTTTTCCTGAAGGATTGTGATGATGGTGTTCTATGGACT
Source organism: Epiperipatus broadwayi (assembly GCA_028023455.1). Lineage (NCBI taxonomy): Eukaryota > Metazoa > Onychophora > Udeonychophora > Euonychophora > Peripatidae > Epiperipatus > Epiperipatus broadwayi. Next base: position 587,219 of record JAQFVV010006329.1, on the reverse strand, counting down.
ATTTCCATCATCTAATATACGTATTATTTGTCTTTAGAAAAATTTAACTTTATTTAAATATTATAAATACATTGGACTGTTAGTAATAGCACATCAAACAGGTTAGTACATGCGTAACATTTCGAGGGTTATTATTCTCCCCTCTTCTTCAGATGTTGCTGGCCTGACCAGTGACAGTACTAGTATGGGATTCGAACCTGGATCCTTAGATTCTTGATTATTGAATTTTTTTGGCAGGATGGCTCAGTTGATTAGAGCATTACCTTAAAATTTAATAATCAAGAATCTAAGGTTCGAGGTTCAAATCTCATGCTAGTACTGTCCACTGGTCAGGCCAGCAGCACCTGAAAAAGAAGGGAGAATAATACCTCTTGAAACATTGTGCATATACTAACATGTTTGATGTGCTATTACTAATAGTTGAATTTATTTGGAATATTTAAATAAAGTTAAATTTTTCTAAAGACTTTCAATATGCATATTAGATGATGGAAATAGTCCCATATAAAAACACAAATATTAAACATTTGTTTAATAGCTGATTAGTGATGAAGGTTTGAAAAGTTTTTTTTATTTGTGTTTATCCTCTCTATCTAATAATAATGATGTTATTAATTTTCTGAGTACCTTTGGATAGTTATCTCATTTGGGTAATTACCTAAAAAATAAAAATTCTATAACCTGTTTAAAACCTGATTTATTTATTTTTAACTTTTATCTAATCGAAATTCCAACCCCAAATAATGGACATGATAAGATGATATGCTATTACTACAATGCTAAATTTATGTAATTTTGTCTCAATGTTTATATAAATAAATATTGGGTTATAATTTGTAGTAGTATTTGTTCAACTATTAACCACTTCCCCAAAAAATCTAACAATCAGACTTTTAAGTGGTTAATCTTGATTATTAAACTATGTTATCTTAAGATTAGCATATCTTTATGAATATATAGTTGATAATGATTACTGAATTTTACAAAAATGGATACAAAATGCCTTTAGTAACATGAATTTATTATATACTGTCATAGATAATTTTCTGTACAATTGATTAATTCTTTATATTAACTTATTTAAGAAGCATTGATATTTTTAAAATAAATAAATAAAATAAGTTTTATTTATTTCAATTTCAAAGTGTAATATACCTAATTCTCTCTTTACATGAATTTTTTTGCACAATTTCGAAATAGCATGAGTTTCAAAAAAAAATTCTCTTTTTACACAAATTGTTTTAAAATAACACGATTGGTTTAAAAAAATGGTACTTTGGGTTTTGAGCAATTGTGATATATTCATGATTAGAATGAAGGAAGAACTTTATTGTCTGGAAGGCTTAAAAAAATCATCTTACATTTTCAAAGTAATTCTGAGATTGTCTTAAGTTGTTATTAAACTTTTTTAATTCTAAATAATTTCATGTAAGTATTATAAAATAATTTATTTTCTTTTTTAGAAGATTTAAACATTAATTCTTATTAAGTGCATGGTCAAATCAAAATGCTTTAGATTTGCCTATATAATTAGAAAGTAGATTGAAGATAAGATGCACTCTTATCTTTATAAAGTCATAATCTTGTGTTAAGATTTGTAGAGGTCCTTCTCATGGTAAAATTGAGCACTCAAGGTGCATAGTAGTAAGATTAAAGCCTTATATGTATTTATGTGCTGACCATATGCTTAATAAGAATTAATATTTACAACTTTAAATTGATTCAAAATATTTCTAATTATAAGATCTAAATATTAACTGGCTGTGAATCAAAAGATTTCATGAATGTTGATTTCTAGATGAGGTAGTGGACTTAATTAGTGAAGTACTTACTAGCTTCACGTTCTCAAATCAAAATGTTTTAGATTTGCCTATATAATTAGAAAGTAGGTTGAAGATAAGATACTGCTCTCATCTTTATAAAGTTATAATCTTGTGTTAAGATTTGTAGAGGTCCCTCTTGTGGTAAAATTGAGCACTCAAGGCACATGGTAGTAAGGTTAAATCCATATATGTATTTATCTTTAGAAGATTGTAAATATTTTTAATTCACTGATTATTTACAGATTTGTTTCTGATGTCAAGTTCATCATGATTACATCACAAAATTAAAACAAAAAAATTATGTCTGATACTATCATCTAATTTTTTAAAAAAAGGTTCATCTCTTTATTTCTCATTATATTAAAAACAACAATCACTTTTTTGGAAATATTCTTGCAAATAGAGAAATTTGTTTGTCTGCATTAGAATGTTTATATCATTTTCTTTTGAATATAAAATACATTATTGGTATTGATGCTTTGTCTGTATTTTGACATTTGTTTTTTTTTTTTAAATTCCTTGTTGGTATTGATATTAAAAAAATTTAATTTTGTTTATATTTAATTGATTAATTTGTTTAACTATATATTTATTGTTTGCCAAAAATCAGTAGATTGTAAGTTTTAGTGATAGCAATGGTATTTCAATCATGCACAGACATATGCATTTATTGTCAGACAGAGACAGTGAATAAGATCTTGGGTACTTTTCTGTTTTATGGACAAATGAGATGTTGCCCATATTTTTGATAAATGAACAGTTCCAAGCATCTACAATTTCTTTTTCCAAATGAGTTAGTTGTTAAATTAAAAAATAAGTTCTAAGTTAAATAAAATAAAAGTAATAAATTACACTGATAACTTTTATATCGATTTTTTGTTTTTTACTTATAATGTGGAACCCGATGATACATTTTAAACTTTAAAGTTTTCTAGGGCTTGTGTAGAGAAATCAGAGAATTAGGTATATTTTGAAAATTATAATATTTCAAATGAAAAATATCAGCTTTTATTCTTTTAATGTAATTTTTTTATTGTATTTTTTTAATATACGTTAAAAAAACAATGCTGTGACATGTAAATTATACACTAATTACAGCCAAAACACCAGAATAAAAATTAAATACCGCCTAACATTATACTAGTAATTATTAATAAAATAGAAATTTATACAACATTACAATATTAGCCAAAAAAAAAAAACAATTTACTAAAATTCTTCCTCAACCATGGGTTCATTTATTAACAAATAGACTTTGTCAAGTGATGTTCAACTAAAAACATATATATACAAAACAAAATAGTCTTCTTATCATTCACTTCAAAAGCCAATTTCGTTTAACATCAAAATACATCTTTATGAGATTGATAACCTTAGATTCAAGAAAATTTTTCAGCAGAGTTTCTTTTACTTTTTCTTTTATTTCATTTCGTTCATAAAAAAATAACCTCTGCATTTTCAAATAACATTTTACAACTTGTATTCAGTTTATGAAAATACAATGATGAGTTTTGATATCTATTTTAACTTTACTTGTGAATTTTAACTCTTTCATTAAGTCTTAATTTATTTTGTCCTATATAAATTTAATAACAACTACAAGAAATCTTATAAATGACACCAGGAATAGATTTGCTAGAAATTGACTGTTTTGAACTATTTAATAAAATTGATAGCAAATCTATTCCTGGTGTAATTTATAAATTTCCTTGAGTTGTCATAAAATGTATATAGATCAAAATAAATGAAGTCTCCATTAAAGATTTAAAGTTCATAAGAGTAGACTTAAAAATTGATATCAAAATTGACCTGTGTATATTGATAAACTAAATACAGGTCACAAAATATTATTTGACAATGGAGAGGTTATCTTTTATGAAATAAATGAAAAACAAAAAAAAAGAGTAAAAGAAACCCTAATGATAATTTTTTTAAAATCTGAGGCTATCAATCTCATAAAGACATCCTTTGATGTTAAAGGAAGTTGGTTTTTGAAGGGAATGATGGGAAGGCTACTTTGTTTGTACATATATGTTATATTATCTCGTTGAATTTCAAGATTATTTGTTAATAGATGAAACCATAGTTGTAAAAGATTTTAGTAAAATTTTATGTTTTTGGTATAGTATTGTCATGTTATATGATTTTTCTACACCCTGATTTCATCACCCCCAACTCACATAAATATGCTAGTCTGACAACATTTATATATAAATATTTAAATGTATGCAAGCTAGAGTCAGACTACAAGTCCAACATTGATAAATACATGGAATGAGTTATGTGTCATTGGGTTCAAATACAGTCATGCATTAACTAAGAAATTATACAACAAAATCAGAACTAAACCCCTTCATCAGATCCTAAGTTATGGATATTGCTCCCGTATATCCCTAAAATGTCCAGAACATTAAAAAAATATTTGCTCAGAGTTATACAGAGTCAGCATTTGCACTCCACCCTCTATAAATAGGTTCATCAACAACTACTCCCCACCAAACATACCCACTATATTGTTTACAAGGTTGCCTGTGATGCACTCTACTATGGAGAATCAAGTTCCAGCTTTGCAAACACATTATTCCAACATCAATACTTCTGCAAAAGAGTCAAAATCAATCCAGAATAGAAATCCATATTTTTGGAGCATCTAAACATACTTGGCTACAGATTTGAGTCCACATCAGCCAACATCATGTGCATCAAATGAAACAATTCCAAACACAAAATAAATGAGGCATGGTACATCACCAATAAATCAAACTCCATAAATAAAAGGGAATCCTGCTTCCCCCTCTCTAAAAAGTGAGCTATCTAATTTATTTGGATACATTTACATAATTTACTAATTATAGTGTATTATTTTTTCTTTTAATTGTAAGATTACACATTTTAAAATATTATTGTGTGTCAAAGTTGAAATAAAAAATAATGGAATGGTTTGTTACTCAAAAAGTCTTTATATTTGAGCCCTGTAAATAATAGAGCTGAATACTGATTTATGAACTTTGAAACCTCAAGTATGCTGTTCTATTATTGCAATAAACCACACAGTGCTAGTTGAAATATATATATATTCTCACACACACATGTATAATGCAATTTTTTTTTTCTGTTTGGCCTGTTTAGAATATAAACAACTTATGAGCTAAACAGAAAAATTGTCTATCTATTATATGTGTGCATATATACATACATATATCAAAATTTAAATTATATGACCTTTTTATTAGAATAATAAGATGTTGCAATTACATTCGACAATCTTCTTCAATCAAGATGTTTTGCCCAAGTGGAGGAAAAAAAAATACGCCTATATCATCATCATCATCATTAACCATTATCAATCCACTGCAGGATGAAGGTCTCTCCAAGTTCAATCCATCTTTTCCTATCTTTAGCTTCTCTTCTCCACATCACCCCTGCACACTTTCTTATTTCATCCATCCATCTCACATGTAGTCTCTTTCTGGGTCTTTTACAATCTCTTGGAATCCAGTTTAAAATTTCAATTGTCCATCTATTATCATCTCTTCTAACAATATGTCCAGCCCAACTCCATTTCAGTCTTTTAATTTTTTCAATGATGTCAGTAACACCTGTTTGTTCTCTTACCCATACATTGCGTTTTCGATCCCTTCTTGTTACTCCCAACATGCATCTCTCCATACTTCTTTGAGTGGTCTGAAGTCTCTGTATTACTCTTCTAATGGACGCCTGTATATACAAATTAATTCAAGACCCAACTAAAACTTGCTTACAAAAATCTATTTTAAAAGCTAAAACTTTATTCTTCAAAATACATGTACTGATGTAAATATTATTTCATTTACTGATACACTTTTAATTTGTGTGAATGTGCACGTGCGTAAAACAAAGATAACAGATTTGTTTTCTTTCTTTTTTTTCATATATATATATTTAATTTCTTGATTTTTAAAAAAAATCCGACAAATTCATTTTTCTGACAAAGATTATTGACATTATTATTATTATCAAAAAGTTTATTATTGTTATCCTCGTATTTTATCACTTAATAATATAACGTAATCATACTCTTTAATAATAATATTTGTTTGTTTAGGAAATAAAAAAGTCGTTATACTAGTGCGCTAAACTACGTGTCAAGCTCCATCTATGAAGCAATTTATAAATTAATATTAGTAGCAATTTTCTTATTCAAATTAATACAGTGATAAACGTCTTCTCTCTCATTATTTCTTTGATGAGGATTCGGAATAAATATTTCTCCTGTAATAGATTAAATGTTTTTACCATCTTCATCATCATCATTTTCGATTATAAAGATCTTTTCAGGTTTCTCAAAACCATAGCTTCCCTGCGTCAACAGTCTACCCTTCTTCAACCTCTTAAATCCTTTAATAACATCGTTAATACCTTTTACCTTTAAAACGTTAAATCATGGTAAATTATGGGTAAGTGTACCCAGTGTCATTTTAATTTTTTAATATTTAACTGCTATAGGATCTGATTAATCTTAATAAAAAAAAATTTAAATTTTTGATATATATACAAGGTGTGTGCATATATAATATAGTGATTTATGCACATGAAATATTGTGGAAGAAAATTATTCTTTGTGCATACTCTTAGCACATGTGTGAAGAATAGTTTCCTTCCGCAATATTTCATATGTATATAAATCGCTATATTATTAATTATTACATATATATAAGAAACTGATATGACAGAAATGGGGAAGGGAATAATAAACTAGAATACTTTAGTTACAATGTAAGCAGATAACCAACAATTAAAACAATGTGTGTCATGTGGAACTTGGATAGAATTGGTCTGAATTAGCTAAACTAAAAGTTAGGCTCGTTCCTATTTTAATGCAAAATCTGATATATGAGTAGCAAATCAGACTAGATATTTTTCTATGCATGAGAATTCGAAATGCCACAACTTTTCTGAATTTTTTATATAAATGAACATTAATTATAGTTTCTAAAATTATATCGATAAAAAGTAAAACAACGTTTAAATAGTCTATTGCAAGCAAAAATCTACAACAGATAGAGGAGTAGTCAAAGAAAAAGCAGTACTGGCCAGGATTGTCAATTTATTGATGGTGAAGTCTTAAGCGCTTTTTGCCACTGCTTTACACTCTAGATTAAAATATATAGATACCCAATGTTCGATTAATTTTGGATTGCATGTATCAGAAAGAAAAATTCCCAGCTTGTTGAAAGTATTTTTGCTTATCCAGCCTAGATTCAAATCCAGAGCATAGGCATGGTTTTTTAATGATATAAGAATCCATTAAAATGTATAATATAAGTTTAAAATTAAGGTACCGACTTGGTGTTAAAAAGATGAAAGGCAGTGCTAACAATCAAATATATTCATTTGTCAGAGTATGTTTAACACGTATATATTAGATAACATAAAGTAAATGCTGATCCTCATAGCTAACTAAAGTTTCAAATTTTATGTGAACCCCTAAGCACAAAACATTGTAATATTTACTTATATATATATCTGAATTACCATATTAGTAATCATCTCTCTTATTTCAATTTTTATTTCCCCAGTTAATGACATTGTCAGATAGTAAAAGAAGACAATTTCAACGTAATCACTTGTCCTTCAAATTCAACCCGCTCTTTATTGTCCGTTTGTTTTATTTGTGGCCCAAATTCTGTTATCTAGCAATTCTATACAAATAATGATTTATCACAACCAGATGGATTAGATGGAATTTTGATTAAATTCCTTTTGGTTAATATTTTATTAACGTCAAATTCTGTAGTCATAAAAATACTAAATTGCTAAGCTGAGAAGAAAATTAAGAATCTTGAAAATTAGAGCACTAATCAATTTTTGAAATAAATTATTATTATTCTTTTCTTAATTTGTTATTATAGAATATATTTTTTTTAGAATTCATTATTAAAACCTTGTAACTTTTAATTAAAGAAATGACATTGTTAACGATAATAAAAAGGAATAGTAATAAATTAGAATGATATAAAGTGTAGTATTTTAAATTCTATTCCTCCTATATTTTCTGTACCTCATAAATATTACTGATAATTAAGGAATATATTTTATTTATTTGTTGATAGTGTTTGAGAGTCTCTTTATACAACAATGTTCCATCCACTTTGTGATACCTATAGTGAGGTTTGAAATCAGATTGAGTAAATTTGAAAATGCTTTTTTCAATAGTTTAAGATTTTATTTTCAAGTAGTTGGCCCACAGCTAGCTAACTATTCATTACTATGGGTAAATGGATATCTAATAACTTTTAACTATAGAATAAAACATGACTGGAAAGCTATTCAAATCTCACACCTAATAATTGCTAAGTTTGTACTTCTTTCTTTTTCACCGTTCTTCCTTGAGAAATAGTTTGGAAAGGGGTTTATTCTCAATAGTTACTTTAAAGACTGTTTTACCTGTTATCTACTATAATGTATTAAACCACCAAACATCACATGATCATCATTTACTATAATGTATATATATTTATATGGAAATAATTAATGTGGGAGTTATCCATTTACAATTATTTAATTAGAAAGCACTTTACCTAGAATGGTAGCTAATGAAACCCATTTTCTTAGGCCAAGATTTAAAGTAAAACTGGTAGTCTGATTGTATTAATTAATAACACACACATATATATATATAAACATTACAAGCATAAAGCTAAACTAGTGAATATGAAATCAAAACTACCCCAAATCTAAAATTAAACCAGCATAAAAATAATATTAAAACACAACCTAAGGTTTCACTGCTACAAGCAGACTTCTCAAGTGTAAAGAACTACAAAAAACTACACAATATATATACTATTAAAAACTACCCACAAATCCATTCACTTCCCATCCACCCTTAATATTAAAAGAACTCTTAAATAAGTTAATTGCTTCAGAATAATAAATTTTCAATAATAAAGACTCTTTAATTCTTCTTTTGATTTCATTTCTCTCAAAGAAGACAACCTTAGCTTCATCAAAATCAATAGTGTGGCCTGTATCTTTTTCATGGACATACAAAGCAGAATTAAGATATCTATTTTTAACTCTACTTTTATGAACCTTTAATCTTTCATTTAAACTCAAACTACTCTGACCTATGTAAACCTTCTTACAAAATAAACAAGGAATAAAATATACTACACCAGGAATAGTCTTTCTATCAAAAACTTCTTTTGTATTATTTAATAAATTATTCAATGTAACACCCTTTTCCAAGCAATTTTCTTATTTCCAAACAATTTACTATTTCTACACACAATTTTATAAGAAGACAATTTAAATGGCAAAGAAATAAAATCATATTTTTCTTTAACCTTTACATCCTTACAAATATTACTATTAAATAAAGAAATAAAATCATATTTTTCTTTAATTTTTACATCCTTACAAATATTACTATTAAATAAAATATTTTTAACAAATTTATCAGATTAACCAACCCTCAGGTAATCTTTATAAAATTTACATTTCTGAAAGAAAGCTACCCCACTAGAATTATTTAATTTATTATTCCTATGACAATAATTCCTTAAAGCAGCTACTTTATGAGATACAGACTGATAGCTATCAGGTTTAATTATAGATCTTAATTCTTTACTTTTAACCAAATGACTGCACAATAAACAATTAGTTTCTATATTTCTAATCACCAAAAGATCTAAAAATTTTAACTTACCAAAATCTAACCCCCCTCCTTCTAACACAAATTTTATAGAAGGATCAAAACAATTAAACTCATTTACAAATTCCTTCAATTTATCATTCTCAACTACAAATAAACAATCATCAACATATCTGATAAATAATTTTACATATAAACAATTCTTTTTAATAATAATTTCCTCATCCATAAAACTAATATAAACTGAATATACTAAAGGAGAAATAATAACCTATTATCCACCCTTCCTTAATCTTATAAAAATTACCTTTATAAGTAAAATACATAGAATCTTCCAATAATAAAAGCAAATCTTAGGTTGTGTTTTAATATTTTTATGCTGGTCTGGTTTAATTTTAGATTTGGGATAGTTTTGATATATATACATATAACATTCAAATCATCTTTCATGATATTAAGATAGTCAAGCAATATCCTCAGTGAATAAGTGTAAATTTAAAACAGTTAAACTTAAAGGGATATTCTCTTAAGTTTATTGCTGCAAACAATGTTATATACTGAAATTCAGATCAATTCAAACAAAGAGCATGAAATTAAATTAGCAATGATCTTACATAGCTTGAAAACAAACATGTTTAACTTACTTATTCAAAGTAAGACTAATTCCCATAGTAAATATATAAGAAAATTATCATAATGCATACCACTAGCTAAATTATCTAGAAAACACTTAAATCACCCTTTGTGATGTGATGTGATGCATTGTGACTTCTACTTATAAAGAGTCAGGAATCTCTCAGCAACTATGTCCAGAGAAATCTCACATGACCACCACTTCTTATGCTTATGTATAACTGTTTTAAAACAGGCAAAACTCACTATATGTATTGCCACACACAGCAAGCTAAAGTAATCAATGGATGCCAGAAGGCTTGTGCATAAAATCCCCATCTAGTGCCTACTCATCCAATATTCCCAGACTGGTATAGTATAGTATAGTGAGTTTTGCCTGTTTTAAAGCAGTTATACACAAGCATAAGAAATGGTAGTCATGTGATGTTTATTGGCTTAAAACCAATCCTGCCTAATAGGATAGTGGTGGCTATGATTATTAAAGAACCAACGATACCAAAATGTATGGGTACTGGATTGAGTTCAGACCCATATGATTATATAAGCTAATGGCCTTGGATTGAAAACATTAAAGTGTTTTCAGAGACTCATAGTTTTGTAGTTATGTGGAGATAAAAGGTGGCTACTGGAGAGTTGCATTAGATCCTAAGATCTAGGTGCAGTGCTCTCAGATCCACAGCTCCTCATTGATGAAGGTCACATGCCAGAAACTAGTCTGGGGATATTGGATGAATAGGCACTAGATGGGGATTTTATGCACAAGCCTTCTGGCACCCATTGATTATTCTAGCTTGCTGTGTATGTATAGTAAGTTTTGCCTATTTTTCCAGAGAAATCTGTTAGCCACTTTACCTTCCCTTTACATTCCCAACCCTGTGTCACCATATCCTGCTCCATCCCATTTCTACAACATAATCTTTGTCAACTTCATGGCCTTCATATCTAAATCCCCTTATCTGTTCCCAAATCCAGCATAAAAATCAATAACCCACTTTCTGTATAATCACTTTGTTTATATTTAGTCTTCCATAACTTTATTATTTGTGATGTTAAGATATTTCAGAAATGCCCTCTGTAAATAAATATAAATTCTGAACTTTAAACAGCTAAACATCAAAGGATACCCTCTTAAGTATATTGCTGCAAATGATGTTATATATTGAAATTCAGATCAATTCAAGCAAAGAGTATGAAATTAAATATATACATTGTTTGCAGTAATAGTCTTAAGAGGAAGAGGATATCTTTTTAAGTTCAGCTGTTTTTTTTTCCATATGTCAAAGCATCGGCTGGGAAGCGAACCCCCGACAACTGTCTGCAAGCAACTGCTTGCTTGCAAGGTAGCCACGCTGGTCTCTCGGCTACCAATGCTTGACAAGTTCAGCTGTTTGAAGTGCAGAATTTATATTTATTCACAGAGTATGTTATTGCAATATCTTAATATTGTAATAGGTGATTTGAATGTTTTCTATCTATTTCAGCTAGTGATATACATTATATTTTTTTATTATTTAAGTACTACTTTGAGTGCAATTTAAAATTTATAATTGCATTTTGTAATGTTATAATTGAATATTTATTAGTCTGTATTTAGAATAGATTATATTTACCTGTTTAAAGAGATTTATTTAAACTTCTTTCAATCAATAATTTCAATCTCTACCATCAAGTTGCAATCTTTAGTGTCTATATAAGTATATTGTTAAAAGAGGGCTGTCTTGACAACAGTTTGAAATTGTTGATTGTATTAATATTGGGGTTGTCTAAGTGTTGACAGGTTTATAATGGTATATATATGTGTGTGTGCGCGCGCGCGCGTGTGTGTGTGAGTGTGTAAATTTAGAAGGATGGAAACTATTCACTGATGCTATGAATATAAAACATTTCATATCAATAAATGTTTTAAAGGAGCAAGTGATCACCCATACATAAAGCTTACTTTTAAAACATTTATGGATTTGGGAATGATGTCCATTCATAGTGCATGAGTGGAAGGATAGTTTTCTTCTATCTAAATTAGATATACATCCAAAATGTTATGTCATTTACAATAATTGCATATATATATATTTAAGCCTTTAGCATATATCTACTTAAGGTTTTAGCATTAAATAGTTGTAATAAATTTAATATCACTTAAAGAGTAGTTCTTGTAAGATAATGTAACAATAATTTTGCAAATGTTATCACGTAAATTGGGATATCCAATCCTTTAAGTTTAAATATAATTTATATTGTATTACTAATTTAGTTTTTCTCAAGGTTGTTAAAAATGAGTACCTAATGCCTCTATGTTGAAGTAATAAACTTAAAATAATATAATTATTATACATGTATTTACAACAGAATTAATTCTAATCTTGCTAGTAGTTATTGTCTGAATTGGTCGATATTGTCAACAAAGTTCTCTTTTTGTTACATTTTAAGCATTAACACCTGTGAAATTGCTCTTATATTGTCTTACAGTTTAAATGTGCAAGGAATAATCTACTACATATGATTGACTATATATAATTGATTGAATAAGATTGAACATTGTAAATTGAGTATTACTGATCTATAGTCATTATTTGTCTATATGTTTTATCAAAGTAATGAAAATGAAAACTCTAAATCTAATATGTCTTCTACTGGCTTTAGATAAGAAAAATATTTTCAATGTGATCAATTTATTAGAAATGTTGTTTGCTCAGTTCTTCTTTATAGGTGAACATCATTTGTCTTCTGAGCAACTATTTACAAATCTATATATTATATTTAATGTTTTCACAGTTATATGATGTAAACAAAGTAGTTTTGTGGTTAAACCATGTGTTATTTTTGCTTACTTCCTAACGTTTCAATGAAATAGCATCCACCATTGTCAAGGTTAACTTTTCAAAAAAAAACCCCATTAGATCTCAAATAGTAATGAGATTGAGTATGAGGTAGAGAATGAGATTTAGCAAGACATAGTTGAACATTCGGAATATGTAAATTAACAAAATGTTTATTCTCTTCAGTTTCACCATTAATTATTTTCAAGTTTATATTAGAAGAAAGAGATTAAATAAGTGGTCTCCATAAGGCAACTCCCTCATAATTCTCAAATTATACTTGTCCAAATTAGCAATTATTTTAGCATGATCAAAATCAGGTTTGTGACCAATTTCTAAAAAATGTGAAGTAACAGCTGATGTATTTAACTCCTGATTAAAGGCATTTTTATGTTCATTAATTCTGACCTTAATTCATCTACATAGATTTTTGATCAATGAAAACATGGAATTTTATACCCACCCACTCCGATGTATTCCAAAAGTATTCTGTTTCTTTAGGTTTATAAAAAAAGTCTTTTTTTTTTTTCTACCTGGTGGAAAAAAGTAATCTTGATATTAAAATTGGATAGTCTTCTATGATTTTACTAATGACTCAGGTAAAACCACTCTATAACTAGTTGAATTATCCATTTTAACCTTTTTTTTTCTTTTTAGGGTTAATGCTATGTAATGCTTACATGTGATGTTCTTAGTGTAACCATTAGAAAGTAGAAGATTTTTTGTTGGTTCTATTTCTTGAATAAAATAATTTTCCCCTGAAAAACTACAAGCTCTCATCAAAAGATTTTTTGCTACAAAAAATATTTGCACAGGATGATGATGAGAATTAAAATTAAGATATCTGTTTATAAGGGTTGATTTTTTTGTAAACCGATATGGATAAGGAGTCATCACATTTTCTTGGAATCAAAACATCTAGAAAAGAAAGTGGTTTGTTATATTCAACTTTCTATAGAAAACTTAATATTAGGATGCCAATCATTAAGCAAAACAAGAAAGGAGTTCAAAGTATCAATATCATGAAGCCATATAACAAATGTATCATCCATTTATCAGGAGCCAAATAAAGAGTTTAATAATAGCTGCATTTAATACTTTCGAAATTATTCATGAAGAAATCAGTAATTACAGGTGACAATGTAGACCCCATAGAAAGTCCTTTAATTTTGTTTATACTTTTGAAAATTATAAATTAAAAAATGTATTACCAAGGCAAGGTTTTGCTAGTGTAATAATAATATCAGGCAAATTATTACACTAAGCTATTATAGATAAAGCTTCTTCAATAAGAATACTAGTAAACATAGAAGAAACATCAAAACTAACCAATAAATCAGTTTTAGTTAGTTTTAAGTCTTTAATTACAGAAGTAAAATGACAAATTAATTAATTTTAGATGATCTATTATCTATTAATGGTTGTAAGCATTGAGCTAAATACCTAACCAAATCTTGTGTGGGAGAACCTATAATTCACACAATAGCCACAATAATATCTCAGGTTTATGAATTTTAGGCAAACATAAAATTTCAGATATAAAAAAAAAGCAGTCTCTTTGAGAAATTTTAATTTTCATATCTTCATCTATACTGGAACATTTTATAAGACATTGTGGCTTTTTTCCTAAATATGTCAGAGGATCTTCAACAATCTTGTAACCCAAAAATTATTTTGTTTATTTATATATGTATTCTGACCAAAATTGAACAATATGACCAGATATTGCTAAGGGAAGCTATGGAGATTTTTAAAAGACCCAAGAGGATAAATAAAAAATATGAATTTAAAAAAATAATATTTGGAAAAAGCTATTGAAGGATAAAATACTTTTATAAAATTTCTCAACCAATAGAATTTGAGAATGAGGAGAAAATAACAAAGGAAAAAATAATGATTTTAAATATCTCCACACACATTCTTATGATTTGAGAAAGAAGAAGTTCTGGGGAAAGTACTTGTTATTGTACTAAGACATCAGCTATTTAGCTATTGTATTTTTATTACACAGAAGCTCCTGGAAATAATACTATGAATTCTTTATTTATCCATGAAAATATTAGAATATATATAAATGATATGGATGGCTGAAGAGTTGGAGAGTGGAGAAGATTTTTCATATAAACTGAGCACTGATTGTATATATATATTAAAAATGGTGATCTGTCTCAACAGATAAGTGCTGGTTCAGCATGAAATACATATATTGGAGATCATTTTATTGTTTCCACATGTATGTAGTCATATATGTTAGTTGTGTAAGATGAATTGGATAGCTATGGGGAGTTTAAAAGTCTGAATTCAAGTATCTTATAATTAAATTTAATATAAATTATGTACATGTATTTAAATATTACATATTCAGCCTGTAGACAAACCCATTCATCTTCTGTATAATTAAATGGACATATTAAGGTCCCATGTGTAAGGGGTCAGATTGACTTAAGTTCATCATGGGTATGACATTAATATTTGGCAACATTAAAAGCTTTGAGCATTTCATCCATGGATTTTCAATGATATGGATGGCTGAAGAGTTGGAGGGTGGGAAAGATTGAAACCTTTCCATTAAATTTTGAAGATTTGCTATCTTAATATAAACTGAGCAATGTCCATATATATATATGTTGAAGATGGTGATCTGGACCAACTGATGAGTGCTGGTTCGGTATGAAATATGTATTTTAGAGATCATTTATCTTTTTCACATGAATGTTGTCATGTGTATCAGTTGTATAAGATGGATTGGATAGTTGTGAGGAATTTAAAAATCTGAGTTCCAAGTTCGTTATAATTACATTAAGTTTAATATAAACAGTATACATGTATTTAAATATTATAAGTAACACTTACTGATCTTTCTGAAAAACTTTGCGTCATGAATTTCTCTTATTATCTCAACATTCTAAGATAATACAAATCAAAATATTTTTTCCATTCTAATTAATTTAAACTACCTTTTACTTTCCAGAAAAATAAGTTTCATTAATTATCTTTGACAGTAGATGAGTTCAAACACATCATTTCATATCACCGTTGCCAAACATTTTGTCTCTTGCTCTTTTTTTTTTAATATTCAGAAATTCTTTTTTTTTAAAAGAACATTTATCCACTTTTTCTTATACTTCTGTTCCTCCCACAATCCTTACTCATATTTTGTAAAATATCCTTTATTTTAAAGTGAAGAAGTTCAACAGTATCTCTCTCGCTCATCTTTTTTTACTTTTTAAATTTAAACAATGTGTAAAAATACTATGATCAAACATAAAAAGAATACATAGGGTATATGAGCACAGATTTTCACATTACCCACCGCTCATTCTATCTCATACCACTGATAAATTTGAACATATATATGTCGAAAAGATAAATAATCACCAATATTTCGTGCTAAACCAGCAATCATCAGTTGGTTCAGATTATCATCTCTACACATAGATGCAATAAGTGCTCAGATATATATTAAGATAGACAATATTCATACTTTAATGGACATATACCCTATATATTACACATATTGATACATGTATATAATAAGCCTGTATTTCAGTTATAAAAAGAATATGTAAAAGTTTTGATAAAAAATATTTTATTTAGTCTTTACAAATATTTATTTTATATACATAAATATATTAACTTGTTACATTTTTATTTACCATTGTCAAACTTCCTCCACTCACAACTTTGACGCCATCCATTTCAGATAAATACAATAATGATTATTAATATATTAACATATTTTAAATCGGTAGCCAAATCTATAATTTTTTATTTTTAGTAAGAATAACATGCTTGCCTTTTGAATATGTTTTAGCATTTAAGAAAATCATTTTTAATATATATTATATAATAATATTTTTGATAAATGATTACGTTATTCACATAATGTAAGTAGCATAGCTTTTGAGGTTTAGCTCAGTGGTTGAATGATGAACTTACTAGGTAAATATTTGTGAATTAAATCTCAGCTGACGAAAGTCAAAAAAAAATGTTGATTTAGCATTGGAGTAAAACTGTTATGTAACACTTATATTGACATTGACGTAATAAAGAAATGAAATTAACAATAATTGTATGAGGTTTAATAATTGAATAAAATCTTAGATAAAAACCAACATGATTCTAATATACATGCACGCACATACATGTGGCATCATTTCTATTTATTTTTCCTGAAACTTAAAATTCCATATTAGTAAAATCTTTCCAATTTCTCTATTATTTACATTTTTTTTTTTTTTTTAAACATCATGTTTAATTTCTAATATATTTCTATTGTTCTTTTTTTGGATTAACAGATAATAAGTTTCTAATTCAAGAATTGTGTGGGAAATCTAATCTTTTTTATTTAACCAATAATTTTGGAAAGCGTTTTTTTTTTCTATTAGTTTCAGAATCTAAATAATAATAAGTATAATAATATTACTGAAGTGTTAAATTTTAATTTTAAAGCCAATTTATGGATTTAATTAAAATAATATTACAAATAATAATTGACCATTGCAGATATTTTTTAAAACAATATTCCAGAAACATATAGCATTTTCATTTTTTTAATATTCAATACGTAAGTATGAAAAAATGTATGTCCAATTTTTGAGAAAGAATATGATGTTCAAGCACCAATATGGAAGATTCAACACAATTATTATTAGTTAGTTAAACTGGTTTGTTTGGGTTTTTTCTTACTTTGTTCAAAAGGAAATTGATCAAATAAATTAATTTAATTGAAAACATATTTATTTCTACTATTATTATTTGGAATATTTGTGTGAATATCTATTATATAAAAATGAAAGTTTGTTTTTGTTATTTAATAACAAATATTGAATCAATCTTGATGAATCTTGCACAATTTTCTTTTTTTTTTTAAAAAAAAAAAAAACTGCTTTACAGTACTTAATTGTTTTAAGAACATTTGGTAATTTGCACCATAAAAGTATTTCAAACCATTTTTGAATGACTTCACAAATAAGCTATTGAGCTTAGATTGAAAATATTATTGTGTTTCCAATTTTATTCTCATAATTTTGTATTAAGGAGAGATAAAAGGTGTCTGCTGGACGGTGCATTAGATCCTAAGATCTAGGTGCAATGTTCTCAGATCCAAGGCTCCTCACTAATGAAGGCCACAACCAGAAACTAGTTTGGGGATATTGGATGAGTAGGAATTAGATGGGGATTTTATGCACAAGCCTTCTGGTATCCATTGATTACTCTGGCGGGCACTCAGTGGCACTACTCTATGGAGAGTTTTGCCTGTTTTAAAATGCATATCACTGGTTAAAAGATTAGATATTTGAAAAAAAAAATAATAAAAAGTATAGTTTTTGATAAAGCAAAATAAAATTAGATTTTGTAAATATATTTTAAATTAATTAAATTATATTTATATTATGTATTTAATTTTACATTTAAATAATGAAAATTGTGATCTAAAATGGCTTGGAATTTTACTTATTGTGTGTAAATTACTGGTAATCCTTTATCATTTATTCTTTCCTTTATTCATATCGGTATATATATAAACTTGAAAACTTTGTTTGCTAGACTATAGATTTTTGCTTTATGGTAATTAATTGTTCTAAAAATTTTGATAATTATCTGCTAATGTGAGAGAAGCCATGGAGATAGTTAGCACATATATATGTATATATTGAAAAAAAGATATATAGCAATTTTTGATATCAATTATCTTTACTTTTAATAGAAACTTTATTGATGATCTCTATGGTTACATGGTTTAAATTAATTTAAATGTACAGAATAGATAACATAAATACATGTTATACTTTAGATATTATAGAGGAGTTAATAGGAAAGATCTGTGTATATATATATTGAACTGGGTCTGCTAAGAGATATTATTTAAATGTGTTTAACTGGGTTTAAACACCTTTTATAATAATTTAAAAACTATTGGAATGGACCAGACCTTCAAGCAGAGGGGAGAATACCATTGATAGCAGAGACAATACCCACAATTGGATTGAGCTATGCAAAATATAACATGATTACATTTCCAGACTGTGCCCCACCTCAACTGCTGGACTCAAACACCTGTTATCCAAAGCATTTTATTCATTTTGAAGATCAACTTCAGGTGCTAGTTAACCATAAATTATAGTCAGTATGCTTCAGACAACAGGCACACAATCCAATGCTTGACATATCCCATGACTAGCTCACACTCTGTCCCAGGGTCCAGCATATTTACTTAACAGATAAAATAACTCTACACTAATTTACTGGTAATGCAATGATGTGAGAAAGAGAGAAAATAGACAAATAATATTTAGGCAAACATTAATATTTATTTATACACATATATATTTAATATAAAATACCACAGTAAATTTTACATAAGAAATTTTAAATGATTACTTTAGGCTATAATTATAATAGTCAGTTTATTAAAGTTTATTTCATTTAAAATAAAAGAGTCTATTGTAATCAGTATATATTTAAAAGAATCATTACCTAGGTTTTCTGTTGTTTTACTTTCCAACTGTTTGGCCTTTTGTTTCTCTACCTATTGCTTCATGGTTTTCCATCCAGATTTATGTCAAATAATGAGAGAGAGCAGGGTATGCAGCAGCTTCTACATTACAATCTCAGGTATTGATTCAGGCAGGTTACTTGGTGGCTGAGGGATTGGGGCATAAAGCCCTGTCGAACACTCCTATGACTTATGCAGCTTCTGCATTATGAGATCGCAGCAGTAATGACTGCTTTGTTATGGCATGTAAATTTTTCCAAAACTCTGAATCTGCATTCTCCTTCAATACCGTATAGCTAGACTCTGAATTGAATGAATAATACTGGACTGATTTACAGATTGCAGCCCCAATTGTATATCACAAACCCAACTGATAAGCAATAGCCAAGTCACTCTATATACACCTTTTTCTTTCTCATTGTTTTCTACAGTTTTTAACGTTTATCAAACTTAAATCTATTTTTTAATTAATTTTTAAATTTCCTTAATAAATTTTTACATTTTGTTTAATCCAATCTTTTGCTGAGATTAATCTAATACTTTAGTAGAGTAGTATGTATGGCCTTTTTTAATTAATTCAATTGTGAGTTATAATTTTCTTTTATCAGCCAAGTAATCTTTAAAATAATTACATTTTGAAAGTTTTACTAACATTTAATTTTACATTTAGTCTGATTTCACATTGGCTTAGAGATTTCTTTACAAAGAGAGAGAGCGAGAGAATGTTTTAAAATATTTTTCTAATTTTATTTTAGATTTTTCTCCAGCCTACTTTTTAACAAATAGTTTTAGTATATTTTAAAATCAAAATATAAGCCATCTTTTTATTTTATTTTTAAAACTATGCTTTTAAAACCACTCCTTAATTAATTATTACTTTTGGACTATTCACGTTTATTTGATATTTCTTTTTTAATAAATCTGATCATTTATTTATTTATTTATTTATTTTAAATAACATATGTAATATAAGCTATATATGTGCACCTGGCAAGATATATATATATATATATATTCGCTATATGGCTGCAGAAAGGAGTTTTGCTATTAACTGAAAGGAGACCCTTTGATTCCTCTTGGAGGCCTTAAAGGAACCAAGCAGGGCAAATTCCTAATGTCCACTCCATACGTTCTTGTCATTGCAGCTGTTATTACTATGTGATTATTCATATAGTATACGAACATGGATGGGCTGCTCACCAACACGCATTATCCAGCGTGGTGAGTTTATTGGCTTATTACCTCTGAGTTTAAGATCAAGAAACACCATGGTCTTTCTTCTCAGTGCCTGATAAGGCAGAATGAATGTTTGTGTAAATGATAAATATTTTCCCAATACATATATACAATTATGACAGACAAAAATAAAGCATGGCCCTTATTCCCAGGAGGTTCTAAAGTCACCAACCAAGGCAGCAGTTGGTGGCCGAAGGCGGAGAGTGCTAAGAATCCCCTGATTGCAGACCCAGGCTGCCATTTGATGATGACTTTTTATTTAGGTACTTACAACTGCAGATCACTTTCAAGTGAAGGAAGATTGCAAGAATTAGAAGAAGAACTCTCTTATATTAAATGGGACATTATTGGACTTTGTGAAGTTAGAAGAAAAGGTGAAGAGACAATTGATTTAAAAAGTGGACATATACTCTATTATAAAGGCACAAATATTGGAAATACAAGTGGAGTAGGATTCATTATAAATAAAAAGTGGAAGAACAATATTGTGGAGATTGATAGTGTATCAGACAGAGTGGCAAGATTAGTTATACAACTTAATAACAGATACCAAATGCAGATAATTCAGGTTTATGCCCCAACAAGTTCTCATAGTGATGAAGTAGTAGAAGATTTTTATATGGATGTACAAAAGGCTTTTGATCAGAGTAAACACCATTTTAAAATTGTTATGGGAGACTTTAATGCTAGAATTGGTAAAAAAAATGAAAGATGAAAGTGGTGTGGATAATTTTGGTTATGGTAATAGAAATGAGAGAGGACATAGAATTGTGGAGTTTGCAGAAAAAGAAAAACTTTATATTATGAATTCCTTTTTTTTGAGAAAAATGTTAAAAGGAAATGGACATGGAAGCATCCAAATGAAGGTACAGCAGAATTGGATTATATTTTGACTAACAGGAAATACATATTTCAAGATTGTAATGTTCTTAATAAATTTAACACAGGAAGTGATCATCGATTAGTAAGGTGTAAGATACGTGTTAATGTAAAACTAGAGAGACAAAAATTATTAAGAAAAACAATATTTACAGTTGATATTCCTAATCTTCAGAAACATTCTAATGAATTTAAATTAGAACTTACAAATCGGTTTCAAGTATTAGTAGATTTTGAACATGATTCAGATTTGAATGAAATTAATATGAAAATAACTGATACACTTTTGAAAACTGCAACAAAGATAGCTGGTAGAAAGAAACAGCAATTGACCAATAAAATTTCTACTGAGACTAGAGAATTTATGAAGAAAAGAAGGAATATGAAGATATACAAAAATGATGCATTAAAAAAAATTGAATATCTCGAATTTTGTAAAATGGTGCGGAAAAGAGTTGAAAATGATATAAGAAAGTATAACTGTGAACTAGCAAGGAAAGCTGTAGAAGAAAATAAAAGTCTTAAGAATGTAAAACAACATTTTGGTATTGGTAGGAAATTTATATCTGCAATAAGAAAAAAAGATGGAATTATTACTAAAAGGAGAGATGACATCATGAAATTGGTAGAAGATTTTTATCAAGAATTATATAGTAATAAAGAACAAGTACCTCCTATATCTATTACATCTTCCAAATTACCCAGAATTTTAAATGAAGAAGTGAGACATGCAATTAAATGTATGAAGAAAGGAAAGACTCCAGGTAATGATGGAATTATAATTGATATATTAAAAGAAGCAGGTGAAGAAATAGAAAATTTTTTAGCAAAGTTATATACCAAATGTCTAAATGATAAAAAAGTACCAGATGATTGGAAGAATGCAGTAATAATATTAATATTTAAAAAAGGTGATAAAGAAGATATTAGAAATTACAGACCTATCAGCCTTTTATCAGTTTTATATAAAAATTTTACCAAGATAATTACTACTCGTCTACAGAGAACATTGGATTTCCACCAACCAAAAGAACAAGCTGGATTTAAAAGTGGTTTTAGTACAGTAGATCATATCCAGGTATTGAGAGAAGTTATAGAAAGGACAAATGAATATGAGTTGCCATTATGCTTAGGATTTGTAGATTATGAAAAGGCATTTGATTCTATAAACATTTCTTCAGTGATTAAAGCATTAGATCATCAAGGTATAGATCCAGGATATTGTCATATTTTAAAGAATATTTATAAAAATGCAACAGCAACAATTAGATTACATAATGACACTGGGAAAGTCAACATTGAGAAAGGTGTAAGACAAGGTGACTCCATATCTCCAAAACTTTTTACAGCAGTGCTGCATGAAGTATTTTGTGGGTTAAAATGGGAAACTAAAGGAGTGAAAGTAAATGGTGATTATTTAAGTCATTTAGATTTCGCAGATGATGTAGTTGTTTTTGCAAATAATGCTTCAGATCTGCAGGAAAGGTTGCAGGAATTATCAGATGAAAATAGGAAAGTAGGACTAAAGATAAATGTTAAAAAGACTAAAGTAATGTTTAATCAATTTGCTCAAAATATGAAAACAAAGATTGATTATGATGAATTAGAAGAAGTTAACAGTTACAAATACCTTGGTCAGATTATTAATACAGATGGAAACATAATGGAGGAAATTAATCATAGAATTAAACTTGGTTGGAGTGCTTTTGGTAGAAATAACTTGATACTAAAAGGAAATATGCCTATGTGTTTGAAAAGGAAGGTTTTTAACAAATGTGTTTTACCAGTTCTTACTTATGGATCTGAGACTTGGACACTTAATAGAAGAGCAATTCAGAGACTTCAGACCACTCAAAGGAGTATGGAGAGATGTATGTTGGGAGTAACAAGAAGAGATTGTAAACGCAATGTATGGGTAAGAGAACAAACAGGTGTTACTGACCTCATTGAAAAAATTAAAAGATTGAAGTGGAGTTGGGCTGGACATATTGTTAGAAGAGATGATAATAGATGGACAATTGAAATTTTAAACTGGATTCCAAGAGATTGTAAAAGACCCAGAAAGAGACCACATGTGAGATGGATGGATGAAATAAGAAAATGTGCAGGGATGATGTGGAGAAGAGAAGCTAAAGATTGGAGAAGATGGAATAAACTTGGAGAGATCTTCATCCTGCAGTGGATTGATAATGGTTGATAATGATGATGATGATATTCGCTATCGGTACAATATATATATATATAATAAATTAAGTTTGATGTCTGTATTCTTTCCAAAATATATGTAATATTCAAATATATATATATTAAATACAGTAATATTTATATAATTTAACTTTTTTTATTAGAAGTACTTTCAATTATTAAACATTAAAATAACAGAATTGTGGGAGAATTGAAAGCTTAAAATAAAAATTCTATTATATTATGCTGAGGAGTTTTTGATATCTTAATCCTGATATCACACTCTTAGCAGTGACTAGTGGATGAAAGAGTTGTGATTAAAAGATGTAATGAAAATTTTATGTAAATATATACAAATAAGCTAGAGAGTGGAAAACATGATTCCTTTTTATTTAACAAGTTAACATTGTCAATAATATACCAAAACTGCATTATCTTGAATTTAGAGTCATTCCTTTCTATACATACAATGCTAGCTTATGTAGGCTCAAATGTGGGGCTGATTTTGTTTTTATGTTCTAAAAATATGGATTTGTGGTTTTGGGTTGTTTTAGTTGTTTGTGAGATTGGCATAAGATTTTTCAAAGTATACATCACTTCAGTTAGTTTGACTGCAAGAAATTTTCTAAACGGTATGGGGGGTTGGACATGGATGGAGGTTATCTTTAGAATTATTAATCAACTGCTTTACTGGGTGGGGTTCAAAGGCTGGCCCTAATTTAGGGATATAGGGGAGTGATATCCAGTCCATTTTTTAGTGAGTAAACAACATAATAATAGTAACTAGATCATTAACAACCTTTAGAACTCATTTAGGGTGTTATGTGTACATTAAAATCCAACAGTGCATTTTTTATGTTGAATAGCTTTTACATAGAAAAATAAAAAGTTTTAATATTATAAAACATGATTATTTTAATATAGGTAAAATACCATTAATATGAATATTTATCTATTACCCATAAACTTCTAATATCTAAGCAAAATTTAGAATAAAAAAATTCAGTAAATACTTACTAATTAATAGTTTTAATTACAGTGGCTGTCTGCTATTTTATATCTTAGCAGAGTTAAGTTTACTATAAAAGAATAAATGTTCTGTTCTTGAAATCTGAAAAATTCACAAATACTGAAAAAACCCTGGAACCAGGGTTTTATATTAATGGTGTTTTACTTGTATTGTTGTTTATAAACAGAGGATTCGAACTCAGCATTTGTCACTCTATTTATCCTTGACTCTATCTCAAGCAACTGGTATACATGATCACACACATGTGAAAAGGGTCCATGATCCTAGTATACATATTTCATGCAGAACCAGCACTCATCAGTCGGGCCAGATCATAATTTCCCACATATATATACAATCAGTGCTCAGTTTATATTAAGATAGCAATTCTTCAAACTTTAATGGACAGGCTTCAATTTTTTTCACCCTTCTAACTATTCAACCATCCATTTCATTGTAAATATGATGATGGAACACTCAAAGCCCTTTATAGGTTTGATATTATAATCACACCCATGTATACATTACATCAGTCTAACCCCTCATATTATCAGACATTACATATTCTTATACATTAATAGCAGTGGGATGAGATTAACTATAATATTGTTATTTATAGATAAATCACTCCAATTAGTGGGAAAAAATAAATAGCTTCATTCTGAAGTTCAAACTTTTAGCCTAGTTGTTGATTAATGATGTACAATCTATAATTATCCCATTCATTCAGTGTACTGAATGTTTCTTATATAAGTAAATAGAGGGATTTGAACTTAGAATTTTTCAGTCTATATTCATCTTCCACCCAATCTCAAACAACCAACACATATAATAACATGCATGATAAGTGCCAGTTAAGTACATATATTGAGTTAAACAGAGCAAAAAACTCTCCATACAGTATTGCCACCTGCGCTAAACAGAGTAATCAATGGATGCCAGAAGGCTTGTGCATAAAATCCCTATCTAATGCCTACTCATCCAATATCCCCAGACTAGTTTCTGGCTTGTGGCCTTCATCAGTGAGGAGCTTTGGATCTGAGAGCACTGCATCTAGATCTTAGGATCTAATGCAACTCTCTAGCAACCACCTTTTATCTCTACTTAACTACAAAACTATGAGAATGAAATTGAAAACACAAAAAATATTTTCAATCTAAGCTCAATAGCTTATATAGTCATATGGGTCTGAACTCAGTTCAGCACCCATACATTTTGGTGTCTTTGGCTCTTTTACAACAATAGCCACCACTATCCTATTAGGCAGGATTGTGCTAGTATAGGAAATGTGATCATGTGATGCTTAATGGTTTACATATATTGAGGATAATCTATCTTTTTGCATGTACGAAGTCATGTGTGTTGGTTGTTTGAGATGAAGTGGAAGACGAATATAGACTGAAAAATCCTAAGAGCGCTATTGGGAAATAAATGAAATCTTGAATACATTTTTAAAATCTTTTTATTGGCTCTGATTCAATAAATATGCTCTTCAGAATGTAATGTTTTATTTTGTTAATCCGTCGGATTAATATAATATTTTGATCCTTTATAACCAATACTACCAAGAGTATTAATTATAATGTTTAAAAATTAACGCTCTATTTATTTTAGATGCTCCTTTATTTGTTTCATCACTGTGACTTCTACCTTGCTTTTTTTTTTTGCCTACTCTTGTGTATTTTAGTGCAATGTAAGGATATCAAAACCCCAGCATAGAAGTTCCATGATTAAATTTTCAAATGAAGAATTAAAAAAAACAGTTCAATTGCATCAATTGAAAAGTCCTTGACCTACAACATAAATTTTTGAATAGAGCTAAATTAATATTTGAATCATTTTAAAACCTATCGCTGATAATATAAGTTGAAAAAAAATTATTATATTTATTGAATACCACTGATAATATAAGTTGAAAAAAAATTATTATATTTATTGAATACCACAGTCCTTTGAGGCAGCTTGATTTCAAATTAAAATTAATAATCATTTTTAAATACCATCAACATACTTCACAAAGAATGTTTCTCCAATCTTACCCTATCCATAGCTTCTTTTCTACACATCTTTTCATTAATCCACCTCACACATGATCTCCTTCTAGATCATTCACACTCATTTTGAATTCAGCATAAGATTTTTACCGTAAATTTATTGTCAATTCTAATTCAACCTCTTCAAATTGTCTAATAATGTCAGTGATTTATCAACCATGCTTTTTTTTTACTTACAATGTACACTTCTTCATAGTTCACTATTAAGCCAATAAACATCACATGATCGCCATATATAAAGAGTTTTGCCTGTTTTAGTTCACTGTTGTGTATGAAGTCTCCGTATTTCTCCTATATTAAATGTTCAACTTTAGATCCATAACTAATAATATACATTTATTTAAAAACAATTTTTCCCAAGCACTCGTGTATGTCTTACTTTAATACTAATTTATTTTTATTGAAATCACTCTGTAAGTTTAATTCTATGATTAATTTTATCTATTACGATTCTATCTGTATTAAGAATCTAAAAACTATTTATATTTATTAACTTCCCATTCAATAATGACAACTTATATTTTTAAAAAAAATAAATCTTTATAACATTTATTACGAGTTCTACTTTTTTGATTTCATTTGATAATTCTTATAACATTTGTTGAAGTTCTTAAGCTAGCCTACATGTTAAGATGTTAAATGTTTAAAAGTCAAAAACATGCTAGAACCACAAGATATCATATATACGGAGTATCTAAATATTATAACAAAACCCATACTTCTCACTAGATAGAGTACACTACCGAATATATATCTACGATATAGCAAACATATGTGCCTATGTATTTATATTTAATTGGTTTTGACTTAACATAGTTATTCAAAACTTCTGGATTCGTTCTCATAACTGTAACATATCTCCAACGCGTATTTATGGTCATCTGAAGGACTCCAAGCACCAATCTTATACGAATATAAGAATTACATGAAGTGAATATATTACCAACAAGAACACTATCTTACATAACATGAGAGGGGTTTTGACCATCGGCTAGCTCAGTCTCATAGTCGGGTGGCATGACAGCCGGGAGTAATTATGAATAGGGTTATCTTTTTAAACACACATAAAAAATAAATAAATAAATGGATCTACAAATAAATATCATAAGAAGATTTGTTTTGAGTTTCATTATCAAATCAGTTTTTATTAAAGACTTATAAAGATCACTATTATTCTTTGATCTTTTAGATAAATAAATAAATAATTCAACACTCTACTTTTCATTCTGTATTTATTATCATAAAAAAAATGTAAAAAAGAAATACTACTCTGTCATTTTTATACACATGCATACGCCATTCTTTCCAATAGATTTATCACGTATAATCAAGTAGTGAAGGTCGATACTAAGAAAAGTTTGTTTCACATGACCTCTGACAATAATTACGTTATTTATGTCCGCAATTAAATAGGACTATGAAAATTTCATTAAATTAACTTAGATTGTCACATTTATTTATTTAGACGGTAATAATTTCTTTTTTTTTTACAAAAGAAAGGAAAAAATCAGTACTTAAAGTTCTTTACCTGAGTTCCCCGGGGAATTAGTGGAAGCAGATTGATTTATTTTAAAGAGTTCCGTTCATCACAGGTAATAACAGGTAATTCAATGCAATGTTCCCGATCTTCATGTCCGTTGGTTGATGAGGTTCAGCTTGGTTTCATGCTGGGAATTATATTTTATTCCAAGGCATCTTGATGTTATTGGGCGAAGCAGCTACAGTTGGTTGGAATTAGGGGTTTGAATCCGATATGGTATGTTCTTACCCCAACATTTCTTTTGGATCTGCCATTACGTAAGAAAAATATTAAAACTTTTAATATTCTGGATTTATTATTTACTGTTCACGGCTGTAACTCTGCGGGGTCAAGACAAAATGCATTGTGGGTCACTCTCTTTTATAGCCCCCTCCATTTGTCCTAGAAGTTTCTTTTTTTGATTTCACTTCCTGTTTCCAATACTGATTAACCAGATCTGGTTGACATGTGAAAACTTTTATCATAGCTTTTATTGTACATAAAAGAAAGTGAAATCTCATTTCTGCGGGAAACCTCTAGTTTTTAAACGTGAAACAAAAATCTCATTTCTCTCTTTTCAACTACTAATCCATTCATACACACATTTGTCACACACACATATATATCATTTCAAAATGACAGAGTCCCTCCCCCACGTTTGTGTATTTGTAACCACCACTACGTAATAAAAATTAAATAGTATATATCTGCATATATGTTTGAATACCGATTAGTAATATTATTTGTGACTGGGTTCGAACCCATTCTGCCACAATATATAGGACCAGGGCCGGCGGAAGCGGGCATGCAATGCATGCTAGGCATGCGGGCGCTGGCAGAAGGAGGCGCCATCACTGAGAGATTAGCATCTGAAAAAGAAGGCGCCATCCCTGAGAAATTAAAACTCTACTAACAAAAATACTCACATTTGAAGAATATTATTCTCAAATGTTTATTTACAAAAATTATTGAGAGTAGATTATTGAAAATCATATGAAGTCATATTATATCTTATTAAATGACACACACAAGCAGGCCTGCACACAAGCTCTGCTTAATATTAAAAATATAAAACAATCAAATCTATTATTTATCATGAACAATAAACTAAACATAAAGTTTATTATATTACAAATTTCATATTGTAATGTTTATATATATATATAGTACTGCTTATAGTAAACTATAAGTAACTTTCTGCTAGCAAATATATAAATAAACACACACTAAAAGTATTATAAATTAGAACTTATGTATGTATATGCGTATATATATATTAGATCATGTACATAATTTTGAAATCGTAAGAAACGATTATAATATTGCAAAATAAAACATTTTCTAATTTTTTATTTAAATAATAATTTGATATAAATATTCGAACGTGTATGTAATATATATTATAGGTATAATTCCAGTAAACTTAATATAATTTTCAGTTTACTTTTTATTTTATATATTTTAATCGTTGTCAAAAGTCTATTTTTTCTGCATACTAATTAGGTTTGCAAATTAATTGCATACGTTTGCTTATGATGTTTATCGCAAATTTTAAAATCTTAGTAAGAACTTGTAAACAATAATTATAATCCCAGGAAATTTTCTATTGAAATCGCAAATCAGGCCTGGCAGGCCACCTGTGTTAATTAGGAAAATATATGATAACAAAAGAAAATCTTGCCAATGGTAAAACTAAAATGTTCAATCAAGCGTAAAAAACTGGACACTTGAGTTATTTTAAAACCTGACCATTTTTAATGTCAATGGCTGAATATTTCCAATTTATTAGCTGCCTTTTTTAGTTAAACAAGTTAAACAACTTCTTCCCCTCCGCGTATAGAGTTTTGTATTTTGGCGTAAGAAGTAATTTGTGTTGGACATCTAAATTAGCGATATATAATCTTAAGTATTAAGATACATGATGTAAATATATAAATTAGAGTCCGTATTTATTTATTTATTACATTTGAAAATTATTTTAAAGTGGCGTTCATGAGTAAAAGTAATATGGAATCAAAAACTAAGAAAAAACTATCCGGTGCACAAAATCGTAAACGCCAAGCTGAAAAAATAGCAAACATTAAAAAACAAAGTGGATCACTTAATAAATATCTTAAAATATCAACTGCTTCTGAAATAGCTTATACTCAACAAGAACCAGAACCGTGCACATCATCTAGATCACAGGGAACTGTTGAAAATATTGAACAAGATTTTAGTAAGAAACAGTTAAGTGACAACAAAGTCATTGTGCCAATATCATATCAAATGTGTACAAATTTATAAGATCCAGCTGAATGGAATAAAATCGATGACAAACTACGTGTTATTTTAGTAGAAATGGGGCCTGTTCAAAAGAAAGATATTATATATACGAACGATGTACATGGCCATAAATTTTCTGATGTATATTATAATAGAAAAATGGAAAACGGAGTAGTTTTTCGAAAATGGCTTATTTATTCCGAAATTTTGAACTCTGTGTTTTGCTTTTGTTGCAAAGTTTTTGGATCTACTGAATCTAGCCTCATAGAAGGATACAATAATTGGAGAAATTTAAGTACAACTTTACACAGACATGAAACTAGTATGGCTCACATGAAAAGTTTATTGAATTGGAATGAACTTGAGAAAAGATTAAAAAACAAAATTACTATTGATTGTCAATCTCAAAATTTATATGAAATGGAAAAGAAACATTGGAGGAGTGTTTTGGAACGGCTGATTGAAATTATCAAATTCCTTGGTAGTCAAAATTTAGCATTTCGCGGATCATCTGATAAATTATACAAAAAAAATAACGGAAATTTTTTAAAATTAATTGAATTATTTGCGAAGTTTGATCCCGTTATGGAAAATCATGTTGAGAGGGCCCTAGATCAAAACAATAGAGTACATTATTTGAGCAAAGATAGCCAAAATGAATTATTGGAAATTTTAAGTACAGCAATTAGGGAAACAATTTTATTATCGATAAAGAAATCCAAATATTATTCTATTATTTTAGATTGTACACCAGATGCAAGTAAAACTGAACAAATGACCATAATTATTCGCTTCGTTTTTTGTAATAATGGAACGGTTAAAATTAGAGAAAACCTTTTAGGTTTCATAGATATAACAGATTCCACTGGACGAGGTTTATGTACAACAATAATTGAACAACTGGAAAAATGGAAGATTCCCATTGAAGACATGTGTGGTCAAGGGTATGATAATGGGGCCAACATGAAAGGCAAAAAGGCTGGACTTCAAAATTTGATTTTAACCAAAAACCCTCGTGCATTTTACGTACCATGTGCTGCTCATTCTTTAAACTTAATCATAAACGATGCCGCCAAAGTCAATGTAGATACAATTGGTTTTTTTGCAATTGTTCAAAAAATATACAATTTTTTTTCATCATCTTATAAACGGTGGTCAATCCTTTTAAAATTTATTAAAACTTTAACTCTAAAACAACCATCAGAAACACGATGGGAAAGCAGAATTGATGCAATCCGGCCTCTACGGTATCAGTTGGGTGAAATTTATGATGCACTCTATGAAATAATGAACAAAGAATCTTTTAATAGAGAAATTCAACATGAAACTCAATCACTCTGCACTAACCTCTCTCTCTCTCTCTCTCTCTCTCTCTCTCTCTCTCTCTCTCTCTCTCTCTCTCTCTCTCTCTCTCTCTCTCTCTCTCTCTCTCTCTCTCTCTCTCTCTCTCTCTCTCTCTCTCTCTCTCTCTCTCTCTCTCTCTCTCTCTCTCTCTCTCCCTCCCTCTCTCTCTCTCTCTCTCTCTCTCCTCTCTCTCCTCTCCCTCTCCCTCTCTCTCTCTCTCTCTCTCTCTCTCTCTCTCTCTCTCTCTCTCTCTCTCTCTCTCTCTCTCTCTCTCTCTCTCTCTCTCTCTCTCTCTCTCTACCTTTGCATTAACTTATATTTTGCAGCTCTCTAAATAATGTTTATTTCCAGTGTTCAAGGTACTAAGTACATTACTATCTTGAAATATTTTTTTTTGTTAGACAGTGTATAAGTCTGAGATGAATTATTTATAATTTGTTATGCTATTTTCATCATCTAATTTAATTGTTTTAGAAAAATTTGAATTGTTATTAATAATACTCAACAAAGCATGACATTTCAAGAGATATTCTCTTTTCTTCATCTGATGTTGGCCTGCTATTGATGTACTAGAATGGGTGTCACCAGTGAGATGTAGTCATATTTATATATTGTACTATTTCCATCATCTAATATTAAGTATTGGATGTCTTTAGAAAACTTTAACTTTATTTAAATCTTCCAATTACATTCAACTGTTAGTAATAGCACACAGATTAGAAAATACACAATGTTTTGAAAAGTATTATTCTTCTCTCTTCTTCATGTATTGCTGGCCTGACCAGAGTCAGTACTAGCATAGGAATTGAACCTGGATTCTTAGATTTTTGAATATTGAATTTTAAGGTAATGCTCTAACCGAGTCATACTGCCAAAGTCAAAAGTCAGTAGAAATTTCATATATTTATCTATGATGTTCTTCTTGATTTCTCCACCATTTTCCAAGTGCAATTGTATGGTCATAGTAAGTTGACTTATGGAGTTATTCACCATTGTCGTGTGAGTAATTTCCTTGAATTTTTTTCTTTGTATCCTTTTCTGTCTATCAAATACTTTTGTAGTTTCCCAATTGAACATATGTTCATTGATTACATACATAATCTGTTACCTTAGACACATATGTTTTCTCTCAGTGTTCCTGCAATCACTGTTCAATGGGGGACTGGTCTCACTAATATGCATTCTTCAACACTGACATGGAATTTCATAAATGAAGTTTTTGCTTTTCAGCATTTCAAGTTTAGGCTTTGTGGATGGTAGAATTCTTCATAGTGTGGTAAATTTTTCAAAAGACTTTCAGTACATAATATTAGTTTATGGAAATAGTACAACATATAAATACAAATAACATACCACATCACAAAATAAAGAAAAACACGGTGAGCTGTAGATTAGTCAAATTCTAAATTTACGTGATAATCTAACTAACTAGGCTATTGTATCACAGCCTGGTTGGTTATAACATCAACTCACCTTAAATTTAATATTCAATAATCTAAAGGTTTTGTATTTGATCCTTATGATAATACATCACTGATTAGTCAGAAACATCTATAAAAAAAATTATAAAACCGTCTTGCATTGGTGGTGGAGAGGTCAGCGTGACTGCCTTACAAGCAGTTGCCTAGGTTGCGGGTCTGCATCCCGGCCAATGCTATGACACTTAAAAAAAAAAAATAGAACCATTCAAAATGCTGTTTATATTAACCTATGTGTTATTACTAATGTCCAAATGCATTTGGAAAAGTTTAAATTACATTAACCAATGGACCAAACAGATAATTACAAATATAATGCCATCATTATACATTTACTGAGAAATAGTCAATAAAAAGATTGGGATTACATTCTGTACTTATATTTGAATTGATCAACCTCATTTTCATTTTTTCATTAAAAAACATTTAATAATACACTTTTTTTTAAATTTTCAAGTAAATCTTCTCACTTGTTTCTGTCTTCATAACTAAATTTACTCACAGCCCTTTTATCATTTACCTATTTTCTCAATCTACTATCAAAGCTTCTCCATTACTATTTTCAAAATGTTGTTTAGTCTGATCAAAGGCCTTCTACATGTCTATACAAAAATTCTTTTCTTCTACATCACAATAAAAACTTTTGGGGGCACAAACTTGAACTGTCTGAATTTGTTTCTCTCTCTTGATATACTATCAATCTGCATATATATGTTCTTACATTCTTATTTATAATGAATCTTATTTCACATGTGCATACAATATTTTACATTGATATAAAATGTGTATTCACTTTTCAAATCAACTATTTTTTTTCCCAAAATCCATGAAGTCTTACTACATCCCATTTAGTATTAGAAGAACTTCTAATTTATGCAGTCTTGATTTGTTTAAAAGTGATCAACATTTGTGGGCAATAAAATAAATGATCCTCATCTAGTGGCAGCAAGAAAACTTAATCAGGTATCTGAGAAGGATGGCCATTGTGTTTTGTTAGTCATAAACTTGGATTATTGTTGAGTATATCAGCTATGTTATTTTACTATTTAAATAGTAATAAGATAATAGGAGCTGTTGTGACAATATATGTGTTGTGTTTATATGCAATTTAAAAAAAGCACAAATCTGCACAATATATTTAAACATTTTATTAAGAGCTTATAAGCAATATAGGCAAAACTCTCTATACAGTAGTGCCACTCAGTGCCAACCAGAGTTATCAATGGATGACTGAAGGCTTGTGCATAAAATCCCAAATGGGGATATTGGATGAGTATGCACTAGATAAGGATTTTATGCACAAGCCTTCTGGCATCCATTGATTACTCTGGTGAGTGGCACTACTGTATGGAGAGTTTTGCCTGTTTTAATAACAGTAATGTGCTAACATAAGAAATAGTGATCATGTGATCTTTAATATATAGTTACATAAACATCTGAGAACCATTTGCCTGATACAATTAGCTAAGTACAATATCTGGTTGCTGTACAATTATTGAAGCAAAGGAATTTAGATACTCTTTTAGGTCTGTTTAACATTATGAATTGTGCAATGGCAGATTGTCTCATGGACAGGTATGGTGACACAACCAACTGTAATGTGGCAGTTTGCCTCATATCCAGTTGGATCATGAACTTGACCCATTACCTTTGCAATCAAATATGAGACAACTAGGATAAAATCCATCATTGCACAACTTTACCTTTAAATGTACTATCAATTTATAGCCATGTCTCTTCCTTAATTAGAAGCAATCGATCCATGAGGCCTTCTTACCTATTAGCATGTTTTTGTCATTGGTTATATTTATCTTTTCATACATTCATTAGTCCATAGCAATAAATGCTGAATTCAATCAACATTGCAATTTAAACCAGTCTATTACTTGAATGAAAATCAGTTGAGATTGCAATCATTGAGATACATGGATGAATGTCTTTGTGACCTTTTTGCTTCTTCAGGTCTGATTCTGTTATCATCAGATTGAAGTGTCTTGATGAACACATTTAGTGTTTTCATTTGTAGATCTGGTGGCTTTGGATCTTGCAGATGCTTGTAGTAACCCATAAGTCAATTTTTTTGGCCTCTGTACTTGAAGTGTTGTTATCCTGCCAAAATTTGAAAAATTGGTTGCAATCCTTTTGTCTTAACTACAGTTACTGTAACCCATTTGGTGATTCCATCATACACACAACACAAAACTTAGCTGGCAAGTTTTCCTGTAGCTGTACTTAATATAGAATGCTGCATCAATAGAATTCTTACAATGAAGATGTTTCAGCAACTTGTGGTCACTTTCTAAATCATTTTAGTCTCTTGAACTAACCCCTCAATATGGCTATTATTCTCAGAGTGGAAAGGAAGGCTCAACATTAGTTCACTGCTATTATTGGCATAAAATTGTCTGAATAGATCTGATGTTGCATCATTGTCTGACACAATAATTACAGGCAGGCCATAGGTTGCACATAGCCTTCTAAGAATCCCAATGGTTACTGAAGAATGAGGCATGGTGATACTTCCATCACATGTAGCCATTTGGAGTATGCATCAATAAATATTAATAAAAGCTTTAACCTCCATGAGCCAGCATGGTCAACATAAATTCTGGTCCAGGTACTCTCAATCAAGCCACTGACAAGTTTTAATACCTGCTGGCATGTTTTGGTTTATCTTAAAATGCCAACAATGATGAACCAAAGTGGGCCACCAGACATAGGATCTAGCTAACATTTTCATTATTACAATCCTCAGTGATCATTATATAAAGCTGGTGGAATCAACTTTTGATTCTGGGACAATGCAGTTATTCTCAATTGAGAATTCTAGCCTTCAGGTTCAGTAAGCCATATGTAGCAATCCAGGGTCAGCAATGGTCCATTGAGCAACTGATTTACTGTTAACTGATGCTTTTTAATTGATTGACCATTTGAGTTTAAATAGTTTGCATTCTCCACAAGCAACTGTCAGTATGAAATTTGTTGACTTTTTAATTTGCCTAAGCTTGTGAGTTAGTTCACTTTGGCCATTGCATACACCAAGTGATCAAACCATCAAGGCTGAAGAGATTATTATGCTCATTTGCCAACACAACCAAAAATATATATAATGTTTTTTATTGGTATAATGATCTTTACTTGGCTCCACCCAAGAAAGGGATTTGATTGCCTTGGAAATTATTAATTGTTTTACTGCCAGATTGTATTTGTTATTTATTTCTCCCTCTTTTACATATTTATAATGGCTTGCATATTTTTTGACACAATGTTATTTTTTGACACAAGATTTTAAAGACTGAGTTCACGCCTTTAACATTTTTGTTATTAACTTTCAAGGATTTTATTTCACTCGTTGGTTTTTAGAAAGGACTTTCCCATTTCTTTTTTGCTGTCTTGCTGGATTTTTTTTTAAAACAGACAGCTTCTATATGCTAAATTTGTTTACAAATTAGAAATCTGTATTTCTGAATCAATATGTAGTATGCACTGTCCTAATTTGTTACATCTGCCACAAACTCTTACAGTACCACTTTTCCTAGTAGATTTCTTAAGCTTGTTCAGATCGAAAAAGGCTTTAAATAATTTGGCATTTTGATTTACAGTTTAATATTAGGGTTTTTTTTTCATTTAATGAGGAAGTTGAATTATCATAGATTTTGTCAGAGTTGCTTGTAAAACCATGAACTCAGATAGTATTTTGATCCATTAGCACTTTGGTTCCGAGACTACGATTTTGTTTGCTTTTCATAGATGAAATGACCTCTTATCACTGTGTTTTCAAAATCCTTGAAATCACAGCTTAATGTTAGTTTCCTGATTCTTATCTTTTCCTCCCCCTCCTCTTGAGAACATAAATTGAAGTGATATCTCTGCATTATTATTATGGTTTGGGGGCAGAAAACACTATCAGTAGGGATAACAGTTTACCAAAATCAGTCTTACCAAATTCCTGACTTAAAACATAAGATTCCATAATTAATTTGATCCATTATGTTTCCATCTGTAGTAATAATCGACCAATGTATTTATAGCTATTAATTTCTTTTAGCTCATCATAATCAATCTTTAATTCATCTTTTGATAAAAATCCATTAAATATTACTTTAGTCTTTTAAATATTTACTCTTAGTCCTACTTTCTTACTTTCATCTGACAACTCTTACAACATTTCCTGAAGCTTTACAGCATTATTTGCAAAAGCAACTACATCATCTGCAAAATATCAATGACTTAAATAATCTCCATTTAATTTTATTTCCTTAGCTTCCCATTTCAATACACAAAATACTTTTTTATATAAATAAGCATTTATTTTTATAGCGTCTGTATACAATTTGTAATTACATTCATATCGGCCTTTCAAGCCAATTGTGCAAATGCTTTGTGAGTGTTAAATAATAAATGAATACCCTCTGACCAATACAAGATATAGAATTTATGCAGGAATAAAAAGAATCCCTCTTATTCCTATGACTCAAATATTTATATATGAACAAATCTGAAATACTGGCATGGAAGGTGTGACAATATAACAGTCACTTTAAATTACTATATACAATGCCTGAATGAATGATGCCAATGAACTTTTCTAGAATTTACTAAGCGTCATTCCAACTGAAACTTAATCATATATATAAATAAGCATTTATTTTTATAGCGTCTGTATACAATTTGTAATTACATTCATATCGGCCTTTCAAGCCAATTGTGCAAATGCTTTGCGAGTGTTAAATAATAAATGAATACCCTCTGACCAATACAAGATATAGAATTTATGCAGGAATAAAAAGAATCCCTCTTATTCCTATGACTCAAATATTTATATGTGAGATGAATGTAATTACAAATTGTATACAGACGCTATAAAAATAAATGCTTATTTATATATATGATTAAGTTTCAGTTGGAATGACGCTTAGTAAATTCTAGAAAATTTCATCGGCATCATTCATTCAGACATTGTATATAGTAATTTAAAGTGACTGTTATATTGTCACACCTTCTGTGACAGTACTTCAGATTTGCTCATATATAAATATTTGAGTCGTAGGAATAAGAGGGATTCTTTTTATTCCTGCATAAATTCTATATCTTATATTGGTCAGAGGGTATTCATTTATTATTTAACACTCGCAAAGCATTTGCACAATTGGCTTGAAAGGCCGATATGAATGTAATTGAAAATACTTTTTGCAAAAGTGCTGTAAAAAATTTTGGAGATATGGAATCACCATATATACACCCTTCTCAATGTTAATTTTTTAATATCATTATGTAATCTAATTGTTACTGTTGCATTTTTATAAATATTCTTCAGAATATGACAATATCCTGGGTTCATACTTCTATGAAATGCCGTTTCATAATTCACAAATCCAAAGCATAATACCAACTCATATTCATTGGTTCTTTCTATAATTTCTCTCAACACTTGGATATGATCTATTGTTCTAAAACCACTTTTATTCCAGCTTGTTATCCTGGTTGATTGAAATCCAATGTTCTCTGTAGATGAGTTTCAATTATATTGGTAAAAATTTTGTATAAACCTGATAAAAGACTGATAGGTCTGTAATTTCTAATATCTTCTTTATCATCTTTTTTAAATATTAATATTAATACTGCATTCTTCCAATCATCTTGTACATCTTGGTATATAACGTTGCCAAAAAAAATTCTACTTTTTCACCTACTTCTTTTAATATAACAATTATAATTCCATCATTATCTGGAGCTTCTTCTTCTTCATAAATTTAATTGCATATCTCACTTCTTCATTTAAAATCCAGGGCAATTCAGAAAAATGTAATAGATGTAAGATGTACTTGTTCTTTATTACTACGTAATTCTTGGTAGAACTCTTCTACCCATTTCATGATATCATCTCTCTTTTTAGTAATAATTCCATCTTTTTGTCTTATTGCAGATATGGTTCCTACTAATATCAAAATGTTGTTTTACACTCTTGGGACTTTTATTCTGTTCTACAGATTTTCTTACTAGTTCACAATTATTCTTTCTTATATCATTATCAACTCTTTTTTCATATTTTACAAAAGTCAAGATATTCAATCCTTCTTGATGCATAATTTTTATATCTTCATATTCCTTTTTTTCTTCATAAATTTTCTAGTCTAAGGAGCAATATTATTGGTCAATTGCTGCTTTTCTTCTACCAGCTATCTTTGTTGCAGTTTTTAAAAATGTATCATTTATTTTTCTATTAATTTCATTCAAGTTTGAATCATATTTAAAATCTACTAGTGCTTGAAAACGATTTGCAAGTTCCAATTTAAATTCATTAGAATATTTCTGAAGATTATGAATATCAACTGCAAATATTGTTTTTCTTAATAATGTTTGTTTCTCTAGTTTTGCATTAACATGTATCTTACACCTTACTAATCAAGGAACATTTTTTGTGTTGAATTTATTAACAACATTGCAATCTTGAAATATGTATTTTCTGTTAGTCAAAATATAATCCATTCCTACTCTTTCTTCATTTGGATGCTTCCATGTCCATTTCCTTTTAATATTCTTCTCAAAAAAAAGAATTCATAATATAAAGTTTTTCTTTTTCTGAAAACCCCCACAAGCCTATGTCCTTTCTCATTTCTATCCCCATAACCAAATTTACCTACAGTACTTTCATCTTTCATTTGTTTACCACTTCTAGCATTAAAGTCTCCCATAACAATTTTAAAATGTTTAATCTGATCAAAAGCCTTTTGTACATCCACATAAAAAACTTCTATTACTTCATAACTTGTCAGGACATAAACCTGAACAATCTGTATTTGGTATCTGCTATTAAGTTGAATAAATAATCTTTTTCACTCTGTCTGATACACCATCAATCTCCACAATGTTGTTCTTCCACTTTTTATTTATAATAAATCCTACTCCACTTGTACTTCCAATATTTATGCCTTTGTAATAGGGTGCATGTCCACTTTTTAAATCATCTCTTCACCTTTTCTTCCAACTTTAGTCCAATAATGGTCCCATTTAATATGTCAGTTCTTCCAATTTCTTGCAATTTTCTTTCACTTCAAAGTGATCTGCAGTTGTAAGTACCTAATAAAAAGTTGTCACTAAATGGCAGCCTGGGTCTGCAGTTGGGGATTCTTAGTACCCTATGCATTCAGTGACCAACCGCTGCTTTGGCTGGTGATTTTACAGCCTCCTGGAAATAAGGGCAATTATTTCTTTTGTCTGTTATAATTGTATATATCTATTAGAAAAAAAGTTTTCATTCACATACCCATTCATTCTGTTTTATCAGGCAACTGGGAAGAAATATTATGGTGTTTCGCGATCTTAAACTTAGAGGTAAAAAGCCAATAGACTTATCATGCTGGCTAATGCACGTTGGTGAGTAGCCCATCCACAGTCGTATACTATATGAATAATCACATAGTACGACAACAACATATGGAGTGGATATTAGAAATTTGCCCTGCTCGGTTGCTTTAAGACCTCCAAGAGGTATCAAAGAGTCTCCTTTCATTCAACAGCAAACTCCTTTCTGCAGTCTGTAATCAGATACATGTATAAATATTGAATTATTGGTTTACTTATAATATATATGTGGATTTCTAGTTTTACGAAGTATATATACAGAAATGAGAGAATAATTATGTTTATCATTTTACTCCGACATATAATTTCCTTTTGATTGAACTCTTATTTAATTCGGTGTTGGAGATTGGCACTTTTTGATATCGAGTTTTTTCTTTCTGTATTAAAATTAATGTATAATCAATTTTGAACAAAATGAGTCATTTTTACATGAACGTAACTGCAATTCATGCTTAAATATAAATTCTTTTCGCCTACAATCGACATATTATTGGGGGGAAATAAAAGAACACAATGCTTTGCCATCTATAGGTGAATAATAAAACTATTTTTATAATTTATCAATATAATTTATCAATACAGTATTTTTTTTTTAAAAAAATCTATTATTCATTCCTTATCCGATCCCTCTAAACCAAACGCGAGTATAATACATTTATTTGAAATTACTACAGACAATACGTATATATATATGATTCATTAGACGATGAGTGGCCTTAAATTATCTGGCCTCTAATTTAATAATGCCTCAGACTAAAATAACAGGAACACAATGTGTGAAGAGTTCAATTAATATTTATTGTTCATAATATCTAAATGCGCACGCGCACATTCTTCATTAGCAATTTTAAAAAAAATTCTGCACAATTGTTTATATGAAAACAAATAGACTGCATATTTATGAACAAATGCACAATTTTGGATTTTTAATAAAATATCACCCAATAAAACGTAATCAAACCTAATCATTCTTTCAAAATGCAAATTGGCAGATCCATATTTTAACAGTTTTCATTCATTAATTGATTTTTTTATTTGCGATTTAAAGCAGTGGTCGAGTAAGTATAAAATACTGGGATTGAATTCTGTTGCTAGTACTTGTTGCGCTCGAATTTCTTATAAACTGTAGAGCAGTAGAATCATTTTTTTATTAACGGATTTCATCTCTTTTAAATTTTAATAATATACTCTGAAATCTCTTTAAAACAACCAAGTGATAACTGTAAAAAAATATATTCCTTGGACTGGCCTTTAAATTGCCAAAAATATTAATATCGTAACTCTTTCTTTCCTTGATTACTTTTCTAAGGCACAATTTTATTAGTTTCATTTCTTTAGCATATGGATTTTTTCCAACATTTATTTATATAGCAAACATTTTGTAAATGATTCAGTAGATATTCATATGAGGAAATAAAATTACTGGTGACTTTCTTCAAAAATTAGAGGTACTAGGTCCAGTTTAAGCTTCTAACTGATAAAGGCCATAAACCAGATATTTGTCTGAGAATGGGTATGGTAGGATGAAATAGCATTACGATCTAGTAGCTATTGATTACTCAAGCATGCAACAACAAAGGCAATATTGAGGAAGAAGAGGTGGTTCCTGATAAGCATTCTGTAAGCTGGGAATCATGTGATGTTTTTTTGCTTTGAATTTTGAAATTTAATTTTGTCACTGCATAATTAGATTTGGCAATCATGAAGGAGATTTCTGTCAACTGAAAAGACCATTTGATTCCTCTTTGAGGCAGTAAAGGAACTAAGCTGTGCAAATTACTAACATCCATCTAACATGTTCCTATTGTTGTAGCTTTTATTACTATATGATTTTTCATATAGTATACAATCATGGATAAGATATTCACTAATTTTCATCAGCCAGGGTGGAGAATTTATTGTTTGTTTGTTTTTTTTTATCTCTGAGATAAAGAAACACCAAAATCTTTTTTTCTAAATTGCCTGATAGTTGTTAACTGAAACATGAGTTCAGTTTGCTTGAAGGTAGAATAGTGCATGCCAAAGAACTTTTGTTAAAAATAGATATTTACAATCATATCAGCCAAAACTAAATCAAGACCCTCATTTTCAGATGGCTGTAAAATCATGAGCCAAGGAAGCATTTGGTGGCCAAAGATGGAGAGCACTAAGAATCTCCTGAATGCAGACCCAGATTACTATTTGATGGTGACATGTTATTTAGATATTTACAACTGCAGATCACTTTCAAATAAAAGAAGATTGCAAAATTGGAAGATCTACCAAATATTAAATGGGATGTTGCTGGAAGAAAAATGAAAAGACAATTAACTTTAAAAGATGAGCATGTAATCTACTGCAAAGGCACAAGTACTGCAAGTACAAATGGAGTAGAATTCATTATAAATATTAAAAAAATGGAAGAACAACATTGTGAAGAATGATGATATATCAGATAGAATGACAAGGTTAGTTATTCAACTTAGTGGAAGATATCAAATGCAGATAATTCAAGTTCTGTAGCAAAAAGTTCTCTCTGATGAAGAAGTAGAGATTTAAATATGGATAGAGAAAAGGAAGGGTTTTTTATCACACCAATTAACATTTTCAAAATTATCATGGGAGACTTTAATGCTAGAATTGGTAAACAATTGAAAGATGAAAGTGCTGAAGGTAAATTTGGCTATAGTGAGATAGAAATGGTGGATTTGCAAACAAAAAAACCTAGGGTTTTCCTGAAGGTTTGTAATGATGGTGTTCTAGTTGTATTTTTATATTGGACTATTTCCATCATCTAATATGAGTATTAATCAAAGAAAGAGATTTGAAGTTAGCTCCTCACTTTTGGTGAATTCCACATGGAATCTTGTTAATGTTGGACATTCCTCTCTGGAGGAGTGAGTTTTTGCTATTTTTTTTTGTTGTATACATAGTTGAATAAACCTGTTTTTGATAATATGAGTATTGAATGTATTTTGAAAAATTTAACTTTATTTAAATATTCCAAATACATTCA
Organism: Epiperipatus broadwayi; assembly: GCA_028023455.1. Lineage (NCBI taxonomy): Eukaryota > Metazoa > Onychophora > Udeonychophora > Euonychophora > Peripatidae > Epiperipatus > Epiperipatus broadwayi. Next base: position 543,484 of record JAQFVV010006329.1, on the reverse strand, counting down.
ACTGTTAGTAATAGCACATCAAACAGATTAGTATATGCATAACATTTTGAGAGGTACTATTCTCCCCTCTTCTTCATGTGTTGCTGGTCTAACCAGTGGCAGTACTAGCATGGGATTCGAACCTGGACTCTTAGATTTTTAAGTATTGAAATTTTAAGGTAACGCTCTAACCAATTGAGCCTTCTTACCAAAGGCAACAGTCAGTAGAAATTTCATATACTTATCTATGAGGTTCCTCCTGATTTCTCAAATTTTTTCCTAAGAGCAAAGTTGATTAGTTGTTTCCATACATTATGTATAGTCAAACTAGGTTGGCTTATGGGATTGTTTGCCATTGTCATGTGAGCAGCTTCTTTAAATTTTCTTACTTTTTCTTCTCTAATATTTTTGTATTTCCCAATTGAACACATGTTCATTGGAACATACATGATCTGCTATCTTAGACACACCTCAAGAATCTAAGGGTTTGGTTCGAATCCCATGCTAGTACGGTCACTGGTCAGGCCAGCAATACCTTAAGAAGAGGGGAGAATAGTACCTCTTGAAATGTTGTGCATATACTAATCTGTTTGATGTGTTATTACTAACACTTGAATGTATTTGGAATATTTAAATAAAGTTAAAAATTTTCAAAAGACTTTCAATACTCATATTAGATGATGGAAATAGTACAATATAAAAATACAAAGAAAAACCTATATTATTGAATTCTTTCTTTCAGAAAAATTCTAAATGCAAATGGACATAGAGTCAGCAGTGTTGGATTATATTTTGACTAACATTTCAAGATTGTAATGTATCTTAATAAATTCAACATAGGAAGTGATTATTGATTAGTGAGGTGTAAGATTTCTGTTAATGCAAAACTAGAAAGACAAAAATCATTAAGAAAAGTAGTATTCTCATCAGTTAATATTCCTAATCTTCAGAACCATTCCAATGAATTTAAATTAAAACTTGCAAAATATTAACAGATTTTGAAAATGATTGAGATTTGAATGAAATCAATAGAAAAACAATTGATACAGTATTAAGAAATAGCTGGTGCAAGAAAGCAACAATTTACCAGTAAATTTTCTACTGAGATAAGACAAAGTATTATAACGATCGAAATGAAAGTGAAGATCGAATCTAACCGCAAAAACAATATCTGCAACTACCAGGGCGCCATCTAGGCATTTGGGCCTAGAAAAATTTATAAAGTAGGCAGATACGCGCTGTTAAGATTCCACTTTATTTAAATATTCCGATCGTTATCCCAAGTCACTAGCTCAGTGGAGACGCAGAGATAAAAATCTATATCTTAATTTATATCTTAAATATAAATAAATAAAAGCCACTGCCAGAAATTAACACATAAAAATATTTATTTACGCACATATAAAATCATTCTAAATTTGAGGAATAGGTTTAACATTTTTAGATTTTTATATTACTCTTTAATTGTACATTTATATAAATTTCAATGAGTTTAATATTTTATTTAGATGGTCAAGTATGAATAGACTACATAGATTTGCATTTGAAAATAAAACATTCTATCCCTATTTAACCTTAGGCTAAAATTCGCAGTCAAACTGGTATCAATCCATCTGATACATTTATGTATTCAATGTAGCATGAAAATACAACAGCACAAATATACTATACTGTCAGGAATGGAAATCTGAACAGTATAGTTAGAGAAAACATTGACTCTTGTCCAATACAGGAATATGATGTCTGTATAGCAAGAAGAACAATAAAATAAAAACTCCATAGGAAGGGACCACGATCCTTTTTGCCGACTTACAATCCCATCCATAGGCAAAGGGTTGGTGCGGTGTATTCAGCGATTCTGCACATAGCGAAACTTATACTACATCTACTAATTACACAAATATATCCAATCCATTGACCCAATTCAACAACGACACAAATAACCTAAGATTACCCTCCCCTAATATAACTTTACAAATCTATATAGCCATTCACGCCCGACTTAAATTTAACATTTAAATATGTTCGCACAAATGCATTTTATAAAATTTGTTTTAAAATGTTGAGTACAGATCAGCTGCACAGATTCCACAATCAAAAACATTCCAAATTCAACACAACCGATCAAAATACAAAGTCCTCGATAAACGTCACTTGCATAGGGAATATACAAATCCCATTAGCATTCATCGTAAGATGCTTGCAGTGATATCGTTGACATATATTCTAATCGAATGTGAAAACCACAACATTATCAACCGCTAACGAATCTATGCAACATCTATACCCAACCTAAATTTCATCATTTAAAATTTAAACAACAAATAATTTATACAATAAGAGAGAAAAAAAATGGAAATGATTTTTATCAATCGGAAAACATATAAAATTAAACATTATTAATTGATTTTAAACTTAAAAGTCAGATAGAAGTTCATAATTTTGAACGAAAGTTCTTAATTATTTTTCAATTTAGAGTTCATGTCAATTTAGCTTACGGTAGAAGAGTCCAGGTTCCTGTTTTTAATTCCCGCGATGTCTCCATTGGAAGTTAATGTTCTGGAGGTATCATTAGCTGGTTCCATTCTTGTATCACAGTCTTTTCATTTTCTATTTTTTTTAAAACAAACAAAAAAAAATGAGACAGAACGGCAAGTGTGTCCTACCGTTATCATCAAATCAAGTCCGAAAAAACTGTCTGGAACTCAATATTTCTCTTTTTATAGTAAATCTCCAGATTGAATGAACAAAGACGTCACTAATCCAAATTTTCGTTCGGGTCCGGGCTGAGGCTTGGTGCTTCCATTGGTCAAGCTAATTTCTCTTTTTTTCTTATCTATTTTTCATCAGATCATTTTAATTATACAAGAGCCCATGGCTAGCTTGCTTTTCAAACAATTTATAAACAATCATTTCCATTTACAGATTACATTGATTAATACCTGTTTTTATTTTTAAATCTTGTACTTTTTTTTTTTTATATAAAAAAAAGTACGTTCAAATACTTATTTATTTGTTTTTTTTTTTAAAAATTTTTTTAAAGTTTGGCATCTGTGCAAATGTATATACATTTAACAAACATTTTAATTTTAGCGTTTAGTTTTTTTTTTACTTTTATTTGCGAACTTTTAAGTTTTTATTTTAAATTAATGTAACGACATATTTATATATCGTTACATATCAGTAAACTTCCTCAAAAAACAAAAACATTAAAAAAAAAAAAATTTACTTAGTGTTAGTAATTACGATACACAAATGGATTATATATGAAAATTTCAAAAGGACAAAACTTTTTTTTACAAGACAAAACAGTAATTACACACAAATATAATGATTAAAAAAAATGTTGACTGTTGATTCCTTATTACCAGCTAAATTTCTGCCCCCTCCCTTCCAAGTTTCATTTCTCCTACCTTTATATATTACTTAGGCAAGTTGAACGATTAGATTTTAATTTATACAAGACTTTTTTTAAAAAAAAAAAAAATATGATTTAGATTTATTATTACGTTTTATTTATTAGTTTTTATTCCTCGAATTTCTCTTTACATATGCGCAATTTTTCTTACTGGCAGTACCTTTAAGACAAAATTTCAAACTGTAACTCCACGTCAATACAACAAATATATTTATACAATTTCAGAAAAAAATTTACGGGCATGATTCACTTTAAAATTCTCAGGGCACTCGTGATTATTAAAGATCGGAAATTTCATCATCATCAATTCCCCTTCTCAGGGTCAATCTCTGAGGTAAGGCCCCATGTTGGGCACCAATTATAACGATTGAAATGAAAGTGAAGATTGAATCTAACCGCAAAAACAATATCTGCAACTACCAGGGCGCCATCTAGGCATTTGAGCCTAGAAAAATTTATAAAGTAGGCAGATACGCGCTGTTAAGATTCCACTTTATTTAAATATTCTGATCATTAGCCCAAGTCACTAGCTCAGTGGAGACACAGAGATAAAAATCTATATCTTAATTTATATCTTAAATATAAATAAATAAAAGCCACTGCCAGAAATTAACACATAAAAATATTTATTTACGCACATATAAAATCATTCTAAATTCGAGGAATAGGTTTAACATTTTTAGATTTTTATATTACTCTTTAATTGTACATTTATATAAATTTCAATGAGTTTAATATTTTATTTAGATGGTCAAGTATGAATAGACTACATAGATTTGCATTTAAAAATAAAACATTCTATCCCTATTTAACCTTAGGCTAAAATTCGCAGTCAAACTGGCATCAATCCATCTGATACATTTATGTATTCAATGTAGCATGAAAATACAACAGCACAAATATACTATACTGTCAGGAATGGAAATCTGAACAGTATAGTTAGAGAAAACATTGACTCTTGTCCAATACAGGAATATGACGTCTGTATAGCAAGAAGAACAATAAAATAAAAACTCCATAGGAAGGGACCGCGATCCTTTTTGCCGACTTACAATGCCATCCATAGGCAAAGGGTTGGTGCGGTGTATTCAGCGATTCTGCACGTAGCGAAACTTATACTACATCTACTAATTACACAAATATATCCAATCCATTGACCCAATTCAACAATGACACAAATAACCTAAGATTACCCTCCCCTAATATAACTTTACAAATCTATATAGCCATTCACGCCCGACTTAAATTTAACATTTAAATACGTTCGCACAAATGCATTTTATAAAATTTGTTTTAAAATGTTGAGTACAGATCAGCTGCACAGATTCCACGGTCAAAAACATTCCAAATTCAACACAACCGATCAAAATATCAAGTCCTCGATAAACTTCACTTGCATAGGGAATATACAAATCCCATTAGCATTCATCGTAAGATGCTTGCAGTGATATCGTTGACATATATTCTAACGAATGTGAAAACCACAACATTATCAACAACTAACGAATCTATGCAACGTCTATACCCAACCTAAATTTCATCATTTAAAATTTAAACAACAAATAATTTATACAATAAGAGAGAAAAAAAAATGGAAATGATTTTTATCAATCGGAAAACATATAAAATTAAACATTATTAATTGATTTTAAACTTAAAAGTCAGATAGAAGTTCATAATTTTGAACGAAAGTTCTTAATTATTTTTCAATTTAGAGTTCATGTCAATTTAGCTTACGGTAGAAGAGTCCAGGTTCCTGTTTTTAATTCCCACGACATCTCCATTGGAAGATAATGTTCTGGAGGTAGCATTAGCTGGTTCCATTCTTGTATCACAGTCTTTTTATTTTATATATTTTTTAAAACAAACAAAAAAAAAATGAGAGAGAACGGCAAGTGCGTCCTACCGTTCTCATCAAATCAAGTCCGAAAAAACTGTCTGGAACTCAATATTTCTCTTTTTATAGTAAATCTCCAGATTGAATGAACAAAGACGTCACTAATCCAAATTTTCGTTCAGGTCCGGGCTGAGGCTTGGTGCTTCCATTGGTCAAGCTAATTTCTCTTTTTTTCTTATCTATTTTTCATCAGATCATTTTAATTATACAAGAGCCCACGGCTAGCTTGCTTTTCAAACAATTTATAAACAATCATTTCCATTTACAGATTACATTGATTAATACCTGTTTTTATTTTTAAATCTTGTACTTTTTTTTTTTTTATATATATAAAAAAGTACGTTCAAATACTTATTTATTTGTTTTTTTTTTAAAAAAATATTTTTAAAGTTTGGCATCTGTGCAAATGTATATACATTTAACAAACATTTTAATTTTAGCGTTTAGTTTTTTTTTTACTTTTATTTGCAAACTTTTAAGTTTTTATTTTAAATTAATGTAACGACATATTTATATATCGTTACAGTATAAAGAAAAAAATATCTCAATGTTGTAACGGTCTGGGATTTTCCACAGAAGAAGGGGAACACATCTCACTATGGTCGGTCTTAGGGTCTTCTAGTAGGATGATGTGAGTGACATGATGAAGTACCTAACCTATGATCATATCTACCTCCAATGGACTAGCTCTAAGTTTACACATTAAATTTAGATACAATTTGGGCTAATTCCCCTCTTTTGGACTCTGTTACACTTCAGTAGTTGAACTCAAGGAGATATCTGCCTTTGTCTCTCATCAGGGGTGAATTTGCACTAGATAGCAACTACTGCACCTCTATACATGTTCCAATTGATTTAAAGATCCATCCAAACATATTACTGCATTATTATATAAGAATGAGATGCGTGTATATATCCGGTTATAAATGATTTTGACAAACTAAAGACCAGTTAAATTTAAATCAAATTGACAACATTTACTTAAATAACAAAACAAAAAATTCAAAACATTTTTAACATAAAATATATAATTGTATATGTCAAGGATGTATGTCTACTAATATGTTCACTATTTCAACCTTACCTATGGTAGAGATACATAGCAAGGCACTAATTATTTACAAAGCAGATAAAATTAATATAAAAAAAATCAATAAATCAACCATGAAGCTAACTAATTTACAATATTATATAAATGTATGTGTAATAGCCTCATCATCCAATTCCAGTTATAGATGTTCCATCTTCTTTGGGGACCCCCTATCTATGTACAGGTTCCCTATGGTTGATAGACATTTTTTTGAGACAAGAACATCCATACAAGATGGTTAGTCATTTATACTGAATAACTAAATATAAATGATCATTAGTTAATAATAAAATAAATCAAATAACATGAACTCTGTCCTCTAGTAAGTGTATGTGCTTAATATGGAATAAAATCAAAACTCTTACCTTATTGCATATCATAATCATGATGATCAAATGTCGTCACTATGGAGAGACAGCTGACCTAAACTTTATTTAACATAAAAAAAACTTTTTATCTAACATGATAATTTCCCCCCTTCATTTTGTTACTTTTAATCTGATGGACTCTTCCAAGTTATAGTCACGTTTAAGCTTTTAAGTGTGGAGATAAATAAAATAGAATTTTACAAATATAAAAAATAAACACAATGAATCAAAATATTATTTAAATCATCTTGATTAATGTCAATGAGTTGGGAAATAATGTCTTTTATGGATACAGTCTATGTCTCTTTAGATCATTCTTCAGTAAGTCACTCATCAGTTGCTAGAATTCCTTGACAATATACTTCAAATGATGTTTCCAGTTTCTGCAGTTGCTTTCCTTCTCAATCCATTTAGACATTTAGTGTGGGACATTTGGTGTTTCTTTATCCATTATATAGGCAAGAATATTAAGTCATTGTGCTTTTATGGTTGGGCAGTAGCACTCCAGTCCTATGGCAATGTTAATTTAGCCAAAATATTTGCGCAGCAGTTTGTAACAGATTTAATTTTTCTTGATTTTCTATTTGGCATTTAAATATATAAAAAATTACTTCATTATGTATATAAATACTGGTGATGTTCTATTTCTTTTTCTCCATGTTCGAATAATAGCACAGTTTTTATTTTTTTGAATATCAATTTAAAATCAGTTCAGTCCTTTTGTTAAACCACCTGAGTTTATCAATCTTTTCTCTATTTAAACATTGGTTGAATTTTTTTATAGTTTTGCGCTGTGAAAATTATACAGATAGTATGGAATATTTGAACAAGTCGTCCATCTCTTGTATTCAAACATTCGAATCTTAAGATGCTGGATTTTATAGTTATTGCATCATTTGAAAAATAACAAAAGACAATGGAAATGAATTGGGTTTGCTTTTATACCATATTTAGTTTCCGGTGTTTAGTATACTAGCATTTCCATTTCATTTTACATTGTGATGGCTGGCTATTTTTGTACATATTATATTGGTTGTAGTTAAAAAATAAAATTACATAACAGAATTCAACTTTTATTTTCCACACTTGGTTGCCTAGAGACTGGCTTGACATTAGGTTATTGCTATGTTTACTAAGTCTAAGTCTTTATTCATGACATATAACACTTAGATAATTAACTCTTTGTTGGTTATGTATATAGGAAGGATGATTTCATTAACTGGGTTTTTATTTTTCCTTAAATAAGAGAAATTAATTTATTGTGACATTTAATTTGGTATTTAAGAAAGCAGACATTTCTGTCAAGTGTTGATGGCCTTGTGGTTAGCATAGCTGCCTTACAAGCAGCTGGCCCGGTTTCACTTCCCGGTCAACACTTTGACATATGAAAAAAAAAGAAAGAAAGCAAACATTTGTCACGTGTATATATATGTTTACAAAAAAAATGATAGTGCATATTCAACTATCTGTTGGTTAAACTTATCTTATGTGGATAAATCAAGGTTGGTTTTGATAGGATTGTAAGCTACCCTTACGATATATAAAAATGAACCATTAAGAAGAATTAAATATTTAGAGTTTTGTAAAATGATGTGAAAAAGAATTAATAATGATAAAAGAAATTATAATTATAAATTAGCAAGGAAAAGTATAGAAGAGAATATGTGTCTCAAAAGTATAAAACAAAATTTTAGAATTGATAAAAAACTTATTTCTGTAATAAAAAAAAAGATGAAACTATTACAAAAAGAAAAGATGACATCATGAAATTTGTTGAAGAGCACTCAAGAATTAGATAGCAATAGAGAACAATGAAACAAAGTATCCTTTACAATTGCTACATGTTTTGAATTGTCCAATATTTCAAATGAAGAAGTGATATACACAATTAAATCTATGAAAAAGGGAAAACCCTCCTGATAATGTTGGAAATATAATCTTAAAAAAAGCAGGTAAAGAAATAGAAAAATTGTTGGCACAGTTATATACCAAATGTCTAAGATGTATCAGATGATTGGAAGAATGCAGTAAAAAATTTAAAATAAGATGATAAAGAAAATTAAGATTACAGAACTACCAGTATATAAAATGGTTGCCAAAATGATTACAATCCAAATCATCTCTAATGAATTTTGGATTTTAAATAACCAAAATAACAGATTGGACTTAAAAGTGGTTTTATCACAGTGGATCATGACATATCAGAAAGGACTAACAAATGTGAGTTGCCATTATATTTTGAATTTGTGGATTATGAGCAGGTATGTGATTCAATAAGCATTTTTTCAATGATTCAAGCATTGGATTGTCAAGATATAGACCTAGAATATTATGAGAATCTGAAGAATGTTCATCAAAATGCAACAGCCATGTATTAAATTACATAATCATACTAAGAAAACTAATATTGAAAAGAGTGTGCAATCCAAAACATTTTACAGCAGTTTTGTGAATTAAAATGGAAAGCTAAGAAAATAAAAGTGATGATTATTTAAATCAACTAGATTTTGAAGATGGTGTAATTGGTTTTTGAAGATAATATTTCAGAGCTTCGGGAAATATTACAAGAGTTATCAGATGAAAGTTTAAAAAGTAGGAGTAAAAATAAATGCTAAAAAGACTAAAGTAACGTTCAACAGATGTTCTCAAAAGTAAAAGATTAATAATGATGAATTAAAAGAAGTTAACAACTACAAATACCTTGATTAAATTATTAATTCAGATGGTAACATAATGAATAAAATTAATCACAGAATTAAATTTGATGATTTTTTGGTAGAAATAATTCAATATTAAAGGCTCATATATAGATGTTTCTTAAAGAAAGACTTGATATCAGTTCCTATTTACGAACTTGAGACTTGGACTTTTAACTGAAGAGTAATACAAAGACTTTGGGCTACTTAACAAGGTATGGAACTGTATATTAGAAGAAATAAAAAGAAATAAAAAATAAAACACATAGGTGAGGGAAAAAACAGGTGTTATTGACATCATTGAAAAACTTAAAATACCGATGTGGATTTGAGCTGGACTTATTGCTAGAAAAGATGATAATAGCTGGACAGTTGAAATCCTAAACTAGAACTAAGTGATTTAAAAGACCTAGAAAATTCCCGCTTGTGAGATGGATGAATGAAAATAAGGATATTTTCTATTGTAATGAAGAGAAGAGAGGCTAGAAATCAAAGAAATTGATTTAAACTTGGAGAGACCTTTATCCTGAAGTGAATCAATAATAATTGAAAATGATTATGATGCCATAAATCAGAGGCTGTTGAAGTTCATTTATAATGTAAATTTCATTATATAACATTTGTAGCTACAAGCTTATTAAATTAAGTCATGTGATGTTTGACTTGATTTCCTTGCAGTTATTGTTTTGTTATTGATGCTTTGCAAATTTATATTTCTAAAACTATTAATATATGGCATATCTTAACTTAGTTTAGTCCTATATGGCTACTTAAGTTAGATAGCTGGATTTGAATACACATGGATGTCTGGAAAATTCAGATTTTCAACTTAATAGTTAACTATTAGATAAATGCTGGAGCTTGACTTGGTATTTTTAAATGTAATGCCTGAATATCCTAGCACCTCACTGATGATAGCCAGAGCTAGAAACCAGTCTGAGAATAGGGATATTCAGAAAAGCTTGTTAAGAGCTGTTAGCACACTCATTATATAACATTTGTAGTACAAGCTTATTAAGTTACTTGATTTATGGCTTGATTTCCTTGCAATGTAAATTTATGCATAAGTCATTGGCAGTGTTGAATCTATTAATGAGACTTTAATAATATCTTGAAAGTTTAAATTCAATTGGCTTTACTATTATATTCCTTGCAAAAAAATCTATTTCTTAGTTCTTTGACCATTTGAAGGAATTTTTGATTATCTAAAAAAGGGATCTTGATTTCAGGTGTGCCTTAGGTGGTAAAACTTTATTTTGACTCATTGGTAAATCTAATCTATTTAATATTTTTTTACACATTTTCTACTTTAACTCTTATTTATGTTCTTTATCTACTGAGGGTAACATCTAAAGAGATGTTGCATTTTATTTAGCTTCTCAAATTTAATTTAATTTTTATAATTTCTGGTTTATTTTAAATTTTGTGGTCTGTATTTTTTTGTCTAATATCTATCTCAGTTTTTTCTAACACTATTTCTGGTTTATTTACCTTAAATACATAGCTTTATTTTCTTAATTTTTTTCTATAATCTATGTTCTAACTATGAGTCAGAAATAGTTTGGTCTAAATATTGCTCAAATTTATATAATTCAAACTTACATGAATAGATAGATAGTTCTAAATGCTAATCATGGCGGATTGGACATCATATTAATAAAGATAACAAAGATTTTCATTACATCCATTTTGAGAGAATTAAATATTCCTCAATAACTGGTATTCTTGATGACCGGTATTCTTTCTTTAATAATACATTGTCTAGTCAAATATTGGTGATCGTGAGGCAGCGACAGCTGCTTTACCAGTAGTTGTCCCGGGTTAACGGATTCGCTTCCCTGCTGATGCTATGACACATGAGGAAAAAATAATACATTGTCTATGAAAAGCCACTCTTTGTTTAACTATCTTTTTTTATATTATATTTGTATTATGTATATATTTTAACTTTTTATATCTGCAATTGTAACTTACTTCTTTTCTTTAAGATTTTTTTTTGCTTTAAAAAGGTTATTTTATCTTCTTTTAATATGGAATGTAAAAAAGTAAGTAGTTAGGTGCTACTTATTTCTTAGCTGGATGTAGGATTATTTTAATACAAACATTACTTATGAAATTTTTTAAAATAGATTTTCAAAAAAAAAATAAAATCATACAAAGTGAGGAATTAAATTAAAAATTTAAGTAATTGAAAAAGGAAGTTAAATAAACCATTCTATAAGTAATATCAAATCATTTGTATGTCTGTATATATATGGTCCAAAATCCATGTAGTATATATATATAATGATTCTAAAATGGTTTCTGTCTTCATTGATCAGAACTCGGATTCAAAGCTAGAATAATGCACGTTTGCACTTTCCATTCCTTCACATTATTAAGCTAAACTAGAAATTGAAAAAAAAAATCCTAAAGTTTTGAACCCAAATTCATTTGTTAGTTAACAAAATATAATTCAACCAAATAGGTCTCATTATTTAGACCGGTATCATCAGTTATTTACATGTCGTGTAAGAGGTAGCATGTGAAGAGCGATAAAAAGTTTTAAAATGATTTTAAAAATGGATGTGTTAGTATATATATAAATTACCGTATTTACCGGCATATAGGATGCAGCGGAGTATAAGTCACGCACACGTTTTTATACAAATTTTTAATTTAAAAAATATTTTTTTATGAATTTTTATGATTTATTGTACTAATTTTATAGTTATTTATGTCTACAAAAAATGTAACTAGAGAACACTGTTGTTAGATACTTTTTAATCTTTATTCTCAAAAATCCAGAAATTCCATCTCCTGAACTAAACACATTGAAGGCTGTATTTTTATATTGGACTATCCATCACAAATCTTCAGGAAAACTTTGAAGGTTGTCGCTTTTCTTAAGTGTATGTTATTTACCTTGTGGATATTTTTGGGAGAACTTTTTTTTATGTATTTTAACCATTTAACTTTAAATTAAAAATTGTGAGAATATTATTTTGAATATTTTGCTCTGATAGTAATATGATTATGAGAATATATATATATATTAGTATGGCTGTTGTGTAGCTATATATCTTACATGCATGCTTATATAGATATATTTTTGTTTCACAAAAGGGGCACAATGCAATAGAATACTTATATATGAATTAATATGAACCAGAAGTTTTAGACTGACTGAAATTTCTACTCATAATTTTGATTACCTGTGCATAAGATGCATTCCATATTTTAGGCATATTTTGAGAGGGGGGGAGGAATATGTTCACCAGCAAATATAGTATATTCATTTCAAATATCCATGTATAAGATTAAATTAAAACAGGCAAAACTCACTATATGTATTGCCACACACGGCAAGCTAGAGTAGTCAATGGATGCCAGAAGGCTTATGCATAAAATCCCCATCTAGTGCCTACTCATCCAATATCTCCAGACTAGTTTCTGGCTTGTGGCCTTCATCAGTGAAGAGCCTTGGATCTGAAAGCACTGCATCTAGATCTTAGGATCTAATGCAACCCTCCAGCAGCCACCTTAACAACAGTTATACACAAGCATAAGAAGTGATGGTCATGTGATGTTTATGTGAATGATAGTTGTGATAGTGTTTATAAGATGATTATTATGATTTCTATAAACATGATACTTATAAAAGAAATTTGTGCAATATAATTATAACACTATAAACTCTCCACAATTATCATGTGAAAATGACTGACTTTTGATAAAAATAATTGCTAATGGAAAAAATTATATTTTCTTACAAAAATTAAGTAAACCTCCCGGCCGATGCTATGACATATGGAAGAGAAAAAAAATTAACTAAACCTTTACGATTTTTCATCCTCTTTTAGAATAAGTGAACAAAGTAATTGAAAATGCCTAAATTATTGTTTTCTGAAGACTAGTTGTTGAATTTTTAAGTTTTATAATTTTCCTATCATTTATTGGAAAAAATAATGTAAAGAGTTTATAAATGTATTTGTGAAAGAAAGATATGTTTTTTATGACAAATTTTCAATTATCATTTCTAAACTTGATTTGTTAGCAAAAAAATAATACTAGCTATGAGAGAAAAACTAATAAATGGTGGGTGATAGATAATAAATTAGATTTCTTAATCTTTTTTTTTTTTTAAAAAAAAAGCCTATGTGGACAATTTGTATGGATAGTGGGCAAGAGAAAATGAATTTTCTGAAGAAATCTCCCTACTCTTAAAACAAAAAAAAATGTTAAATTCAAAGCAAAACAACTTAAGTAAATTATATATTCATTTATTAATTATACATTTTTATTCATAAAAGCTTTTTTTGGTCTAATATATTGCCTATCATTATATAAATTTGCCAATGTTTGTAATATTAGAATTAATGTGGATGTGAGCTGCAATACTTAACAATTATAAGAAATGAAAATTTTTACGGTAAGTCTCTTACACGTTCTATTCATGTCATAGGATTTGATAACTAAGAATCACAAAATTCTTCTGAAGTGAGAATTTCATATCTAGGTTCAAATGTCGACAAGGAAGACATTACATTCCAAAATCTATAATGGTCACAAATTTTGAATAACCTGATTAATAATAGCAAAGGAAATAGCTTTTTGCCTAAAAGTCTGGATAGAATTTGGTATTATAATCATGAAAAGGTGCTGGTAGTTCTAAAACAGTACATCTAATCCATGAAACTGTCATATTGTTATCTAGTTTTCTTTCACTGTCATATTCTTCACACTCAGCTGGATGTCTTCCTTTAAGATAGGTAACAAAATTTGGTCACTCCTTGGATACCTCTTATTAATTGACCACATATCCTACATACTGCTGTAACTGCATCTATTTGTTTTTTTTTTGTTTTGTTTTTTGTAAAAATGAAAAATAAAGGCTTTTGAAGCTATTTTGAATTGCTTTGTTTCTGCTCTTATTCCAAATTGGCTACAAAAGTACATCTAAATATAATGAAAACAACAAAAATAAGATAGACGGCATTTTATTCTGTAGATATTATGTCATATGTAATTGAATATTTGATTTTCATACTGAAAAAGTTGGTTCCCAGAGACATGTACTTCCAAAAATAGATATTATTTAAATATAATTAATGGACATCAAATAATAGTGTGTGTCAAATTAATAATAAAGATTTTCAATTTTCATCAGTGAAGTTTATTGGATTGCATATACATTTCCAACCAGTAATGGCTTTTAAAAAATGTTTGAACTCAAATTAATTTTCTTCTGTAGCTGTATTATTTAACATGGAAATGCACATATAGATTTTAACGATGTAATGCAATTGACAAAGAAATTGAACTCAACATTGAAGACATTATTTGAAAAATACATAAATGGTTTCTGGGTACAAATGTGCAAATACAATTTCTTTCACTGAAGACCATTAGCTGAAACTATAATCTGGAATTTGTGTTCACTATCATTTAGAATCCATTGATTACTCCTACTTACAAATTGATAGCTTTTACATAAATTGTTACTTGGTTACTGTTCAATGCAGGTATTAAATGTAAATTGGAAGAGCAATGTGATGTTTTGTTTTCTTTGACAACAGTTGGAAGTATGATGGCAACAAACGGTCTCTTCTAATTTTTTTCAAATTGCATAACTTTTTTTAAAAAAAAAAATCTGTTCACCGAGACTGTAAAAATGCTTTGTATAGAATCACATCTTTAAGTCTAATGATCAGATGACTTTAAGATTAGTAAATAGATGGATAAATATTGAAAATATAAGCATATATTTGCCAATATTATACACATATTTATGAAACTAATACACATTTTTAGCTTGGTCTATTCAATATCAATATAAAACCACCTACAAAAAAGTGAATAATAAGATTTCTTATATAACAAATTATTTTGTGAGTTATTCTTATTAGATGGGATTTAATAAATATGTTAACAATATATTTTAATTATATTGACTATAGAACATTGATTGCATTTTCTCCACAGCTATATTATCAAAACATTTAAGTCTCAATCACAGTGCTTTCTTAAAGCCCCGGATTAGTTTTTAGCTTAAGGCTTTCTTCAGAAAGAAGTTTTGGATCTGGATTTTAACAAAGAATAAATTTAATGAATTTAAAATATTTTAATACATTTGATATAATTTTTTTTTTATTTCAAAAATTAATTTTTTCCTACAAGTCTTTAATTTTTTTAATACATCTTTAAATATCTAAGCATGAAAATAACTATTAATAATTTTTATTCATTAGAATAGAGATTATCCAATAATGAGTAATATTTTTGCAATTTAATTTTCACTTCACCAGTCATTAACAGGGTAAGGACTGGTTTCCATCCACTTTCAACACTTTGTGGAGTAGTGTAATCACAAACATATAATCAAATATGTGAAAATGATCTATGATTCCCAAACTGCACATTTTGTGTTGAACCAGCACTCATCAATTGGCCCAGACCAATTTTTCACATACACCTGGGTCTCATTTTACGCGATAGATAGGTTCCTCAGAAAACATGCGCAAACAAAATTGCACAAAAATAGACGCAACTTACATTGAAAAAGGGAGGGGGTGCGGTCTGTGATTTTTCAAAATTCGCATAAAAGCAAAGCACCAACGTAAAATTACTTTAAAATTCGCGCAAAAAAAAAAATAAGGAAATAAAATATGACTAATAAAAAATTTCAAATTTGAAAAAAATTGATACAAGACAAACTTTTTTTAACTATATTTAATTTTATTCAAAATAATATATTTGTATGCATAATTTATAGTACAGTAATTTACATTTTTTTATATACGTTTTAATTATTATCGCTATTTGCTGATAAACAGTTTTGTTTGCAAACTGGTAAAAAATAAAGATTCTTCACAAGAGGAAATACAACTAATGCCAAGTTCACTCTCATGTTGTGTTAATGGTTTTCTGTTGACAATGTAATTAGTAATCAATCTTTGAGACGATGATTTTATTAATTGTTTATGAACTTAGACTTATGATAATAAAGACATTTATTCACCATTGCTGGGAAAAATTTAATTAAAACTAACAACTAAAAATTAAATTCTTATTTTTGTCTTTAATTTTCAATTCCGTTTAAAAATCAAATTTTGTTTTACATCACATTAATTTCAAGTTGCCATAAGTAATTTTTAAATTGTTAATTACAATTAAAAATCGGATTTTAATTTTTAATTGTCAAATTTAATTGTGCTCACTGCTATTATTCACCTTTTAAAAATAAACTTGCGGACACTAAATGATTAATAATTGATTACGTTCTTTTTTAAAAAGCAAAAACAGAATGTGATTTAAAATGCAAAATTAACACACACAATGTTTGAACAAATTTACATTATAATCTTGTAAAATTTAATGTGTGTATACATAAAATGTGGAAATCATGATTTTAATTTCATTATTGCATAAATTCTTACTATTATAAAGCACTGAAAATATTGAAATTACTAAGATGAAAGTTGAATTCCAATAATGTGCCATTACTTTCAATATAACGTAAGTGTGCGAAATTTATTATTTAAAGTAATAGCGCATTATCAGAGGTCGATTTCCGGTGAACCATGAATTGCATAACTTCAAAATCGTGTTAAATAAGTCTGCATAAAAAGAGACCCAGGTGTATATCTTTATTATCATTTAGTATAAATAAGTATCAAATGTGCTGCCCTCACAACTTTCACACAATTTAATGAAAGTATATTAATACTTTTTATCAATCATTTATTAAACTAGAGATTATACAATAATGAATATTTCTGTAATGTAATTTTCACCATAGCAATGTCATGCAAGATGGGGTATCTGCTTTTAACACCTTGTGGAGAGATGTAATCCTAAACATATGATCAAAGACATGAAAAAGATCTATGATCCTCCAAGATGCACATTTTATGTTGAACCAGCACTCATCAGTTGGCCCAGATTGCAATCTCTTACAATATATTTATCATTGTTCAGTATATATAGATAGCAAAGTACTACAGTTAAGGGTCAAATGTGCAGCCTTCACAACTTTAATACAAATTACTTGTTGAAAGTATATTAATAATTATTAGTCACTCATTAGACTAGAGATTATCCAATAATGAATATTTCTATGTTAATTTTCATTACTGTGTTCTCATGCAAGTTAAGGAATGTTTTCTATTCACATTTAACACCTTGTGGAGGGATGTAATCATATACATACGATCAAAGACAGTTGACCCAGATAGATAAATAAGAAATTACTAGTTTTATTGTTAAGTGTCAAATGTGCAGCTCTCACAACTTTGACACAAATCACTTAAAGAAAGTACATTAATAATTTATTTTAGTCATTCATTAAGACTAGAGATTATCCAATAATGAATAATATCTTACTTTTTCTTCAAGTTGAAAAAAATTGCAAAATTATAACTAAATAACAAAGCACTTTAATGATGTCCTAAAATAAAATGTCATTTTGAATTGCCATGGAAACAAAATGAAGCTCACAGCTGTTTTTATAATTAAATGACTATTCGTTTTTTTTTTAAAATATTGTCTAAATGCACATTGGTACTTATTTCTTAAAATTATTTAATTTATTGAAGAAAAATAATACTAAATATTCCATATAAATACATTAAATGATACTTTGAAATGTGTGTGGTTTAGTGCATTGATAAGAGTATCAGATTCCGGAACACAAAGTCCACAAATCATTTCTAGTAGTGGTACTTCCAGCATTCAAATTACTTATAAACTCCTAAGCTATTAGACCATTCTGTTATTTATTTTTTATTAAAAAATTTAGAAAATAAGCATTGAAAGAATTTTTATAATTTTTGGCTAGTAATTTTTCTTCATCTGTGTATAAAACTTGTCATAAGGAACAAATGTCAAACAGGCAGTATAGAATCTTCTTATGGGCTAAGATAGACTGCAGGGTGTAGTTTGTGGTCTCCTGTTTTGTTGTAGATTTACATAGTGCAGTCATTTAGACAAATAGAAAAAATGAGTTTTAACAATGTGATTTTGTAGATGGAAGACAAAAGTTAAAATCTGTATGTTGAAGAATTAAGTGAAAAGATAATTGATTGAAAAAAATTGAAATTAAAGTAGGTACTTATTGATTACATCAATGTTTCTCTAAGTGTGGTCCACATATTCCAAGAATTACCTTAAATGTCTTCAGGGAATATGTAAAAATTTTTGGTTATGCATCATTAAGAAAAATGAATCATTATGAAAAATGGGGAATAAAACACATAAATATTTCTTAATAAATTATATATGAATTCTACATAAATTATGATAATTGCTTCAATTGAAGTTTCCAAATTTATGGAAATTCCCTTGTGAATTTTCGTTCAGCTTCATATATGAAGTGTTAATACAAAGAGGGTACTGGTAAACACTGACCAAAAAAGGTAATTATATGCATCACTAGTAGATGTAATTATAGAAGTTGGGATATTAATCAATGTGCTTCACTATTTGATCATTTATTATTTAAACTGACAATCAATAAATTTATATTACTTTTTACAATGATATATTTGTTATAATAATATACAAAAATTATAATACTTATATACAAAAATTATAATACTTATAATAAATATTCTAATTTTTTATCTTTCTTATTTTTTAAGTATTGATTTGTAGTTAAAGATTGGACTTTTATTTTATATATATAAAAGAGAACAGCATAACATTTGTATTTATATATTGGACTATTTTCATTACCTAATATAAGTATTGAATTTAGAAAAATTTAACTTTATTTAAATATTCCAAATACATTCAACTGTTAGTAATACCACATAGGTATTATTCTTCCCTCTTATTGAGGTGTTGCTAGCCTGACCAATGACAGTACTAACATGGGAATCGAACCTGGATCCTTAGATTCTTGAATATAAAATTTTGAAGTAATGCTCTAACCAACTGAGCCACCCTATATATACTTATCTAAGAGATTCCTCCTGGTTTCTCCACCTTTTTCCTAAGAGTAAGGTTGGTTAGTGGTTTCCATACCTTATATATAATCATATTAGGTTGGCTTACAGGATTGTTCACTATTGTCGTTAGAGCAGCTTCTTTAAACTTTCTTCTTTGTACCTTTTCTTCTCTATCCAATATTTTTGTATTTTCCCAATTGAACATATGTTCATTGGCACATATATGTTTTCTCTCTTCTAATCAGTTTGTGTTCTAGCAATTGCTTTTCAATGGGATGACAGGTCTCATCAATATATGTTCTTCCTTATTCACATGGTATTTCATATAGTTTTCTCTTTTCAGCATTTCAAGTTTACGATTTTTAGATGTTAGAATTTCTCAGTGTGGTATGGCTCTGGGAAGCTGTTTTGGGGTTATACTGACTGCAGATTTTCCTTAATTTGTCTGCTATTTTTGGCATGCATGGGTATACTACAGTTCTAGTTTCAAATAACAACTTTATTCACAGTAAGAAGATACATATGGATATCATTTAACCTCTTTTTATTATAGGTTACATGCTTACAATGTACAGTGGCTCTACAATAAAAACAATAAATAAGAAAACTAATGGTAAAAAAAATTACATAAATATAAGCTACTTAGGAATTACTTGGGTCAATTTGTTGACCACCAAATTCAGAGTTTTAACAATAAATAACAATTAAATGGAAAGGGCTGGGTTATATTAATGTGACAACTTTTAGACTCTCTATACGAGTCATTATGTCCAGTTTTTTTTTGCCATGACAGTACTATAAGTACCTAAGTGTTTTGATCTTCAGATCTCCAGTTGGTCCCATGTCTGACTGGCTAACCAGTGCTGGCATACTTTCCAATCGTATTCTTTGGCCTCACCAAGTAACTTGAAAAAAAGCTCTTCTGGACTATTATTCAATCCATTGTCAAAGATTCTCTTATTTCTCACTATCCATATAGCAAAATTTACAAAGGTGGCCAGTCTAATTTTACCATAAAGGCCACTCTTTACCGCCTTTGTGATATTTGTACCTGTAATGTCGGCTTCCCTGAATCTTTTAAGGGCACAAAAACGAAGATTATTCAATATTTCACATTGATATAGGATATGGCTCATTGTCTCTTCATTTTTATTACACATCGGGCAAATTGGATCTATTCTATATCCCCGCCTGTAACACAGCAAGGTGCATGCTGGGAGGGCTCCGAGGTTGACTTTTATCAGGAAATCCACCAGCTTAGGTTCGAGTCTTATCCTTTTTGCCAATCTAGCAAACCTGGGAATGCTGATTGAGAGAAGACTCCACTGTCATCATACTAAATGATTTCCCAATAGTTAAGCTTCAAGCCAAACATAGTGGCTGATATATTAGTTTTCCTACAATCATTGACACTTGTTGCAGCCAAATGCTCGTTTGTTTGGGTGGAGGACAATCTGTTGGTTCTACCTTCACCAATGGCAAGGGGCTTTCCATACACGGGTTTTGGCTAAATAATTTTACTAGTCTATTATATGTCCTTTGAAATAGGAATGTGATTGAATGTAGTCCAAGCCCATTATGAGCCTTTGGTTTTTGGAGAAGACTGGGACTTTTCCGCCCCAACAGTCTTCTGCATTGAGTTTCCACCTTGTGAATGAATGCCCTTGTAGGGGAAAACCCAGCCAGAAAATATGTGATTTTTAGCAATACTATGGCATTGAGGAGGGTGACCTTTCCCAACAATGACAACGGACCTTTGCTAGCGAGGTGACTGAATTTACAATTTTCTTTAACAGGGATTCTTCAAGCTCCTTCCTCATGATGTAAGGGGGGAGGCCAACATGAATCCTAGAAACTTTTGTGGAGTTGCTCTGAATCTCCCCAAGATTTGCTTTCCTGATTTGATTGACCACATGGCCAACTTGGCCTCATTGACTCTTAGACCAAATTCACTAGCAAAGTGATCCAAGATGTCCTCTAGCCCAGCAAACTCATCCTGAGATGAGAGAAACACCACCACATCATCCATGTAGGAAACTTGATGAATGCTCTCTCTCAGCAAAGGTATGGCAACACCCAAGAGTGTTGCCTTGATGCGCAACAGCAATGGGTTTATATAGGCTGCAAAGAGGAGTGCACTTAGTGGTGAGCCCTGCGGGATGGAAACACTTGGCTGAAATCCTGGAGCAACTCGACCATCCAATGAGAGAAACACTTCTCTATTTTGTAGAAGGTTCTCAATCATTTGGAGATATGCCTTGGGCACTTGGAGCTCTTCCAGTACACTGAGCACATCGATCTTGACGCAGTCAAAGGCACCGGCAAAGTCTAATTGAACTGCAATTGGCTGGGACATTTTTTCCCTGCGAACATGATCGACAATGAGGCGAAATCTGCTGATGGCATCTGCTGTGGAGCTATCTTTTTTTGCAAACTGGCAGGCAGACAGTTGATTGATGATGTTCTCCTGAATGTCATCTTTTATCAGACCCCCAATGATCTTTATGAGAAGAGGGCTCATTGAGATTGGCCTGAGATTTTCAAAGTCACTAGGGCCCTCTGGTTTTTTAAGCAAAGGCACCATAGCAATGGGATAGAACCCTTGAATGTCCCAACTGTTCTCTGCCAGGAGGTCCACCATCCTTTTAATGATTGGGATGGTAAATGATCTTAGGTGTACCAGCAGGAATTTTGGGATTCCATGCAGCCCAGGATGTGTTCCATCAGGGAGTGCTTTAAGTTTTGCCAATATTCTGGCTTAGGTGATTTTATGTGGCTCCTTGTCTGTCTTCTTAAAAATTTCTGCGGGTTCCTGTTATACCTAATGGTTGAAGCTTTTTCTCATAATAGTTCCTGATCCTGAGCAGCATAGGTTCACCTATATATTTTCTTTCATTTATCTCAATTGATTTTGGGGCTCTGGAGTTTCTGCAAGACCCAAGGGCCCATTTAAGGTAGCCCCTTGTCCAGCAATGCTGATCATTTAGATATTGCCTAGCCCTCTTTATTGAAAGGTATTCTGCAATGGCTTTTTGTTTGATTCTATATCTATTCTTAAGATCAATGATACCATAAATGTTTTGACTTTCATAAGGCAAGGTCTCCAATGCATTGGCAATTCTATACAGTTCACCAATCAGGTGGAGTGGACCCCTTGTTTTTTTGGTACAGCAGCTTATTAGTTCACTAAGTGAGCTTGTAAATGTCAACCATGCTTTTTCAATAGGGTGCATTGGTAATTTGACTGTATTAAATTTAATATAGATTTCAGAGATTAATTGGGTTGTGGCATTTGATGTGGTTAGCATTCGAATTGTATGAGGTAAGTTAATTATGGGTTCTTGTATAAACACTGGTTCTATTTTGACCTCTAATGAGAAGTGGTCGGAAAAGGCCACTGACCATAGATGAGCCTTAATCACTGGAAGGGTGGTGACATGTACACCAGGTCTATGAGTGTCCGTGTATATCTTGTGTGAAACGAAAAGGCATCATTTGGGAACAAATCTCTGCCACTTACTATGGGCTGGTTGAAGCTGTTGACAAATTTTGCTTGAAATGTTTCATAATTATGGTTGAAATCACCAATGATTATGGTCGGGAATTGACTGGTTCTCAGCGCTATGTTTATTGAGTGAATAGCACTGAAAACAACTTCCGAGTTTTTGGATAAATATAGGTTCACAAGGTTGAATGTCCAACCTCTATACTGTATCACTGCAATCAGGCTATTTGTGTTTATATATAGAATTTTAAAAAAGGTAAATCGGTGACTTATTGTTAATCATTATTGCTATTTCTCCTGCAGCGGTATCAGAAAATGAATAATGAAAATAACCCAATGACTGCATTAATTGGATAATTCTTGCGTCAGTTATGGTGTAATTTTGTCTCACACAAACACAAAATATCTGATGTCTGGCGCCTAACCCAATGTGACAGGGCATAAGCTCTATCACAAGAATTCAGGCCCCTGATGTTCACAGAAATTATGTTGAACATTATCAACTTGATATTGGATTATGTTGCTGAGTCCTTTCCACTTGGTCTGGGTTGCCTTGATCGGTCTTTTTTGATCCAGACTCCGGTAGAGGACATCCTAAGGCACTTGACTGGGTAGTTACTCTCAAATTGTTTATTAGTAATAATAATCTGCTCATAACTCTCACTTCGATGTTGGGGCAGCTTTATTATACTGCCGACGGATTCATCTTGTACTACATCATTAGGAAGATCCATGAGGTTCGGGGAAAATCTAGTTTTCTTCTCTTTGGTAGTAGAGATGGTTGGTCTCTGTTCTTCTAAATCAACAAGGTCCCTTACAACTGCAACCTCTTCACAAGATGTAGATGCAGTTGAGGATGATCCACCCCTCCTGGATTTGTATTTCCTCTTTCGCTGAAAAGGGCATCCTGATGAGGCAAATTGATCCTGCAATCTGTGGCCGTTGCGACTTCATCCCCAATTTCCATTCCCTCCTACATGTCTTCATCATCTGAGGATGGATGACTGATCTGTGTTCAGTTCTTTTTGCTGTCTATTTAAAGTTTTCTTAATAACAGCTGATGAATAACCATTTTTCATAAAGAGTTGATTCTATATAGATCTTTTCTTTTTTCAAATCATTGGTTGCTGAACAAACTTCTTTTTCTCTACTCCATAGTGATAGTATAACTCCATGTTTTGAGTTTCTAGTGCAAAAACCCATACATACTAGAAAATAGTCTATAACCTCCAAACACAAAACATGGAGTTATACTACCATTATGGAACAGAGCAAAAGAAATTTATTCAGAAACCAGTGATTTGAAAAAAGACCTAGAAGAAACTTATGAAAAATGGTTCCCCATCAACTGTTAATAAAATCTGTGTTCAGTTCTTTTTGCTGTCTATTTAAAGTTTTCTTAATAACAGCTGATGAATAACCATTTTTCATAAAGAGTTGGTTCTATATAAATCTTTTCTTTTTTCAAATCACTGGTTGCTGAACAAACTTCTTTTTCTCTACTCCATAGTGATAGTATAACTCCATGTTTTGAGTTTCTAGTGCAAAAACCCATACATACTAGAAAATAGTCTATAACCTCCAAACACAAAACATGGAGTTATACTACCACTATGGAACAGAGCAAAAGAAATTTATTCAGAAACCAGTGATTTGAAAAAAGACCTAGAAGAAACTTATGAAAAATGGTTCTCCATCAACTGTTAATAAAATCAAATGGACAACAAAAATACCAGAAAAAAAATAATTGGTACTGTAATGTACCCATACATGCCTAAAATAGCAGACAAATTAAGGAAAATGATTTCCAGAACGAAACCACACTATGATACTTCTAATACTTACAAAGCCTAAACTTGCAATGCTGAAAAGCAAAACTGCATCTTATAGATACCATGTGGATGTGAACACAAGTTGCCCCATTGAAATGAGATTGCAAGAACACAGCCTGATGATTAGAAGCGAGAAAACAAATGTATCTAAGGTAGCAAATTATGTGTGAATCAATTCAAGTGGAAAAATACAAAAATATTGGAAAGAAAAAGGTACAAAGAAGAAAATTTAAAGCTGCTCACAAAACAATGGCAAATAACTCCATAAATCAGCCTAGTGTGACTATACATAATGTATAGAATCCACTAATCAACTTTTCTCCTTAGACAAAGTGGAGAAATCAGGATGAACTTCATAGATAAGTATATGAAATTTCTACTATTACCTTTGGCAGGATGGCTATTGGTTAGAGTGTTACCTTAAAATTCAATATTCAAGAATCTTTAAAATCCAGAATTAATTCCTATGCTAGTGCAGTCACTGGTGGGGCTAGTAACACCTAGAGAGAATATCTCTTAAAACATTGTGCATATACTGACCTGTGAGCTATTACTAACAATTGAATGTCTTTAGAATAGTTAATTAAAAATAAAGTTCTATTTCAATATTAGATGATAGAAATAGTCCAATATATAAATACAATTAAAATACCATCATTGCAAACCTTCCAGGAAAACACAAAGTATTCAGTATGGATACAATATTGTCTAAAGTTGGCCAAAGTAGAAAATCATTTAAGTTTCTTATATAAATCTGAAGGGATAATTCCTATAGATTTGTAACTAAAACCTCCAATTCATTCCCAGAGCTAAGAAAATTACTCAGAGAGCAAGTGAAGCTCAATTAAGAGAAAGAATAAATGTTCAAAGGTTTTCTAAGTGTCAAATAATGCATTCCATTAATAATATATAGAATGTTTTCCCAAAACAAACTAACTGATGAAGACTTTACAAGAATTTCTCAAGCAGTAAGAAAATCATATTCTACATTACATGAAAAAATACAAAATTGCCAAAATAAAAAAGTTGCAAACTTGCATGGGCATATCAAAAATCAGAATATACCAAGCAGTGTACCAGCTTCATCTTCTAAACATCTAACAGATGCTGAAATTTCTGTTCTTGTAAAAGGATTAAACTTTGCCATAAAACCAATATCATTTTATTAGATATAATGGCAGCCACCGAGGAAGTCATTCAAAAATTGCCTTTAAGAACTCTTTACAAGCAACAAAAATTGAAGCCAAACATATCCTATGATGAGAGGAAAGCAATTAAATCTCTCAAAGTTGATAAATCTATAATTATTCCCCCTCTGACAAAGGCAATGCAACAGTTGATTATATCCATTAGGATATAGCTGATTATGAAAACAAAATACAAGAACTCCCCTCACAGTAGTCCAATACAGAAAAGTGGCAAAAATCTAATACTAAGTACTGAAACAAAGTTGCAAACATTACTCAGAAAGCATCTACCTGGTATATAAAAACTGAAATACAGGATTATTATACAACTGTATCATTATATGTAATATATAGGGTAAACGAACACAGACTTTCACACGACCCAACACTCTAGAAACACTGATACACTTGAACACATATGTCAAAAAGATAATCATCAGTTGGTCTAGATTATCATCTCTACACATATACACAGCAACTGCTCAGATATATTAAGATAGCCAAACTTCATATGTTAATGGACAGGCTTTAATGCACACCACACTCCAACTGTCCATCCAATTGACAATCTGACGAGGGAACGCTCAAAGACTATCCTGAGGCCAAGAATTGTCACACCCATGTTGATCTAAAGTCAATTTAACCCCTAGTGTATAGGACATAATCCATTTAATACATATACAAGGGATATTGTAATCAAGTGTATCAGTGTTACGAGATAAGAGTGGTGGGTCATGTGAAAGTCTGTGTTCATATACCCTATACATTACATATATTGATACAGGTATACAAGTCTGTATTTTAGTAATTACATAGTAGAGATGTCTGCCAATCCCTTGTATATGTACTAATTAGATTGTCCTGTACATGAGAGGTCAGACTGACTTTAGGTCAACATGGGTGTGATGAGATTCTCAGCTCAGGATCGCCTTTGAATGTTCCATCGTCAATTTTCAATTGGATGGATGGTTGAGTTGGAGTGGATTGAAGCCTATGAAGATTGGCTCTTAATATATATCTGAGCATTTATTGCATATGTGTAGAGATGATAATCTGGACCAACTGATGATTGCTGGTTTAGCATGAAATACGTATATTGGTGATTATTTCTTTTCGTCATGTGTTCAAGTGTATGTGTTATGAGATAGAGTGGAGGGTCGTGTGAAAGTCTGTGCTCATATATTGATATATAATGCTTAATTCTGTTATATAAAACGTCTATGCAAATAGTATCCTTTTAGTTTTTATTGATTAAATTTCTAATGTTTTGATCTCTTCGTTAGGATTTAATATATATGTACAATGAAAATATATAACCTACAATCTAAAATAAAAATTAATAAATTAAATAATGGGAATATTAATATTTCCATCATAACAGAAACATACACATATAGAAATAATATATCACAAAATAAAAGCAAACAAAGAATTTGGAACAAATAGGAGAACTATAAGTTTATCAAACTACTTTCTGTTATATAAATATTCTATATCTTTTTTTAGTAACTTTTGATGTAAGAAGGGAGTGTCCAACCGTTTGGCATCTATGGACCACATTAGGAAGAGTTGTCTTGAACCACACACTAAATATACAAAGACTGCCAAAAGTTGATAAGAAAAAAAGATCCATGCATAATTCCCATGATATCCACCAGTAGATAAACAAAGAAGTCTTCGATTAATTAAGCAGCAACCCATTCAGTCTTTTAAAATCATCAAGCAGGTTCCAAGTTTGTGACCACTAATATAGAGAATGTATATATCTAAGCAATAAAACTTTTTTATTATGAGAAAAACAAAACTAGTTGGTTTTTGATATGGTATTCGAATGCATACATGTTTATTTTAACATTGTGACATATAATCAAAAAAATGTGTTTTTTTAATGTTATAAATTTATATTGGTCACATTCTTAGCCATTCTGTGCTCCCCTAACGTAAAGTCTGCTGTTTTAAATTCCATATTTTATTTTTTATATAGCATACATTATTGAAAAAAAATTATTACATTTAATAACATTATATTATGGCTAATAAAAAATTATTACATTTAATAACATTATATTATGGTTAATAAAAAATAATTTATCAGGGAATGAAGATTGTCAAGTGATAGATACTGCACTCTAGTAAATAATTTCACTTAAATATAACTGCATTTGTAATAAAATCAGAAAAAGTTGAGTATAATAATGAGAAAGGATTATAAACCAATTCTCAAGTAGTTAAAGTACTATGAAGTTTTGACAAAATAATTACAATTAGATTCAGCTAGTTTGTCTTATGAAACAATTTGGACCAAAAAGGTAGAGAGGTGAGCTTAAATAAAAGATAGCTGTCCCATAAAAAATATTTCTAGAGAAATGTTTAGTAAAGTTTATTTTTATTAAAATATATTAAGAGATCAAAAATAATTCTTCCCAACAAGTATTAAAAATATAATTATCATAAATAAAAAAATAATAATTGTCCGTACAATGTACATCTATTCATTGAAAATTTTATATTCATGAATCATGAGCTCATTTTCTGTTCATTGCAATCATTTAGTCCTCTTCTGCTTGATCAAAACTTTGCAGAGTAAACATTAAGTACTAACAAAAGCAAAATCTTTCAGATAATTACATTACATACTATATACACACGATATCAGTAATCAGGAGCCTAGAGATATTGCTTTAAAATGAGCTGTAAAATTGATATAAAACAACTGACAAAGAACCTTTGTCAAAAATAGTATCTTCAAAACTGTCTTAAGAGATATATCAATTTTAAAGACATTTTTGCATTTTGTTATTTGTAAAATTAAATCCAACTATAAACCAAAATAAGAATTTGCAAATATATATTTATTATACTTTATATATCTTTGTTTTCATATGCAACTACCATGATAATATGAAACTTCTACATCACACTATTACAGCATGCAAAAAAAAAAAAATTGCCCATTCATTTATGAATATGTTGAACTGTAAAACATCATCATCAAAATGTTTATCTATTCTGTAAATAACTGCAATATTTATTCTCAATTATGTATGGTATATAAAAGCAAAAATAAATTTGGAATTGTACATTAAACACTTTTCGGCACAATAAATGACAACAGAAAAATGAAGTATCTTCTAATATGTCAAGCGTTGGTGGTCGAGAAGTCAGCACAGCTGCCTTACAAGTAGTTGTCCCGGGTTAGCTTCCTGGCCAATGCTATGACACATAAAAAAAAAAGTATCTTCTAATATCTGTTCACTTTTATGCATAAAAAAAACTTATTCATGAGAAAATTAAATTGATAAAAACTTTAGTTTATCCATTAATAATTCTCATCAGTGCATGAAATATTCAAGGAAATGCAATGATGGTGAATCATCTAACATTACATTCCTTTTATATCACATTTACCCAAAGATCATAATTTATGAATCAATATACGTGCACTGTAATAAAAGGGAATATCTACATTCCTGCCACATATAAAATGCAAAAATTATTTGTAATCAAGTAAACATAAGAAATGAATTTCATTTTCTTAAAATTAACATTCACTAACAAATATTTGGCTGTGTTTTAATATATTACTATTTAACTTTAATTTTCCTTTATTAATCTTTCTAAAGCACAAAGTCCAGGAATACTTTTAAGCACTTTATCTTATTATTGCTTAATTATTGGAATGATTTTATTCAAATTTGGATTAATAGCATTTACTTTGTATGTATACATTTTGCAAAGTTTTGAAATGCTTTGAATCGACTACATAAATTTGAATATCATATTTATAATTTTTAAGTTTTTAAATATTATCATTTTCTCATTCTAACTTCTTAAAAAATAAAAATAATTAAAAAAAATTAGTTTTGATAAATAAATTAAAATCTTCAGTAATATAAAAGTATGGTGTATGATAACAAAACAATTTTCAAATCAAAAATTAATCCTCCAAGTTTTCAAAATTCCAGAAATTCTTTTCATTGGAAAAACATGAGAAATCTTTAAAAAAAAAAATTTAAATAAAAATACTTAGCTATCTCATACAATATTTCCTTACATTTATTTATGAAAGCATATTTGGAAGTTGTACTTAATTAAACAATATTCAAGAAAAGCCTAAAATTATTTCTTCTTCATGTCAAACAATATATGGCAACTTTCTTAACTAGTTATACAATCAGTACATTTAAAATTAAATAAAAACAACTTAAATATATATAAATTTTGAATACTTAAAAATCATGTTAATAATTATGTAAATAATGTCTGACCTTTGATCAAAGATACTTTTGAATTACAGATTTGATTTCATCATAAATTTTCAAAATTATTTAGGAACAAAAATAAAATATTAATATCTTATCAACCTAAGCAAGTGGTAGCAGTTTTTACACATTTACGTTTAATTGTTCCTCCCTTAGGGGGTGGGATATATAATAAAATTTCTTTTACATAATATCCCTTTCTCTCTCAGATAATAAAAAAGAGCCAAAAAGTCAATTAAGCAATATTTTTCCATAAGTCAAATAGATATACACAACTGTATTATTAAAATTTCTGCCAATCAACATAACTGTTCTTTCAAAGCTACAAAAAGTGTTTATTATGTGATTTACTTCTATTAAAATTCATTAATTGGGAAAGAAATTTTAAAATATTTTCTCAAATAAAAATTCTTAAATAATTTTTAAACATGTGTGTGTTCTGTCATTCTTTTAGAACTGCAAAACATACACAAATCCAATCTTATAAAATTTAAATCTCAATTCAAGTCTTTTAAATGTGACATATATAGATATCAAATAAATTTAGTGTCAATATAAAATAGTTATTTAAATCTCTTTTTCTGTCAAAACTGTTTTCCCCAGAATGTTATGAAAGAAAAATAAAAATCCAATGGCAAGGCACATTGTCCATTAAAAACATCTCCAATCAACATTACAATAGTACTCAAATAAGTTGCAATGGAATTTTAACATACAAATATGATTTCATTCAATTGATCAGAAATATACTTGATAACTAATGATCTACAATTTATATATGATTAGATACAGCATTCAAAATATATTTAGCTAAAGCTAAACTCCAATACAATACAAATTAAGGTCTACTAGTATTTTTCTATTATGAATATCATTGTATATGAATAATAACTATCACTCTAATCTGATTTTTTAAATGTATATGCTAACAGTTATGTAGAAAATAATTGCAAACTGCTATTGATGAATGGTAATACTTAATAGTTAAGATGTCTATTGATTGGAGGATTATTTAGAACTATTAATTATACTTTATAGCAGGTCAAATAATGTAAACATTTACTAAATGTTTTTTTATTGCTTAATTTAATATCATATATTTAAATAAATCATATGATATAAAATAAATAACTGTATATATAATAACAATGCTCTTTTTGGCAAATATTGATTTTTTCCCTTTCCAATGTGTTGGAATTATTTTACAATTCCAATCTACATTGCATACATAGTGACATCTATCTCCTTTATATAAAATTAACTAGAATTTATTATAATAATAATACAATATGTACAAGTTTTTTTTTTTTTTCACTTCCTTGTAGACACTGTATTATTGTTATAATCGATTCTAGTTAATTTTATATAAAATAGATGTTGCTATGTATGCAATGTAGACTGAAATTGTAAAATAGTTCCAAAACACTAAAAATGGCAAAAATCAATTGCCCAAGAGCTTTTATGTATTGTTATTATATACATATACAATTATTGCTATTTTATAAAGGTATTTTATATTATACATTAAAGATCCAAAAAGATAAATATATGAAACAAATTATATTAAGCATAACATACGTAATTGTATGAATATTTATAAGCTTCAATAAATTTAGTTAATAACTGGTCAATTAAAAAATGAATGAAAAGTTATATAAGTTAGTATAAACTAAGTTGTACAAAGTACATTTTTATTTATTGTGTATTGTTATGTTATTATTTCAACCTTTATTGAGTCTCTAACAATCTGGATTGCTATATCATAATTTCATTTTGTTTTATTCATGTTTTATTATTTTCATTTGTATTATAAAACAGTAGACAACTCTCTGCATCATGTGCCGAAAGAGGTTTTTAATATATAATTATTAATATATATATTTTATAATAGCTGTTATATATATTTTTCTTTGTGCACTTTTTGAAAATTTTTTTAGTGAGTGTTTTTTTTGAAAAAGTATAATTTGACATTATCATAACAACACAATAGTGTGGTGTATATATAGGAGTATTACACAAGTAACATTTATTAAACATCTTTCATATTGGGGATATTAGGGTAATTAACATCAATTATTCCTCAAACGTAGTGATAAATATGACTCATTTAATTAACTAATCACTAATGAAGGCTGCAAATTCAGCTGAATCACTTAGGAAATAGAAATGGTTTTTAAAAAGTTCAAAAAAAAAAAAAGAGAGAGAACTTCTATATTATATCAATTACAATTTAATTACATGCATAACAGAAGACTTGAATATTATAATTATAAATATTACTTTTTTAAGCCTAGAAAAAAAAAAAAACAATTTAATAATTTCAAATGATATAATAGGAACAAATATTTTCAGTAATATTACCCATTTAATATTCATTAATATATTTAATGTTTTTAATACGACAGCAATCTTTTCTAAAGCATCAGAAAATATAACTTGCCCCCAGAAAGTATTGTAACTAAACCAATCACTCCAGATGACTCAGGCATGTATTAGATCTCAAATATCCTTTGGCATTTGCTCAGTATATTTAAACATAACTATCATGTTACAAAGGGCCTTTTTTAAATACTATAAAACTGACAGTATAAATTCACTTACAAACATAAAATATTAAATTTAATAAATTTCGAAGAAGTTTACATCAAAAATTTATGAAATTTAATACTTCATGTCTATAATGTGATTACGGAACTTTATTTGTGAATTTACATTAATATTTAAACTATAAAATATTTATTATTTGAAAAAATAGCAATTATAATTTAAATATATTTAATTGAATTGAATAATTCGGCTTATAATAACTTCTTACAGAACTAGTAATATGTAAGATTTTGCAGCCACCATTCACTTCTCCCGGTTTTGCAATTTTTTTAAATACAGGTCCTCGACTTCCATACATTCTACTTTTGTATTACGACAATAGACAAACACACAGTATGTTACAGACCTTTTATCAAAAAAAAAAGAAGAGTACAATTCATCTATCTCTTGATAAATTTATAAAAAAAAAAACAGATACTAATCAATAAAGTGTTATTTATGTATATGCTAATACATCTCATTAAAAAATAAATATTTAAAAATGGCTTTTGATGTTTTTTTTTAATATTGTTCTACTTTTCTATATTTCAACTTTGATACATGTTTCAGGAACCAATTAGGTATGAAAGTGGAGGACCATCTGTATGAGATATATATATTTATTTAATATATAAAATAAGGCTTTATTTAATGATATTGTATAATGTGTTTGGAAATATAATCACCACGATTGCCTGTTGATATTACAATCTTGACCAAAGTGAATACATTTGTCATGTAACAATGAATCCTTTCCTAGGCAGTCTCTATAGTTTTATTAAACTTTTGATTGCTTGTCTGTCAATCTGTTATGAATTCCTGCAAATTTTTATAGTGCATACAGTTCACATATAAATAAATAAATTTTTAAATGATAAAGAATTAATTAAACAGAGTAAAAAAGAAAACAAAAAGAAATGAATGAATCTAATACAAGCTTGAATGAACATCACAAAATAATTTTAATTAAAAACAGATGTCTTGCTTTTAAAAAAATAATACAATTCTAGAAAAGTTTATCTGTAAATCACAACTGATTTTTTTCTTTAATTATTTAAAAAATAATAAAATAAAAATGAAATTGCTTTTAAAAATAGAAGTCAGCTGTTACTTTCTAAATGTTAACTAATATTTGATCTTATTTCTATCTCCTGATACAACATTCATCTCATAACAAATATTGCTGACCCAATATTATCTTTAAAAAAAAAAAGTTTACATACTTATATATATATTTATATAATATATTCCAAACCTCTAAATATATATATACTTATTTATATTTTACTTCAGGGTGCCTTTTTAGAAAAAAAATAATAAGATTAATAATAACTAGAAACTATCTAATATGTAGATTTGAAAGTTTAATCAAAATAAATAAATCATTTTGTACAAATCATTGTTGAAAACAAAATAAAAAAAAAAAAAAATTAAATTATTTTAATCAATATATAAATTTTTGTGATAATTTGTTTAAAACTATATAAAGTATATATCTTAAAAGTAATAAAATAAATATATTTAAATTAGAATATATATATCCCCATACATGGTATCTATAAAATCTAAATTTTAATAACTTCACTCTTATATATAACATAAATAATAGAGAAATCTACTTAAAAATAAAATATAACTGTTTAACTATTATAATAATTTCTTTCTTTGATTTGCAAGATAATAAATGCTCCAACCATATCATTCCCTGGCAGTAAAAAGTTAAATTAATTTCCCCTTTCTTGCACTTACAAATTGATATTACATACAGCAGTGAAATTATTAGTCAATTGCACAAAAAATTTACAATCTGCATGTGTGTGATATGCAATTATATATATTTATATTGCATATATATATATCTTTACATCTCAAAAATGTAAATCCAAAAACCACTGAAAATTTTTTTATAAGAAGTCTAAATTATTACAATTTTTTCTTTTTCAAAAAAAATGTAACTATTTGCATGATTATACGAATATATACAAACTTATTCAGAAATAAGTAGATATATATTCATATATAAGGGCAAATAGTAGGAATTATCAATTTAAAATAAATTAAAAGCATATTTGTCAATATATAATATTTGAAATAAAATTAATCTAAAATAAATTTAAAAAATGTATAATCAATAACAAAAAAAAAAATTAAAAAAATACAATCCCAAACCCATTCACCTTAGTAAATAAAATATCAAGACCAAAAAACAAAAACAAAAGTAATAACAGATATTTCAACTATGACATTTAATTTTAATTAAATCATGAATGCAAATTCCTCTGGTGTTTTAAAACTCTATAGAAAATCTGTCAATTAAAAAGCAATAACTTTTTAACTATTTTTCATATTGTCATTTGTAATGTGTTTATTACTACTCAGCATGTGAAAATACAAACACATACAAAATTGGCACTTAAAAAAAAGTGGAGAGAATTTTAAGTATTTACTTTTTTCACTGATCATTTTTAGAGGCAATTTTTAAAGAAAAAAAAACAACACTGATTTATTAAAAAGTTGACAGATATTTGTAAGATCTTTTCAACATTAAACTTATAATAATAAAATAAAATACCTTAAAAAGGTAACTATGATCTGATATCAAAGTATAATTGTTAGTTTTAAATGCAATGTTGTATTCAATTGTAAATTCTTTACATAATTTCACTTTCTACTTTATGACAACATCTTAACATCTAATATTTTTATTTATTCATTTATAAATAATAAGACAGTCATATAAAAATGATTTAGAATCACTGATATCTAAAATAATATTTCTAATTGAAGAATCTTTGTCATCAGTTGGGTTAAATATTATGTGCAAAAATTGTGAAAATTTACTTTTCTTCAAGAATTATTAAATAATTTTATTTCGATGAAAAACTCAGCAAAAAAAAAAAATTGTATAAAATTTTTATGTAAAGGACTCATATTTTTTAGCATTTTTTCAAAGACAAATACTTTTTTTCCTTTTTTTTTCCTAATAGAAAAAAATTTCAAAAATTTAAAGAATGATTAATATATCTATTTTAATTATGATTTAAGCATACTATTTTCAACTAATAATTTATAATTTTTGCTTTATAAATATTTGTACTTATTATTATTTAGATATTACATATTTTTACAATTACTTTTTGATTTTTTTTCTATTTGCTTTAACACTAACTTGCATAAATAATAATATATATATAAAAAATAACCATGTAGAGTATTCTGTTGAATTTTCTAAGAAGAGCTACAATAAATTAATAAAAAAATAGTTTATTAAAAAAATTATATAAGTTATATTTGAATTATTATTTTTATAATTACAACACATATTTTCACTTATTCTATTTTATCGGTTCTATATCTTTGTGTCCATAAATCTGTTTATCTGAAATTATTAAAATAACTGAACGATAGTATTTCCATTTTCATTATTTTAGTAAACCACATCTCAGTTTTACAAATTGCCATTAGATAATAATTTAATTTATACTAAATGATGAGTGAAAAGCAATTGCACACAATTATAAAAGCAGTCAAATGTTTTCTAGAATGGCCAATACAACAACCACTATCAGTAATTTTTTTTAGTAATAATATAATTTTGCTTTTCAGCAAGACATATAAAATACATATCTATATACACACACAAAGAAATTGATATTACATCACTCATTAAAATTAGATTAGAAAATATCTGTCATATACATAGGTAAACAAGGTTCCCAATTTTCTTTCAATACATATTGGCTTTTATTTCATATATATTTCTACTGCTATTAGCCAATCTCATCAATCAAATATCTATAGAATAAAATGAATATTTTACTGATACATCTAATTAGATTATCATTTATGTATTCAATGTATTGTATAATTTCTGATTTATTCTTATATCAAAGATATAAAATAAAGTGAGATTAAAATATACAAAAATAAAAAATAACCACAATAAACCAAATGCATCTTATCAATTAATAATTTATTTTGTTTTAGCTTGATTGATTGATTTTTACCTTCATTTTATTTTAATATCACTAACATAATAGTAAATTATGAAAATTCTCTTAGGGTATTGGTGATGGCTGCAATTCTTAGAAAGTCTCTTTAAAGTGCTTAAACAGTATATTAAAAGAACATATCAAAATATTCTTTTATACAAGGAAAGACATTTCACAAAGGAAATCATCAGAACAAGAACTTGAAAATACACTTATTCTTTCTACCAATAAAAAAAATAAATAATCAGTTTAAATAAATGAGAATCATTCAATGGATGAAAAACAGTGAAATCCTCTAATCAATTATGTAATGATACCACCATACATTCATTAATAATTCACAAGAAATCCATCTCTTGCAGTAATAGATGATGGCTTGAAAGTGACAGGTTGTAACATAAATGATACTGACAAATAAGATAATTATGAATTGACAAGCTGTTCTTATTCTTGGCTTTTTCAAATGATGCATAAAAAATGTTTACATTTGCCAATTAAATTATCCTACTCCATCTAGTTCAAATTTTACAATTATATTTTATTAAATATCTAAATTAACAAGCAGGATGATGATCAAGAAAAATGGTTTCGCTCTTCTTCTATACAAGATCTGTGATTTTATATGAATAAAAAACATTCATGCTAAAATGTTACTGAGAATTACCATAAATTACCTCTGCTTGAGAATATAAATTTCAAACTCAAAGATAGATTGATAAGGTATATCATACTGAATCATCCTCAATTAGCTTTAATATTAAAAGAAAAACTTTCACACATATCATAGCAAAAAATTTATTTGCAACATTTGTCACTGTATTCTTTCTTGTTGACTAAATCCCAGATCTCCTTCATTATGATCCTGTCTTAACTTTATCTATTATTAATTATATATAAATAAAACCATATAAAAAAAGATTTTGTTCGAACAACCCAAGACCTCAGAGTAATTAGATATTGTCAAGATTTCCTAATATTGTTGCACTATTCACTAAATATATATTAATCCATTCCTTTGTGAAAATGTAGTACTTATATACAGCATTTATGTGCCTATTCTTAGTCTATAGACGTTAGCCATGTAACATGCCTGACAACATCTTGTAAGTGACCAATAATTATCATCAAAATTCACTTTACTGATATTTCTTTAAACTCTAAACTATTAATTACATAGTTAACTAATGTTGTTAGATAAATCTGTGGCATAATTGATGATACCTGGTAAGTCTTTTTGTCCATCCTTTCAGCGTACTTGAATCTCTCTGCTTTGTCCATTGTTACCAAATCTAGCTTTTTACCTCAATTAAAATGTTATCCTCTAAGGCAATTTTATTGTCTTAAACGAAATCTGGACTGTGATTATTAGTAAGTTATTAAGTAATTATAGTCCTTTAACATCAAGCTCTTATCACAAAAAAATTTCCTTGGAAATATGCAATCCTTTTTTAGAATATTACATTTACAAATGAGCAATCAAAAGTGAATAAATCAGAAAAATAGTTTTTCAAGATGTTGTTGTAGCGACCATCTCCCTCATTACTCCATGTTGTAGATACCAGACAAATTTCACAAAAAAATTTGAAAGAAAACTGTTATATGAAGATGGTTTGAATGCCTCGGGTATTTATATGGAGGGAGTTTTTGAATCATCACACTGATGGTTTTCAAAGATCTTAAATAAATTATGCAAGTTTGAAGATGAATACTTTTTCTATAAATCATCAAATATATGCATTTATATTTTAAAAAATCTGACAATCTCACTTTATTATTTCTAATTATTATGTCTTTTATTTAAAAGAACCACTCTGTAAGTACTGTATGAAATTTTTGTGGCAGAAATTTAAATCTTACTTCATCATTTAATAACAGTAACAATAACAAAAATCATAAAATATCTGGCTGTCAAATTGTTCTTCCTAGACAAATCCTTTAACTCATAAAAGATATGTATCTATTAAAAGGGTCCTGTCCATATCTAATATTATTTAATCAGCCTTCCAAAGATATAAATATAATGTGTACTTTTACATAATATAGATTTTTATATGTTAAAATATAGCATACAAAACTCATCTCAATACACTATTCATTAAAAGTTGTAATTAGTTTCTCCTTATGATATAACTTTTATTTAAATCGTTGCCTTTTACTAATGTTTCCTTTTGTTTGTTAGTAAATTGCTTGTTATATATATATGTCATGTAGATAATGTTTACATTCAAAATCTTATTTATATATAATAGTCTTTCCGGATTTGTGATATCAAAATTTGCAAATAATATAAAATCGTATTACAAATGATTTAACACACACTTAAGTAGATATGAAGTGTATATACAAATATATTTTAAAAAATATCATTTATAAAATGTGGTTGTTGTTGGAAAAATGATTTTATCCACTAATTTCATTTTTAATAACATATTTTTCAGAAATTACTAAAAACTATGTGGTAATTCAATTTGAAATGTCATTAGTAAATAAAAAAAAAACTTTTATGAAGTTTAAAAAATATATGGGAATGAATTATCAAGTATACATATTGTTAATCATAAATTTAATTGCTAATTTATCATTGATAATAGACTAATATTTGAAATTTATTTATTCATATTTCAAAAAACCATTCGGAAATAAATATATCCCAATTTCAGTAATTGCATGTTGAAAAAGCACAATTTATAGGAATTAAAGATTAATTACTTATTTTAAAAAAAGTTCAATAAGTTTTTAAGTTAACTTATACTTATAGATACTTTTAAAGTATTAAAAAAATATTTACACATTTGTTTACCTACATACAGTATTACTTCTTAATAGTGATTTTAAAAAAAACCTTAAGCAATTATTGCTCTTTATAATTTTAACTTAAATGATAGGATACCATATGAGTGTGTGTGTGTGTGTATAAATTAAAAATCTTTAATTGATTATTTACATATTTGAATTCAACACTTTATAATCTTTATATTAACTAAATTTAATCAATCTACAATTTTCATCAAAGTTGTTACTTAATCAGTCAAATGCGTACAAAGTAGATTTTTTAAAGATTTTGAAATAATTCGAAATCAATACAAAAAAGGATTTGGTTTTAAGAAAATTATATTTTGATTACTTTGTTCAGTTAAAGGACACTTTTTTTTTTTCATTTCATTAATTACTTCAATACGAAATGTAGTACTTTTCATCAATATCTAGTTTGGAAAGTTACTAAATTTATTTTATTTTTTTTCAAATATTTTAATGCCAAACAATTCTAGAAAAAATAAGGTATATAAAACTGAAGAAATAGATAAGTGTGTGTAAAGAGAATAAATAAAATCTAAAATATAAACCTCTATATATCTGCCATTAAATATGTTTTTCAATAAGTATAATAAGCATGTTTTTGTTTGTCATTCAAGAAAAATTTTCATACTATATTAAAAAATAATTTAACACAAAAAAATTAATTTATTATTAGAATTCAAAGATTTAGATTTGAATGTGTATATAATAAAGTGCATAGTTTATGTTGATAATTTTTAATGGAATTGAACTTATTTCTTGATTTTATATAAATTAATAATATTTCATTGACAGAACTTTAGTAATTCTAAATATAAATTATAATTAATCATACAATTTGTTTTAATGTATATATATATATGTAATGTCAATATACACAAAAACATGTTTGGATATATATGGGTATTATAGTTGTATATGGTCTTCTAAACAATCTACTAAAGTAATGTCATTATAATTTTAAAACAAAATAGTGTTTTTTTCTTTCAAAATTAAACAAATTAGTCGGAAAAAAACACATACATAAAATTTCTTTTCTACATTTTTTCCATTTTTGTAGCACCAATAATTTTTTTTTTTACATCTTTAAATGAAGCAATTGTAAATATAATTATAAAAAAACAAAAACCTTACAAAGATAATACGAAAAATTGGCAACCCTGTGGACATTCATATTTGTATATTTATATGACACTTATTTTTAAATATAGGAAACGATATTATATATAAAGTAAACAAAAAAAAACTAAATACAAGCTTGAAGAAACTAAACTGCAAGACTCCCAAGCGCAATCTTAAAAATTCATAGAAAGCAATCATACTTTATATAAACTGTATTTTTTTTTTCTTTTTCTTTTAATGAATTATATATATTATACATTGTCTTTTTATTATTTTTAAATAGACAAACAACATTTTTATAGGAAACCTTCCCTCTCCCTTTACTCCAGCCTCGACACTTTCACAAAAAAAAAAAAAAATGCCAAAAAAAAAAAAGATCTTAGTACAAGAGAAAGAAATAGATCACAGCCAACAGAGGGCATTACAAGTCCTCTAGTTGCTACTCCCCTCCTCTTACATATTTCAATTCCAAAACATAGACAGGAAAATATAGGAAAGAAAGCCGAAGATGAAAATTTTTGATAATTACTAACAGTTTTTGGTATAAATTCTGTATAAAGTATATGGTCTTTTTTTTATATTGTTTTTAAGGCTTTTTTAAAAGATTTTTTTTATTCATTTTTTTGAAATCAATCTCATTGGTGATTTGCATAATTCACCCTTCACCGGAATAATAGTAAATTTAGAATAAATTTATGCGGCTTTGGCAAAGACACTGTTTATTTTCATTTCCCTTCAAGGACTTAGGTTATTTTGCATATTGGTCAATCCATTCATTTCATGATTAATTCCATTTATTAATTTTTTCTTATCGGAATGTTCAAAACCTTTATTGGCTTTCTTGTTTTGAGACAATGGTGCATCATGAGTCACTGAGTTTAAATCTTTACAGTTCTGTTTTTTGGGATTTTCGTCTTCACAAAAACCATTAAAATGCTCAGTATTTTGCCGTTTAGCATCATACTGAGAAGAATTAGACCGATTTGGAATATTAATTTTTGGACGTGCTGCTCGTTTTCCAAAAGGCTGTTTTTGTTCTGAGTCAAAATTATTGCTACTTCCATGATAATCTGAATTTGGACGTGGACCTCGACTCCTAAATCCAGATCCTTCATTATAAGAAGGGCGATAAGAATTAGGCCAAGGTTGATCCCTAGGTTTATATTGTCTTTTCCAATTTCCATAATGTTGATTATTAGAACTTTGGTTACGATAGTTTGCTCCACTTTGTGCTCCTCGAGGAAATTGGGAACGAGATGTCCATGGAGTAGTATTTGACAAATTGTCAGGAGATATACCCTAAAATAAAGAAAAAAATTAAGATTATATATATATACACATATACATGCACAATATGTTATAAAGTTTTGTTGACAATGTTTGCATGTTAATATGATTGTCTAAAGTTCGAAAGTATAAAACGTCATGTTTTGTTTTTTATATATAATGCCATATTTATTTCTGAAAGACACAAATCTCAATTTACAACAAGGCTAATTTCTTCAGATTTTACAGAAATTAAATCAAATTTTTAGGTATAACAAACTGGTTGATAATTTTAGTACAAATATAGGTACACTATTACAAATTATAAACAATGTTGTTTATAATAGCACTTCTTAAAAATTTTCTATGCCAGTATTTTTTTTCATGAGACAATATTTTTAATATCCCTACTACAAGTTCCAGCCTTATGCAAAACTATTATTAGACACATTTTACCTTTTCAAATAATTTATTGTAATAATAGCTTAATTTTTTTTTTTTTTTTAAATAAGATTTTAATATTTATATATAAATAACAGGTTAAAACAGGCTAATGTAAAACCAAACTTTCTCCAAAAGATCCATCACTTAAAGAGAAACAATGAAGAAGAAATTATGACGGTGGATATCTTTTTTGATAGTTTTCTATCTTTATTTTACTTCTAGTTAAGAATAGCCAAATACTTATTTAGTGAATAATATTAGACAGTTATATGGATTGGCTATTGTTAGGAAAATGAAGAAATTTCAGAGTTCTACTTATCTCACATTCAAAATACATATGATGGATTTTGCAAGTAAGTACTCTAATCATTATAAAATGAGAACCATTTCTATTTAAACATTCATATTTATATACTTTTTTTAAATGAACTTTATTAATACTTATTAGACAGTAAATTCAGTAAACATACATAGGAATTTAGATGAATCATGCAAAATTCTACATTATACACAGACACATGTGTACAATTTATATCAAATAATTTCTTTATTCTTTCAAGTATGTAGTAAAATTTAGATAATAAAAATTACGTAGAAATAATCAAACAGTTATTTGTTTTCAGCATTATGTTAAAATATTTTATATTTATTAATGCATATTTGCTAAATATCTTTTTATGGCAATGGAAAACATAGAAAAAGAGAAAAAAAATTACACTAATTATTGGGAAAAAAAATCCGATAACAAAGTAGAAGAATTCTTTTCTTTAAATTTTAAGTATGTGTCTACAAACTTTCAGCATTATTTATCCACAATAAATACTCCTAACAAAATATTTATATGAGGAGTATTAGCACTCTTCATATAAAATATTTCGTAACTATTTAACATATTAACATTGTACTTTTAGAAAGCAATGTTTTTGTTTTTTCAAAAAAAAAAGGCAAATTTATTTTTAAAAAACTATAGTAATATTGTGATTCTCCAAAAAAAAAAAACCATAAAAAGATTTAGCATTAACAGATTTTAGATTAACAAGAAGTTATTTTATTCATATCTTATAATTATCATCATTACACATGCTTAGAGATATAGCACTAGGGGGCTTAGCGGAAACGTTTCTCTTAAAAGACAAATGGGGAATTAGAAAGAGAGGCTTTAGCCAGGAATTAATCAAGAACTAAGACAATTTAACAATGAACTTAATTCTTGCTTTAAGAAATAAGATGATGCCCAAAAAAATTGAATGATTTGAAATAAATTTTCAGCCTGTAACTAAATGCCATTAAAAACCAGAGACCTGGATTAATTATCACATTGCTTGATGTTCAAAATGTCTTTTTGATCTAGAGCAGTGGTTCCCAATCTTTTGTTCATCAGTGTATCCCTTAGCAGCTCATTTCCATAAATTATACCCTTGGTTTGAGAGTTATTTCAATTTTTTATGTTGTAACTATAAATAAATAGTCTGAAAGAGAGATCAAAAAGCAATGGAATAATTAATTTAAACTTGAAAAAAAAACTATCTCATTGAACAGATTTCGCTGAGATATCTATTTATGTATACACAATGTGACCGCACTCAATATTCACTAAATGAGAAAGAGTGAAAGATGAGCTAATAAGAGCATGCTGCTCACATGTTCACTATAGTAGTGGCATTTTCATAACATATTGTTTAGAGATCTATTCTCTCATTATTTACCAAAATAACAAAGCTTTTTCTCATTATTTATCATAGCATTCAATTAATTTCTCAACTTTAAAAACATTTTTAAAATCACAGATGTTAACCCTCATCCTTACTTTCACACAAAATCAATAAAAAAACATTGGAAAAAATGAAAACTGTCTCTAAATCATTTGTTTAAACTAAGCTAATTTCTTTTGATAATTAAAGTAAAGATGAGTATTAATAAAATTAATTTAATAATACATAATTTTAGAGAAAGTATATGAAATGTTTGAAAATAATATGGCAAATAAATTAATATCAAAAAATCAAATTATCTTGATGTGGCAATAATTTAAATTAGTAGTAACTTTTTTCTTGAATCCTATCTGCCACTGTTGTTATATTTGTTGTTGTTTTTTTGACTATTATTCAATTTTTTCAGAGTATCTTTGAACTTCCTGGTTTACACCTCTAGTATACAGCTCCTCATTGACCCAGAATATCAATATGCTTTCATACATGATATCACTTTTAGCATCAGACAGTTTTAATTGTTTTATTTAAAAAGTAGTTCAAAAGCCTAATCAACAAGTTAAATTTCTTATTCAAGTAAACGAAACAAGCTTCTAATATAAGTGATACAAATGTATGAAATGGGAAATTTGGAGCCTCTTGAAGATTATAAAATATGCCAAAAATGTTGTCTGGAAAATTTTTTTAAAGTGTCTTTCATTTGCAATGAATTGAAATATTAACAATTGAAAACAAATGAGTTTTCTTGATTGCCCAAGAATTCAAGTGGCAATAAACTCTCCAGAAAAACGAATATTTGGAAAAAGTTATCAATGAAGACTGTTTATAGTTAGAAGACAATGACATATACAAATATTTTTATTCAAAATTAGGC
Source organism: Epiperipatus broadwayi (assembly GCA_028023455.1). Lineage (NCBI taxonomy): Eukaryota > Metazoa > Onychophora > Udeonychophora > Euonychophora > Peripatidae > Epiperipatus > Epiperipatus broadwayi. The sequence goes on along the minus strand of JAQFVV010006329.1, from coordinate 498,532 downwards.
AAGTATTTCTTGATAAAATATATGTATAAATTTTCATTAAAACATTAAAAATTTTAATAGCTTAGTTATTTATAGACTGTAAGCAATTCATGTCAGAATTACCCATCTCTAACAATCAGTGCACTCAAAGGTTCCAAACCTGTTTCTGAAGCTTGTGATTCATGAATCTTCACAGATTTAGGAAATCTGTGAATGATTTAAAACACTGATCCTATTATTTTTCATTTTATTTTCTTTAATGCTACTGTCTAGAACCAACAATCTGAGTTAAATAAGGCTATGATAGGTTTATATCTTAGGTGAAAATGGGGCCTGGAGCCATTTTTATCCAATCCTAATTTATCTTTGTTACTGAATATTCCAGTTTCTGCAACAGTACTCCTTTTTTAAGTCTTCCGCAAAAGCAATTAATTCAATTCTATCCGAGAACAAGAAAAGTTATTAAAGCAAACCCCTGTACAGAAATATATAAGGAATGTTTGATAAAAGTCGGTAATCATTTGTTTACCATTCCCAATTTTGACAATTCATATGCCTGACCAATTTTCACTTCTGTAACTAAATATAGATACTTGAAAAACAGAAGATTAATTTTTGAGTCAACAATAGCTCAAATTATAGACAATACTGAGATAATAAGAAGGTTCCACATTTTTGTCTAAGAATGCTCTCTTTTGTACATTTTTTATTTACCATTATCAGTTACAAAATCATTGCAGAATAGGTTTATTTGGAAAACAATATTTATTTATTTTTAAAATCACAATTTCATTTCTGTTTGAGGTGAATCAATGTCTTCTAAAGCATGTTCTGAATAAACCATTTTTAAATATAAAAATGCAGTTATTAAACTTTAGCTTGACTTAATTCATCTCCAGAATGATTATAAATGTTTTTTTGTTTATTCATTTTTCAATTGAATTACTTTTTAATTCTGCAAAAATTACCATGACACTTAAAATTTATAATGTAACATCCTAAAATATGATTGAAATAACTTTCACTTCGAAATTATGAAATAAATTAATATTGGGGGGGAAAAAAATGGTGGCTTTGTTATACCATAGTGACAAGTTGAGCTTCTTCAATCTAGGAATTTTAATTTTAGAAACTGCATATTGAATAATGCAAAGCAGAAATTAGTATTCAGATCAGAATTCAAAATTTAACTACATAGGTTAGGTTACATATGTCTTAACATTACAATTTTTTTATTTGCTGATGATTTAAACTTACTGCATTCATTTCATTAATAGTCATGTGATTTGAAAATGATTTCAAGCTGTATAATGTTCCAAGCAATGGATTTTTGGTATTCCATATTACTTTAGTCATATTCTAAAATTAAGATTTAGTCTTAAAAATATTTTATTTTATAAATTATTTGAAATCTAACTTGTAATTCATTACTAATTCAACAACAACAATAAAAGACTTAAGTTTATATATTTTAAAATATAAATATTCATTTCAGATTTTCACTTGCCTATAAATTTCTTGAAATTTTAGATATTCACTTTCTATATTGAAACAATTCATTTTTATTACAACAAAATGCATAATCCATAATTTGATATATAATTAATCTCTTTTTTAAACTATTGTAACTATTTAATAAACATTCAATCCCTTATAATATAAATATTTTTATCTCTTTTCTAGTTTATATTTATCTATCTATGAAATTATATTTTACACAACCTACTTTTTATTATACTTAAATAAATTCTAGTTATTAAATGCTAAAAAAATATCAGGTTTTTTTTTTTTTTAATATTATAAAAATTCTTTCTTGCTTAATTCAAAATTTCCATTACATATTATTTATTTTTACATTCTAGAGCATCTATTATGAAGAAAGAATTTGCTACTACAATAAATTAAATGTCATTTTAAATTTATAAACTTTTCCTTATAATGACAATATTCTTCCTTTTTTACTAATTGTTTTCTATATCTTCATTCCTGCAGACAAAAATTATTGGATCAGTTTACTAATATACATCATTAATCTTATTGATTTTGTCTATTAGCCATTCAATATTATATAGTTCTATTATTAATTTTCTGATCCTATTACTATATTTGCCATCTACCAAGAATTTTAAAACTATTATTACTTCTTGAGTAGAAATAAAAACCAACTCTCACTATTTCAGAAATTAGCCCAGTAGTTATTCAAACATTACTAATAAATAATATTCTTTTATATGTAATTTGTTAAATTTATTTTCATTTTAGTATCAAACTCAAAATTTATGTTGACCATTAATTTGAATATGCAATAACTTCAATTAAAAAAATAAAATATTAATAGCAGTTATGAATTGAAAAAATAAACTCACAAAAAGAAAAAAATCTTATTGACATATTACATGCTAAAAAAAATAAATAAATAAATAAAATAATTTTTTCTTATCAAAATTCTATAAACAGCTAAAACCTAGGTCTACAACAACCACTAAGCAATATAGAGTGGACTTTTCATTATAAAGATGCTGTCTTTAGGTTACCCACATGAGCACATTTCACCAATCATTAAACCCATTAAATGTCAAAATGTTTACAGCATTCTCACAATTTTTAAAACTTACAAGATTAATCCTAAATTTTTTTTTTAATATTTAAATGCGTAACTAATTAATATTTTTACTTATAAAAACAAAAGTCATAAGCAGAATGGATACTAGTGTATTCAGCATCTGTAAGCAAAAGATGTGAGCACTTCTTTATAAATAAAAAATATTTCCCTCCTGCCACAAAAAAAAGTTGCATTTAAGTCTTCATCACCACCACTATCATCATTTTCAACCATTATCAATCCACTGAAAGATGGTCTTTTCAAATATAATTTAGTTTCTCTGATCTCTAGCCTTTCTTCTCTACATCGCACCAACAACTTCCTTATTTCCTTCACACATTTCTCATTGTCTTTTCCCAGGTTTTTACAACCTCTTGAGATCCAGTTTAAAATGTCAACTGTTCATCTAATATCATCTTTTCCAATTTATTATCTTTATTCTTTCAATGTCAATAATACATGTTAGTTCTCTCAACTTTGTATTTTGTGTTCAGTCCCTCTTTGCTACTCCTAAAAAATATCTCTATAATTCATTGAGTGGTTTGAAATCTCTGTCTTCTTTTTCTGTTAAGTGATTAAGTCTCAGACTCATAAATAAGAACTAGTAAAACAAAAAAAAATATTGCTTTTAAAACATAATTTCTACCAAAAGCACTTTATTCAACTTTAATTCTATGATTATTAATTTTATCTATTATATTTCCATCTGTATTAATAATCTGACCAAGATATTGTTGTTATTAACATCTAGATTAATTATTATCAATCATTATTTTCTTCTGCTGAGAAAATCCAATGAGCATTAGTTTTTTTAGCAATGTATTTTTAGTTCTATTTTCTTATTTTCATTTGATATCTCTTACATTTCCTAAAGCTCTGAAGTATTATTTGCAAAAACAACAACATAATCTGCAACATTTGCTGAATTAAATAATCTCAATTTACTTTTAATCCTTTAGTTTCCCAATTTTAATCCCCAAAGTACTTCTTTAAAACTGTTGTTAAAAAACTTTTAGAAATATATCACCTATGTAATTTAATTATTGCTGTTGCATTTTGTTAAATATTCTTCAGAATATGGCAATATCCTGGATCTATAATTTAATGAGTCATGCTTCAATCTATGCCTTTACCTAATCTACAAATCTACTGTGCTAAAATCACTTTCAAATTGGTCTGTTAAAATTTCAAAGATCACTGTACACAAGTTGTAATTATCTTGGTAAACATTTTGTATAGAACTGATAAAAGATTGATAAATCTTTATTTTCTAATATTTTCTTTCTCCTCATTTTTAAATATCAACATTACTACTGCAGTCTTCCAATTATCTGGTACATCTTTATCATTTAGACATTTAGTATATAACTTCATCACCAATTTTTTTAGTTCTTCATCTGCTTCTTTTAAGATATTAATTATAATTCCAACATTAACTGGAGTTTTTCCCCTTTTAAAATGCTGGGCAATTTTGAAGATGTAGTAATTATAAGGGGGATATTTTATTATGTTCTTTATTACTATATAATTCTTTAAAGAATTCTTTCACACATTTCATAATAGCTTGTCCTTGCTAATTCATAATTATAATTTCTTTTATACAATTCTTCTTAATGAATCACTTTTACATATTTTTATGTTCTTTCTTTTCTTCATAAATTGTCTTGCTAAGTAGAAATTTTATTTGTCAACTGCTGCTTATTTTTTTTTTGTGCCAGATATCTTTGTTGGTTCTTAATCAAGTATCAATTGTCTTCTTATTGATTTCAGTCAAATCTGAACCATTTGCAAAATCTGTTAATATTTTAAAACAATTTGCAAGTTCTAATTTAAATTCATTGGAATCTTTTCTGAAAGTTAGAAATATCAACTATGAATAATGCTTTTCTTAATAATTTGTGTTCCTAGTTTTGCATTAACATCTTTCTTACATCTCATTATTCAATAATCATTTTGTGTTAAACTTACTAAAGATATTACAATTTTGAAATACATATATTCTGTTAGCCAAGATATAATCCAATTCTGCTGAACCATCATTTGTATGCTTCCATGTCCATTTCCGTTTAAAATTTTTTCCTAAGAAATAATTCATAATAAAGTTTTATTTTTTTCTCTAAAATCCTACAAGTCTATGTTTTCATTTCTACTACTATAACCAATTTTATCCACAGCACTTTCAATTGTTTATCAATTCTAGCATTAAAGCTTCCCTTGAACAAGTTAAAATGCTATTGGATCTGATCAAAAGCCTTTTGTGCATCTACATAAAATCCTCTACTTCTCCATCACAATGAGAACTTATTAGACCATTCATCTGACTTATATGGCTAGCTTCCATTAAGTTGAATAACTATTACTGTCAATCTGCTTAATACGCCATTAATTTTTACAATGTTCTTGTTTCACATTTTATTTATAAGGAATCCAATTCCACTTGGGCTTCCAATATTTCTGACTTTGAAGTACATGTCCATTTTTTAAATTAACTGTCTTTTGATTTTTTCTTCTGCCTTCACAAAATCCAACAATGTCAATTTAATATTAGACAATCCTTTTTCCAATTCATGCTATCTTCTTTTATTTGAATGTGATCTGCAGTTGTAAGTACCTAAATAAAAGATTGTCATCAAATGGCAACCTGGGTCTGCAATCAGGGAATTCTTAGCATATTTCACTCTTGGCAAGCAATCACAAACTTGGCAACTATTTTAGAGCTTCTTAGCTATAAAGGCCATAATTTAGTTTTGTCTGTTATGATTGTAAATATACATATTAAAACAAAAAATTAATTCACACACAACTGATATTTCAGTTGAGAACTATCAGACAAGTGAGAATAAATACAATTGTGTTCTTGATTTTAAGTTCAGAGATAAAAAACCAATAAACTCAACATGCTGGATAATGCCTGTTTGTGAACAGCCCATCCATATTCGAATAATCACATATTGTGCAGAAGAAAATTAACCTCCGATTATGCGCTGTTTCATAACTATTATAAATCTCCGCACACTCACCGTCGTCAGTAAGATTTAAAAGCTTATGTGAATCAATTAAGCTTCAAGCGTATTCATATATATTCCAATTCTTACTGATAGTAATCATATCAGAACTTGAATCTAGCATGCCTGATGTTGTAGTTGACAATCGAATTGTACAAATTTAGTTGACCTATCACAGAGAAAGACAGTTTCATTTTTAACCACTTGCAATTAGGCATATATTAATTATGAATAAATGCAAATCTACTATTATTAAATGCTAAAAATCTGTAATTGTGCAGAAGGAAATTAATCTCCAATCATGTGCTGTTTTGTAACTATTATAAATCTCCATGCACTCACTGTCAGTAAGAGCTTTATAAACTTAAGTAAATCATTTAAGCTTAGAGAGTATTTATATATACCCCAAATCTTATTTGTATTAAGGCTTGAATCTATTATATGCCTGGAATTGTAAACGACAAAGGAAAAAGACAGTCTCATTTTAAACCAGCTACAATTAGACGTATATTAATTATGAATAAATGTAAATCCACTAGCATTAAGTGCTGAAAATCTGTAATTATGCAGAAGAAAATTAATATCCGGATCATACACTGTTTTGTAATTATTATAAATCTCTATGCATTCATCCGGCAGTAAGTTTTAAAAACTTACATGAATCACTTATGCTTAGAGCATATTCATATATACACCAAACCTTACTGATTGTGCTATATCATGATTTGAATCTATTGCAGCCTGATATTGTAATTGACAAGTGAATTGTATAAATTAAGTCGACCTATCACAGGAGAAAGACAATCTCACTTTTAACCATGCAATTAGACATATATTAATTATGAATAAATGTAAATCTATTATTATTAAGCGCTAAAAATCTGTAATTGTACAGAAGAAAATTAACCTCGGATCATGCGCTGTTTAGTAACTATTATAAATATCCGTGTATCCAAGCAGAGATTTATAATAATTATGAAACAGCAAACGATCGGAGGCTATTTTCTTTTGTTTCAATTACAGATTTTCAGTGCTTAATTATAGTAATTTACATTCATTCATAATTATTTTGTAATTCAACTATAAATAATTTTTGTCTTTTCTGAGCTAATGTAATAACACGACTTAATAAAAATATCCATAAAGAAGGTATTTTTTTAAAATAAATATTCGGCTTTATTACTGCCTAGCATGCTTTCACTATAACGTGTATATCATATTCATGGCTTATAGAAATATTGCTATAAACCATGACTGATATACACCTTATATTGAAAACCTTCTAGGCAGTAATAAAGCTGAATATTTTTTTTTAAAAAAGTACCTTTTCTGTGGATGTTTTCATTAACAGTCACGTATTATATTATTCATACATCTAATCGTAAGAGGTTAAAAATGAGATTCTGTTTTCCTCCTATGAGAGATTAACTAAATTTGTACAATTCAATTGATAATTAAATCATCAAACATGCACAAGATTCAAGACCTGCTATAAGCACAGTCAGTAAGGGCTAGTGTACATATGAATACACTACTTAAATGTTTCACTTCAGCTTTTATAACTTTTACTGATGGATGAATGCATGGAGATTTATAATAGTTACAAAACAGAGCATTAGTGAAAGTTACTTTCCTTCTGCACAATTAGAGATTTTTAGCACATAATAATAATAGAATAATCAAGTAGTAATGACAACTTCAACAAGAATGTATGGAGTGGACATAAGGAAATTTGCCCTGCTCAGTTCTTTTAAGACCTGAGAGAGGAATCAGTTAACAGCAAACTTTTTGGAGTCACTTAACATATACAGAATATTAAAATAATTATGTAATTTTATTTGAAAAAATTACCCATAAAAATTAATTAAAAAAAAAAAAGCTGAATGTTTTTTTAAGTTTACATCAATGAATTATAGTGCACAGTACAATTAGTGGACACAATTTGGCGCGTTTTATTATTTAAATACAATTCATTTTGTGGCTGAACTTTATGAAAACAGTAAATGTTCTTGCTTGGGGTAAACATCTTCCTTAAAATATCAAATTATAAATGATCAAATGAGCAAGACAACTTTATAAGTGATATAGAATTATAGCTAGGATTGGGATGCCAAATAATTACAACCATTATGAACAATAAGATAAGCTTCTAACTAAAATTTAAAATGCTACTCCTATGAACACTAAAATAAGCATTAAAACATAATAATAACCTTATTGCACAAATTGGTAAAAATCTTTAATAATATGGAATGAAGATCAGACAAGTGATAGTTTTTTCTTTAGATTTAATTCTTTATTCATAATAATGTTTCAAGTTTATTTAATTCTATGAAAGCCATTAAATATGTTTTTATAGGTAGTAAAACACTCTATTTATTCATATATGGATAAAATTGAAACAGACTTCATAACATCATAAACCGGATAGAACTACTGATAGCAGAAATGATTTCATTTTTTTTTCTTTCTTAAATTATTTTAAATTTAGTTATCTTATCATATTATTATTTTTCTCTTTTCTTTTTGATTTTGTTTATAAATGTTTAATAATTGAATTAATGCTATATAGTAATTAATGGAATATAGATAATTACTGAAATAGAACTGTGTTTACTAAAGAATATTATATTAAAACAGGCAAAACTCTCCATAAAGTATTGCCACTCAGTGCAAGCCAGAGTAATCAATGATGCCAGAAGGCTTGTGCATAAAATCCCCATCTAATGCCTACTCATTCAATATCCCCAGACTAGTTTCTGGCTTGTGACAGTCATTAGTGAGGAGACTTAGATCTGAGAGCACTGCACCTAGATCTTAGGCCACAAGCCAGAAACTAGTCTGGGAATATTGGATGAGTAGGCACTAGATGGGGATTTTATGCACAAGCCTTCTGGCATTCATTGATTACTCTGGCTTGCACTGAGTAGCATTACTGTATGGAGTGTTTTGCCTGTTCTAATAACAGTTATAAGCAAGCATAAGAAATGGTGATCATGTGATGTTTATTGAATATTATATTAATGAGCTACTCTGCACATTAGTAATATCTAAGTTTATTGATATATATATATATATGCATTCTCAGTGGGAAAAAATGCCTAATTTTCTTAATGATGAGGATCTGTCACATTATTGCACTTTAATCTTTTCAAAAGTTTGTTTAATCATTAATCTTCTTTCTCTCTCTCTCTCTTTCTTTTTTGCATTATATTGTATTATTATAGAAAAACTCCATGTAAATGATTAAAATTAGAAATAAATATTTACCTGAAGTTTTAAAGAGTCTTGTAAACGTTGCTGTAATTGTGCCAACTCTGACGGACTTAAACTTGATGAAGAAATAACGATAGAAGAAGCAGGACCATGAACTTCAAAATTAGCTGAAAATAAAATTGTATAAAATTAAAATATGGTACCAATAATTTTAATAAGCCAATTATTTTTGAAAGTATTTCATTAATTTTATTGCTTAGTTCTCACTTCTTGTTTACAGACATTGAACTTAATATATTTATTATTTCTTAATGAATTATATTGGCTAGTAATTACTTTGTTCCCATTTCCTCTCAATAATCAGTGAATTTATTAACATAAATATATACTTTTTATTTCCTATCATTTTTCTTTTTATAAAATTTTTTTTAATATAAAATTAAAAATAAATATGCTTTTCTTTAAAAGAAAAAGCTTTTACATCATTTAAGGTCAAAGCTCTTTAATGTTCAAATTAAAGTTATCAATGTTAATTTGTTTTAACCAAATTTCATGTAAACAAAAAAAATTATACTGAACTAAAACCATAAACATTTCTAATATAATAAAATATCTCACACTAATAGGTAGCTTTTATAGCAAAATTTTTTTTGTTTTATTTACATTAATAAAACAAAATTTATACTATTACTATTTTTCAAAATCTAAAAATTGAATTTTTAAAAAAGAAAAACAAAATTTAAAAAAAGTTCTATTTATGCAAAAAAAGAACTTCCTCAAAAACTCATCAAAATAGGCATGTGTTTTTTAATTTAGGTAATTTCAAATTTTTTATCAATTTTTCTTTTTTAAAAAAAAAAATTAAGCTTCTATCTTTCACTTCTATAAAAATTTTTATTTAATTTCTAGAGATACTAACAAATGTTTAGGATTCATCTTTAGAATATTTTTCCAACAATAATCATTTCAAAAGGCAAAGTTATATTCTAGAGAGTCAGTTCTGAAAATACTTCAACTTAACATTGATAAAAAAATTTTTTTTGCAAAAGACAATAATACCTTTATAAAATACAGATATGATAGCAAAATCCAATACCTCATTTCCATAGCATATTCATATTAATTTTTCTGGATTAATGAACATATGTTAATAAATAATACATTTATTATTCAATCTCACATTTTTAAAATATTCATATGCCATTGTAAATTTAATAAATATTAATCTATAGTTTTGCACATCTTTACAAGTACATTCTGCGTATTATTTACATAAAATCACTTAAAATATATGCTTATTTACATATCACTCAAAATCATTGCATATTAGCAATAGGAAAAGAACATTTAGTCTTTCCCTTGATTTATTATTTGCAACCAGAACTGCAGTGAACTTTTTTAATGCTCTAAGCAAGTCAAATCATTTGGTGACCCTCTCTTCCTTTGTTATCAAACAGATAATAGCATATCACAATAAATGTGCAGATTTTGCATATCCTCCGAAAAAATTAATTCAATATAAATAAAATAAATAGGCATCAATATAATATAAAAGCAATGCATGCACCATAATCAATCGATATTTGTCTTCTTATCTATCAAATCATTACTGTTTTGCATACAAATAATTAAATAATAATAATATGGCAATAATTAATTTTCATATTTCCTTAAAAATTTTTATAAATGGTAATCAAGAATTATGGTATATATAAAAAAAATCTATACACTAAATAAATAATTTCCACTGATTACTTTCTTATAGATTACTTTTGCATTACTATTTGAAAATCATTATGTTATAATCATTTCATGGATTGCTAAAATATTTAATTTTGATTGTTTTAATTACTACAGTTCTTAAAGATTACTTATATTGAATACTTATTGTTATGTGCTACTTCTTATTTTAAGCGTCTACCCATATTATTGTTGCATAATTCATGCACGTATACGATCTCTCCCGCAACTTCAAGTAAGTATATTTATGAGCATGGTTTAAATCCCATCTCAAGTGCCAATCTTACACTTTGATAAGAATTATACCCAATGAAAACATAAATAAGGGTTCTGTATCTGTATATATCTAGGGTAGCGCGTCCAGACTAGCTCTATCTCAAGATCTGGAGAACATGGTCTAACAAGAGAACAAAGCAAAGACAATTCCCAATTACGTCATATACATCTACATATACCATACGATAATTTACTTGTTTATAAATTATATTACCTAGCCCAGAAGTTATAAGAAACTAGGCTATAAGTTACTACACTAGTTATCATTTATTCCTAAGCTTTATACACACCAATACATACCTTAATATTCAGGCGCACAACCCATTTATTCCGATACACACATATATGATTCATATATATAGCAACGAAAGAGTGCAATTACACATCAGAGTTGTTTATTTAATGTTTTTTTTTTTTATTTAAACAATATTTATTACTGTATTTAACATAGAGGGAACACAAGTCCCTTCTTTACTATGCATTCACTGAACATATATATATAGAGCAAAGGTCAATTTACTTTAATTACGATCGAATGTCCACGTGGTCAAAGCTAACAGTCCGCACATTTATAATCCTAAAGAAATACTGGCCTTATCAATATTCGTTGATCCTAAGGATGGTAAACAGTCCACAATGTGATACACCAAGTAGCTTATCATAGAGGCGGAGTAGGTGATTTCACTTGCTTAAGAGGTCCTAGCTGCATGTGCTTCGTTGCCATTACTTGATCGAATTTAAGCAGCGAATTCCATAATCTGATTCAGGTGAGTTCTACAATAACAATCCACTGGGCCGGTCTAACAAAACCCACACTATTTAATTACCCCAACATTATGATGGGAATATTACTAAAACTTCTTAATCAATTACACGTTAATCCCTTCCAAAATCCGTGCCTCGTCCCTTTTCTTTTTTTCTAATCACCACTATATCATTTAGAGCAAAAAAAATAGTTCTTTTCTCTTACACTCTTTAACCTCGCCTTTCCCTTATTTATTCGTATGCCGCAAACCGGATCTTCCATTGTTTCAGAATACCAACTCGATCAGTTCTAAGACTTCTGGCAGACAGTCATTAACTCAAACTGCCCGCAGCAACTAATTCATTCTATTTCTGTAGCTTTATATGCCCAATGGATTCATCAAGAAACACGTGTTACTGCTAATATTATTAAAATGTAGAACTTAGAACATTAATAACCAATATCAAATTTATACAACTCCGTATATAATTGCCTCTCGTCAATCCCACATATAACCGCCAATATCTATACACTTTTTATAATAACACACATACAAATATATCTATACAAGCATACAGTCCATCCTTTAACAGATTATGTATTACTTTCACACTATTTATTTTCTGACTATTTATACATCTTTTCGCAAATACACAATCAATCCATATCAACACTCGCAATTAACACTCTATGTTGTATTATCTCTTGTATTCGAACCCAGCTACTGTTACATTATGGATTAAATATACTGCTGTTTAGTTGTTAAAAATATTATTTTCATGATTGTTTTTTTGTTTGCTTCTTTATTGATATGTGGTAGATTGCTCTATCAAATGTATTAGATTCTAGTGACAACCAAAATATATCACTGATATTAATAAAATCTATTTTGCTACATTTTCCATTGTAATATTGTTAAATTAAGGCGTGAAAATGCAATTTTTTTCCACTGATATTTGATTCCAAAATGAATACACTAAATTACAGTTCCTATTATTAATCAATCATATTTACTATTATTTTATACAAACTTTGTACAAAATAAAGCAATCAAATGAAAAAAACATAATAATTTTCAAATACTTTCTATGAAATAAAATTATAATAACTACAACATATAAACTGTTAATAACATTAACATTTACATTGCTGCTTTAGTTGCTGTTTTCCATGGTGCTAGAGTAAAAACAAATAGCTTTATCAAACAATTTTACAATGCTACATTTATAGATTAATTGGCTATGATTTTACGAATTTATCACTTAATTTTTTTTCCCCCCTAATATTTCAGTCACACACAAAAAAAATTGTTTGGTGTAAATAATATCTATAGATGACATCAGAATTGATTAGCTAATTCAACTTTCTATGATTTAACAATTTCAACTATATCTAAATTAGTTTGCAACAGTTTTTAAACAGATTTTGGTCAAATTAAAAAAAGGAGTGCAAAATCTAATCAATATATTTGTAAAGGAAACTATTCTAATAGTGAATAAAATAAAATGAAAGTAAAAAAAAATATGAAAATAACTGTTCTGAATAGCTTACAGATTTGGGTACTATCTTATAAATAAAATATGTCCTTTTGGACAAGCCCAAATTTATAATGGATAATATAAAATAATACACTACTCATCACATTAGACAACTAATATCATAAATGGGACTGGCTATCAATAAATACTCTCAGATTAGGTAACCACAAATGTAATAAAATATTATAACTGAGCAAGGCTAGTTAGCCTGAAAATGCCTCACATATTTGGGCAACTTCATGTAATAAATATAATTATAAACCAAGTGGCTTTCTCCACTTCATATTACGTATGTGGGCAATTTAAATATACTGAGTGAATGTCGTATTCAAAGCAATTTAAAATATAACTAATAAATAAATGACATGATCACAAATGACTTTAAAATAGTTTATATCTACATGTACAATGGACCCATACATTTGTAAATGGCACCAATGGGTCCATAATGAATGTCCTTGCTTGACAAGGAAGATAAATTTTATTATTAAATAATATTTTATTTGGTAGTGAAATATAATATGAAATATAATATAGGATAAGATAAAATAGTTTTATAATGATTCATGCAATAGTAAATCAAAATATCTATGCTAATAACAACAATATAAATTTATTAAGATAAACATTAATTTATTTGTGGTGAGTAAAATAAAGAATAATTTATAACAGCAATTAACATCATATAATGTGCATTTATAATTTATCCTCGCTAGACTATAATTAAAATTATAAATGCATATAGTCAAGGATGGATTAACTATAGATTTTCTTTCATGCAAATAAAATAAGACAATATGGAAAACTCTTAATATTATTATTTTTTAAAAAGAATAAAAATCAAGCAATACTTTTTATATAAAGTTATTTATAATCCAAACTAAGTTATGCAAATACTATTTACGTTTTCATTGATCTTTTATTTTAGTTGATTATTATTATTTAAGTTATCGAATGACAAATCTAGACTGCATTGTAATCAATACTATTAATTTAATATAAATATTATCATATTACTTTTAATTGTTGTTGATAAGTAATTTTTTTATCTGAGCATCTGTTACTATAAGCATATATAAAACTTTGATTTTCTTTTTTTTTTATCATGCAGCAGTCCCTTTCAAATCTTCCTTCGTACTAGCACACATATGTGTAAGGCTCTATAGACATTTTATTCCCTGAATGTTATCCAATTATGTTTCCTGTCCATATTACAATCCAAGTACCTTTAGTAGTCTTAAATTTATGGCAGTTGACATGGTGTTTTATTAGAATTCACTTTGTTTTAATGCCAGACATTAAACACAAGAGAAAGCTCTTGTCATCGTCCATCCGTCGTCCACCCCCCCCTCCACTAAATTGCTTTACCTACGTTATATCTTTCTTTGCTATTAATTCAAAATTATTTATAAAATAAGGCAAGACTAAAACCAAACTTTTTTTTTTTAGGAAAGAAAATATGTGTTCTTACTTCTGAAATCGTTTCTGTCTCTATAGTGACACAAACAACACAGTCTATATTTTTAAACATTAGTTTTGAATATGTGATCTTCTAATTTTAATAAAGCATTGTTGCCATCCAATTTAAGTTAACAAAATATATCTTTTAATTTTAATAAATAAATGATTCATTTATTCTACATTTATTTAATACAACTAACACATTTTATTACACATATGACTTTTAATTTTCTTTATTCAATATATCCACCCCACAATATATATTTTTTTCTTATTACATAAAAATAAATATAGACGATCCAAATATATATATACAACATATATTAAATTTAACATATATCTTTAATATTTATATAAATTTTTCAATAGCTCATAGCTGCCTCAAAAACACAAAAAAACTTATAATGAGAAAAGAATAAGTTATGTGCTTATTGAATTATTCTAAATCTGGCAATAAATAATATATATTTTATGTAAATTTGGACAATATTTAAATGCATAAATAAATGAAATGATTCTTTTGTGAATATAATGGGTTGCATTTAAATTCTTTTCCTTCTCATTTTTTTAAAAAAAACAAACACAATAATTATTAAAAATGATAAAGATATTTTTTCTCCACACTAAATAGGGCTTAACTTATATAATTAATAATAAATCGTGCTTTCACACTTCCAACGTAAAGCTATAACAACAAATTGAAAATTAAATTTAATGGCTAAGCGCTTTCAAGAAGATGTACTTCTCATATATATCTTCTTGAAAGCGCTTAGCCATTAAATTTAATTTTCAATTTGTTGTTATAGCTTTACGTTGGAAGTGTGAAAGCACGATTTATTATTATATTGGACAAAGGTAAAGTATAAATATACAGGTTATTACTTATATAATTAAGCATATGAGAAAGATATTAATATTGTTATTTGTTCAAATACTCAATTTATTTTCAAAACAATTATTATTACTTTTTTTTCTTCAGATAAAATTGATTTCATTAATCATTTATTTTTAAATGATTTTTCAACTTAACCAGTATTTCCTGAAAAATCCTGCCTTTGCAATATGAAAAATTAATGTGTTTGCCATTTTCAATGAGTAATTAATCATAGTATTATGTAAATCATGATCATTCCAGGATAGTAAAATCTCCAGAATTGAAATTTCTTCCTAATTTGTATTCTACAATTATTATTTTATTAAGTAGCTATTAAAAATAAATAAAATTTTAATTAACAAAAATATTATTTTCTATTTGAAATATTTGAATAATCTTACTTGGTGCAGCAGCTTCAGGAGTTGGTTTAGCTGGTTCTGTAGCTACAGGCGCTGGATTAGATGGTACATCTTGTGATGTGCTTGCATCTGTATGACTACTTTTAATAGGAGTAGTTGGACGGCGTGTAGTATAAAGATTTTTTACTTTGGCAACTATGATAAAGTTTATATACATAATATTTAGTATAAATATTTTAAAACTAGTTCATGTGTGTATACGTACACACACTAACACACATACACAGACATAAAGCTTGATAAAGAAATTATTTCAATCAGAAAAAAAAAGCAAGCTCACTCATACATGAATATTATACTATTTAATTTCCAAAAGCAATAGATTAAATAAAAAAATTAGACTAAATCATTTTACAACATTCAGTATTTTGAATGATTACTATAAAAAGGAATTTAGTCAGATACATGATGCGGTATAAATTAATAAAATTCTCTAAAGGAGTCCTGCTATATGGATGTTCAGTTACTGGTTATGCAAATGTTTGACACAAATAAAGTAATCAAGGAAACTTGCGAGTCGTTTTCAATTGGATTTCATATAGAAAAAAATTCAAAGATCTAATTAACCAAACAAATATATTATGCAAAAAGTGATTTAATAGAATCCAAAAAAACATCACTATGAATTGTAAAATTTCATTTGTTTACAATCGAAATATAAAGTAAGAGTAATATATACTCAGATATTGTAACTATCCATTTTGTACACTCAATAAAAAATTTAATCAAATATTCATGGATATCAGTTTTGTGGATATACCATCATAAAAAACAATGTCAGTGATCATTTATTGTGCTAAATGTGATATTGTACCAACCCTGTCAAGATATCTTGCCTTGTATTCAATAAGATCAGACTTCCACCATCCAATTTACAGTAAAAACAAATACAATAGTCTTGACTTCAGTAAATTTTGTGAAATCTACCACTATCTCATGATAGCAATATACCTCATGGAACCAGTATCATTATAACTACAGTTGACACAGTTATTAATGCATTTCATATCCTGGTGTATATAGGCCATAATTTGACATATGGGCCAACTAGCAATAGACAGAATTACGATTATGCTTAAGTCCTTTGATATATTGTAACGACAGTGAATTCTTCGTGACACGGTTCCTCTTAATATCACAAGCATGCTTTAACTACTACAAGCTTTTCAAACACGCTTGTCCTTAAATTATTGATTTATATGCAGCCTATCGGACTAATACTATGTGAAAGTCAAACAATACTTATTACATCCACACAAACACTAGAACTTTCCAAATAAAAATGTGCAAAGAGATTTACATAATTACATAAAATATTTCTGGTATGGAGATTTTTACTATTCCAAAGGTATTTTTTTTGCCCTAAATGAATAATAAAAGTGAAAATCTGTACAAAAAAATTATCAAATAAAAGCAGTGGTTATACCCTGTATTATTAAAAAAGTTTTCTGATTACATAGGTTTATTTTTATCACAAAATCCTATATAACATTGTAGCTGCTCTGTAATTGTACATTTATCCATCAAATGAATGCTTGTACAATTTAACCCAATTCACTTACTATTCAATAAATGAAAATATATAAAAAATAACAAAGTATTGTAGAAAAAATACAACTACACAAAGTAAACAACATTTTAAACTCTTTGAAAAGCAAAGGGCATATGTACACCAACTGGCATTGCAACAATAACAGAAAATTATAATGCAATTTAAATTTAAAAATTAAATATATACAGATAAGAGAGTGGAAATATGTATTTTCTGTGAATAACCATTAAGAATCAAAAGAAATTTAGGATTATAAGAATGACATTTAGCAATCATTAAGTATAAAAATCTTCAAATTTTTTGATGATATTCTTCCTAGTTGCACCAATGAAAAGTTACCATTCAGATACAAGAAATGCCTTCACTGATAACAGAGTTTATAATATATCATCACACATCTCTTGAGCAAAAGCAATTCTCCTATATTCCATCATTATTAATATTTTATATATTCAAAAATACAATAACAAATATGTTATATTCTCAAAAGATATCATTAATGATACTTGCAACTCAAAATAATCCTGAGATAAGTTTATTCTGAAGATTAATAAGAGATGATACGGAGAGTTTCCTGCTTATGTAAATCTGCCAAACGTAAATTCATATACTTCTGAAAAAAATTTCCCATACCAAGTTTACAGAAACTGCACAAAATATTAAAAATATAATATCCTATCACTTGAATAATAATCACTTCAGCATAATAAAGAGAAAAGAATATCATTCAAAGAAGAAATTAACTTTACTTCTTTATTTTACTACTCAAAATTGAATATTTACTTTTACCATATAAAAAAAGGGGAAAATATGTTTCATTTATTAACAGTTGTTAAAACAGGCAAAACTCACTATATATATTGCCACACACAGCAAGCTAGAGTAATCAATGGATGCCAGAAGGCTTGTGCATAAAATCCCCATCTAGTGCCTACTCATCCAATATCCCCAGACTAGTTTCTGGCTTATGGCCTTCGTCAATGAGGAGCCTTGGAACTGAGAGCACTGCATCTAGATCTTAGAGGAGGTCATGTGGTATTTATTAACAAATTAACTTTATTATTATACCAATCAAAGCTGAATATGAATTAAAAACATATCCACTCAAAAGGAGGAAACATATTTCTTATATTCATTGATAGAAACTTTACTCTATTTCTTTATTGCATATCATTAATAATTTAATTTAAGTGCATGAAGAGGAGATTGGAATATTTTTCTGGGATTTATTAATAGCAAATTGAACTTTATAAATTAAAGAAAATTTTTAATTATAGGGCAGCCGTTAGTTTAAATATTAGAAATATGATGTTCTTAATAATATATACTTGATAAAAATAATTAAGATGGTAAGATTCTGTAAATATAATTATACAAAAAAGTCATGTTTTCATATGGTAACAGTAAAGATTTATCTTTTTTTGACTTGACAAAATACAAATAAATCCAAAAACTAATTACATAATTAAAAAAATCATCTGTGGTTTTAATGTTTTAAGGCTGCTTTAACAGCAAAAAAATAGCTGGGTATTTTCTATCACTTAATAATGGAAATGCTTAGTGCTTTATAATTTAAGACAATTGGATAAGTTTAAAATCAATCCATCTAGAAAGCGAGATGAAATAAAAAAAAGATAGTGATGATCTACATTAATTTAATGAAAATAAAATATACATCGTTTAACAAATATATAATCTGGAGATCTGAGAAAAGATTAATAACTAATAAATGTAATGAAAACAAAAAAGAAATATATTCATATAAATAATAATACAATATTATAAAAGAATGTATACATTACTGGGGATAAATGTAAAATAGTTTATACTTAGTATTGTTATCTTATAAGATTAACTCTAGTTTTGTTTTATTGCATATATTATATGATACATATTTAAGGCTTACATCCAAAATTTAAAAAAAAAAAAAAATTACCTTCTCCGAATATGTTAACTTCCTAAAAATATATATATGAAATCATTTAATAATTAATATAAAAAAAAATTTAACTAATGAGAAAAATGTTTTTTTTAAAAACGATAAATACAGCTACCATGAAAATATAAACATCTACGAATAAAAATTAATGAAAAACATAGTCTAAGAATATATTATCAGCTTATGTAAATTTATTCAATAAAGAATCAATATTATGTCTAATTAAAAAATTAATAAAAGTTATTAAAAAGAGAAACATGGAATCACAGAAAAACATCAAACTAAAAACAATGAAAAAAAAAAAAAGTAAAGCTGAATAATAAAAATTAAAATTAACTTTGTCCACATTCTGAAACTCATATATCTTCTTTACTAAAAAAAAAAAAAAACCTACAGCATTCAAACTTCATCAAATAAGTGGCAATAATTAATAGCAACTATTAATAGCAACATAGTTGCTTGTGTTTCCGATTATATATTAATGTTTATAAAAACTTGGAGTTTGTCAGTTTGATCTGTTTAGGATTGAACTGAAGCTCTAAAGTGAGCTAGACAAATAAATATCTCCAGAGATATTTTCTATTTTTATAATGGCTATTGGTAGCACGACAAATCTGCCACTGTGGAAGATTCAGTATTTTCACTTTTGAATAATGGTTAAGTGTCTACATTAGATTATCCTTAATCAAGCATAAACCTTATTAATCATCCAAAATTTCAGCTAGTAAGAGCTGGTGAAAAAAAAAAGATTTCTAATTCATTCTCAAGTGATATTAATAACATGAAAGACTTTCCAGCCTTGAACATTAGCAACGCTAGTGGGATTTATTACATAATTCTTCTAAATCTGATCCCAGACATTGCAAAAATCAATTGCTAATAATAATCACCAGTCTAATAAGTCAAAAAATAATGAACTAACTTACCAAATGCTAACTTTCACAAAGAAATTCAAAATTAAAGTGAAAAAAGTTACCCAAATGCATTACAAATTCACGATTCGAAGTCTCAAATAAATATTGAGGGTTCGTGTATAGATATGATGTATTTAATCTGCTATACAATAATCTAAATAAAATTTTACCTACAAATGAATCTAATTCTGACTATGACTATTGATCAACAACTTTATCACAAATATACAAACAAATTTAATTTATTAGCGCCCCCTACTTTGCTCAAATCTTTTAAAAAATTTCATAATGCTAAGACGCTCATATTACAGTTACAAATGCAGAAAGTGAGCTTTTTAACTTTCCATTATAATTTTATACAACGCATACGAAAAAAAATTATGGAACATCTGGCTAAAATTCCACAATGTTATTAAAAAAGATTTATTTAAGAAAAACATTATTTCCTTAAAGGATAATGCTGTGTTATATGGATCTTGATAGGCCTCTGTTGCTTACTGGGTTAATTAAGAATGGTTACACATCTTCAGCTTCTGCTTAATAAGTTTGAAACCATATAAACCTTCAAATAGTTTATAGAGAAAAGAGATAATTTTCCAGTATTAACCAACACGGTCACATCCAGTATAACATTAAAATAAGGAATTTTGCCAACTGCCATCCAACTCATTATGCTACTGATTCTTCTTCTTTGATAATAATCTTTAGAGGAATTTTACTTCAATGTTTCTTTTGCAAAGCAAGAATCTATATTCTCAAGGATTGCTCTTCAAGATTTTGTCAACAGTGTGGAATGAAAATGTCCAAAAGTCATCAGTGTTCAAAAGATTGCTACAGTCTATTACTCAATAATTACCTATTCTTATTCATGGAAATTCTTAAATTTCTGCCATATCATCATTTTCAAAAACTGTTTCTAGTCTTTTCACACAGGAGTCTATATCTATGAATGTTGAAACAGTCTGGTTCAGGTCTCTTACTTGGAAAATATGTCACATCTGATGAATTTACACTGATTCAAATGTCTAAGAAATGCAAGAGGAAAGTGATAATGGATAACAAAATTTCTGATGCTAAAGTCATTCCTGAGTTTAAACCTGATTTGAAAGTTGTGAAAACTGAGTTCCAGGCACCTTCTACTACAGAAAAAACAGAAAACATTGATTGAAGCTGAGCCTTCCCGAAACAAAGTGTGCCTAAAGGTCAACATTTGATTAGACAGGCATTAACTATAGTTGTATTCTTATCACTAGAAAAGAAGTTATTCTTTAATGGTGGACTCTCATAAGCATATACCATGGTTACAGAAGATTACAAGTGATTCTGATCTAGTTGCAACTGTTGATGTCACATTGACTATGGACTATGAGCTCTCTCATTGAGATTGTGCCTACCAAGGTGCAAAGATCAAGCTAATCATACTTTCTTGATTTATGGCATATTTGATATTCCTTATCAGTATGTTTAATTCTAAATAATGTTTTACTTAATATACATCTCAGATTTTATGTTTCTTCAGTTTGTTTTTGACTTGTGTCATATTTTGTTTTTTATACAAGATTCTAGTTCTTACACATTGCTTTACCTCTATGTGCCCATAGGGTGCCTGCATATTTACTATTCCAATTGTGTTGCTTTTTAATTAATAGCTTCACGCTCTCAAATCAAAATGCTTTAGATTTGCCTATATAATTACAAAGTAGGTCGAAGATAAGAGTGGCCACTCTCATCTTTTAAAGTCATTAATCTTGTGTTAAAGATTTGTAGAGATCCCTACTGTCGCATAGTCTTAATATATATTATTTAAATATCTTTTGGAAGTTTGGGATTTTACAATTCTCCACTTTCAAAACTCCAGCTGCAGGGGTAGGTGTACTAATTCATCACAAAGTACTATTTGATTCCTTTAACATCCTTCATCTTGGTCAAAACATGATCATCATTACCTTTCAACATGCTGCTTTTACGTGAACGTTATTTATTTTTATATCACAGACCCACTCTTATACAACAACTTATATGCCATATTCATCTTATTCTACTTTTCTTTTTGGTGACTTTAATATATCTTATACTGATTTTTGAGCTAAATACCTTCATCTTTTTAACTGTAAACTGATGAGTGATGACGACTTTTTCCCTACTAATGCTTTCTCCTTCTATCTGTAAAACACTTAACTCCCAATGACATTTATTTTATTTGATTGATCTGTACTTTATACTTAATCCATCTTTGGAAGCAGTTATTTTTTTCTGATCACTTGGACCTTTCCCTGCAAGTTCATACTGATCTTCATACATGACCTGTCCTTAGCTATAATTATATATTTTGTTTAAAGTTATATCTCTGGATGCAGCAATCTCTGAAATTTACATTTATTTTTTAAAAAGACTGACATTCTTTCCCTACAATCAACTGTAGCTTGCTTCTCTTTTATCAATGTCATCAGCTATTAGACATTACACAGATAAAAACAAATCCCCCACAACTTTAGTTAAGAAATTTGGTTCTCTTAATTTAAAATTGAAAGCCACTTCTTGTGACTCTACTTATGTTCCTTCAATTGTGACCTTAAGCAGCAATATAAGCACACTTAATCTACTTTGGCTGAATATCTTGCTACTAAAAAGGTCAAAATCTTCTTGACTCAATCTCATAACTGGTTAAAAGGGTACATTTGCTGGGTTCTTTCCTATAAAAGTAGTAAGTCTGGCTCTTCTTCAATTATTGTAGATAATCATTTCTGCACAGGACTCAACATGTTACTTTCAATTTTTTATCACTTTAAATCTAAGTTGCAAACTTTCAGCTGTCCTGTGCTCCTGGTACTTGCTTTTGGTGCAAGTCACCAAGGCCAAAATAATACACAGTCTGACATTATGCTTAAGTTGAAACCTTTATCAGAAAAGATTCGCTCTGGACCTCATGCGATGCTTATATATTTTCTCTTGCATATTAGTTTTTTTTATCAATTATTATAAACTTGCTTGACTTTTTTCCTAGGCAAATTTAGCATAATGATAAGCTGTATCCAGTTTCCTTAGTTCCATTTGTCAAGCAAAATACTCGTCCCTCTTCTCTTAAGAACCTTCATCTGTCTCTGTCACCTTTACTTATCAAAGTCATTGAATCCATCATCAAGAATAAGATATAACTTATATTTTGTCTTCCACCTCAGAGTATCAGTTTGCTAAAAAGGATGCTTGCATCTTCGATTCTATTACACTGTTTAAAATTGTTATTAACTAGTTTAGAGCTACTAGAACAGTTAATCCCACAACTAAATATATTTTAACAGCTTTTGATTCTGTCCCTGTCGACGCTCTCATTGAACTCTTAATGGCAAAGTAATGCCAGGATTCAAACTCTATAACTATTCCACCTTTAAGAGCTTTGTTTTTTATTACTTATATAAATCCGCTGCTTTTGAAAATAGAGAGAGAACTGCCAACATATGTATTCCGCTGACTAATTAAGCAGTCAAGCATATATTGTTCACAGATGATCTTGTTATTTTTCTCCCCTCTAGAAAGTACCTTCCTTCACTTACTTCTATTCTGGAAGATAATACAACCCATTTCTGAAATTGTTTAACCAAATTGAGTCACCCACATGGAGTATACTCTCTAATAATAGTATTTTCTCTCTCTCACTACTCTTTCTAATAACATTTTTTAATTTTCCTTTTTAAAAATCTATGAATGCTATGAGAACATCTATTCAGAACTCTATCCTCATATCTGTTGAAAATATAACTAACTCCTTGTCTAAAGCTTATCTTTCCCTTCATGCAAAATTTATCAACATCCTGATTTTTCCAAAAATGATATTATTTGTTGATTATTAACTATACTAATGCTTTCAAAAAGATTAATTTGCTTTCCTCCAACCTGATTTGGAATAAAAGAGCCATATTATCAGTATTAGAACTTTACAGAAGCATGCCAAACACAATGGCCTCTCCCTTTACTCAATCTTTACTTTTTATGTTAAGAGGTCATTTAATAGTTTTTAAATGTGTTTCTGCTTATCTTAATGCTATGAAATTTGTTCTAGTCATCCATATTGATATACCTCCATCTAGTAAAGTTAATATTTTTCAGTTCTTAATCAAATCCACTATTGATTATACTGACCTTAAATCATCACACATATTTTATAAAAAAATACTCCTTTGGGAGGCTTCCAACATGACTCTTAATGCTAGTCAATTTCAACGATCCTCCTCTCTCCTTACTATCATCAATAAACAGATAATCAGAAAATTCAAAATTCTGGTATCCGAAACTAAAATACCTTGATTTCCTGATCATAATCAATTTAGAAACTATATTGACTAATTCACTCCTTATCATGGAGAATGTAGCATGCTAACATTGATCCCTTTGCTCTCTTTGTCATAAGTCTGAAGAAACAATACATCATTGTCCTGCTCTTCTTACCTGTAGAAATATCACTAATTATATTAAATCCTGTACTTCCTCTATTTCTACCCACACTGATAACATGAAACAGAACATTTTCACTTCAATTAGATTTCCCTTTGGTTCCTAAGATGCCATTTTGCTTCAACCTTATATCTAGGAACAATCATTGTTTTGGTTTCTCTTCCAACTCCACAAATAGATATTTCCTTTTCTTTTTTTTATGCCTTTGCTATGTATTTATAAAATGTACGTTTTGTAATTTATATACCATTGTATTGTCTAACTTTATAATTCTAGTTGAATTTCAAATCGTCTTTTCCAAGTTTGTAAAAAAAATTAATAGCAACCTTAATAATGATAACATTCTTACTACATTAAACAGGTAAAATGTTGGCTTTACTTATTAAAAAAACAATGGTGTTTTTTAAATAAAATATTATCTAATGGTCTAGTTCATAATGATTCAAACCCCCCCCTCCCATTTGCTTTTTATTAATAATGGTTAACAATTTATTAATTTTAGCAAATTCAATAAACAAAATTAATTAAAAATTAAAGAACATCAGGTTTATATTATTAAGATTATTAGTTGTCATTTCCAAATATATATATAATTATTTTTGTTCTAATTAGTCATGATTATTAACTTCCTCTTCTTTCAACTTTTTTTTTTCTGTTCTGGCTTCAAATATTTAAAAAAAAAGAACAATATTCTGCTAATAATACAATAATAATTGAATATCTGTATTCTATCAATGCATTAAAACACAGAGCATAGATAAATGAAATAATATAAGAATAATGCAATATAAAAGTAGTTAAGATCTAAAATTTTGGAAAGCTTCAAGCTTACGAGTAAAAACAAAGATCAATATTTTTCTAATGTTAGTATAGTTTTTCAAAAGAAGAAAAAGTTCCCAATCTTATTATTTATAAGAGTGATTTTGCACATTTGTTAACAAACTAATATAAACATAACAATAGAATTTAACCAGTAAACCAAAATACCTAAAGTAATATTTCTCTAAAACACCTGTCTTCTAGATGTAATGTTCTATTTATAGTTAATTCATATTTTCACATATCTCTATATATCAATTTTCAATGAATCAAATGAGAATTTATTCCATAAAATTCAATACTTTGATGTTAAAATGAGTTTACTTCATAATAATCATACAATCACCATGTTATATATTAAATTGAACTAGTAGATATGAATTTACTAAATGCTTAAGTTATTAAATGAAACTCACAAACAATTTTAATATATGTTAAACATTTAATTAATAGCCAATTATTAATATACGTAATAAATTCCATTTTAACTGACTAATCTATTGTATGATTTAATGTTTTATTACATATTTTTATCTACACATACATTTTCCAAGACGTGCTCAGATCTTAACAATCCTAATTTAAATTCTAATTTTTTTCTTTTTACTGCTCCCATTAGTTTTGTTTTTATCAGTAAAAAAAATGTAATCCTTAAAAACAATATTCATTTCTTGAAGCTTTTAAAAATAATTGGAATAAATGAAAGTAATATATTCTTCAATTATTTATTCTTAATAACTAAATCATTTACATTATTAATGATATTTTTCTTTTTATAGAAATAAGAGACAACTAATAATCTTCATAATATAAACCTGACGTTCCTTAGTGTTAATTAATTCTCTTTACTGAATATTCTAAAATTAATAATCAAGAACCAATGTTAACAAAAAGCAGATCCTCTTGATTTTTCTTTCTTTCTTTGGAGCACCACGAATGACACCCATTAGATAATATTCAAAAGAACAGTATTTATTAAGCATTTACATAAAAAGTAGGTTTATAAAAATTCTATTTAAATATACATAACCTAATGGATTATATAATTAATACCTTACAAAGCTATCCCTACTAATACAGATATAATGTAAAACAGTTTCACCGTAAACAATTGGAAATTTATGTTTATACAGAGTATGTTCAGGGATCTTATCAGCCAAGTACTTATATACTACAGTCATCTACTTCTTACCTAATTGTCTTTCTAGTCCTGATTTATTTCTACTTTTTGCCTCCTATCTTAGTTTAATAAAAACTGTTTCAATAGTTCCATCCTGCCTTCATATTCTCCAATTTTGTTCCGTAAAATCTAAACAAAATCTCTTATTTCTTTCACTCACTTTTGACCTTTAAATTTTTCCCACTCTTTATAAAATTGATCCTGATTTTTCAATAGCTGACACTCTAAAAAAAAAAAAGTTCAATATACTCTCTCTCTCATCTCCATGTAAATTATATCTAAAATCCAAATTTTATTCTGTTTTTACTTTTGTTCCCTAATATCTAAAGTCCCTGCCCTTGCATCAAATAACAATAAGCTTTTTTAGTATTATAATGCATCTTTCCATATCTCAAATAAGTTTTATTTTATTTCTATAGTTAATAAAAGCATTTAAATTAGAACATTATTTAATAAGATATAAAATATCATATAATAATCAAATTATGTATTGAGCAGGTATACTATAAACAGATTAACAACATGTTAAGTACCATATAATATTAAATCATCCATGCACTTTACTACTGCTCCACAATGCTTTATTTACCACCCTCTTTTACAGTTAATTATATTTTAATACTCAAAACATTTATTTTAAAAAAACTGAAAATATATATATTTAAAATTTTTCAAGTGAAAATATGAGCTTTCTAAGATTTTTTTATTTATGACTTGAAAGTATTTTAATTAAGCTTTTCAAAATGCATTAAATTTTATTATTATTGAAGCATTCCAATTATTTTTATTATTATTATTTTCATTGTCTTTAAAAATTATAGACCCATTACACTTATAAAAGAGAATGAAAATATTTTTTAATAAAATTTTTTAACTATACTAGAAATGATACTATTAAATGTTAATTTTTTTGCTATTCACAAAGTAAAAATGTTATTTTGAGGGAAGGAAAATTCATCATATTTAACACTATAATTTTATTAAACTTTTAATATTAAAGAAAATAAAATTGATCAATTACAAAATCTTTTTATATATATAATTTTAAAAATTAATAAAGCTTAGATCTCAATTCTAAATTTAAGAACTAAAAAAAAGTTACCTGAATAAGTCTATCACTATCTCTGCAGAAGAGAATGGTCCGACCTAATTCTTCATCCAATTTTCTTTCACTAACAAAATGCTGAAATCAAATAAGTAAATATATAATTTTTAAAGATAATATATGTGTATGTATGTATATATAAATCAATGTATGTGTATATATATATGAATACATACAAATATAGTTATATGCATTCCCACATGTAGTTAAAAAAACTCAAAGAATTTGAGTTTTTGTTAAAGAATGTAGGTGGGTGCACACAAATGAATATGCATGAATTCTTTCTGCATCCCAGTAAATTTCCTTCAATAAATTTTCCAAGTTTTATAAGTAATCATCATGAAATGTAAATAAAAATTACATTTAATAATTAAAATCAAGAGGAGTTTATCTAAACACTGTATAAGGGTAATTATCTAAGAACTAGCTTTTTTCTAATTAACTATCAAATTTTTTTAATTATTTAATGATTCTTTTAAAAGCAATATTATCAATTTATTTTTCTAATAATTTTGCTTCATTTTTACTAATACTGTAGACAAATTAGATTAAATCTCTAGGTGCTGAATTATTCTGCACACACATGTATATTTCCACTCACATTGCAAAACATATTTTTATATAAACTGTCACAAACTCACCTTAATATTCGCTTTAAGTTCAGTCAGTTCCTGATCATTCATAATCTGAGCTTTATCAACTTGTACTTTTAAATGACTTGCAATTTCTTGTCTATGTTTGAGAAGATTACCTTTAATAAATAAATAAAAGAATTAGTCTTATTAACTCTGAATTACAAAAAAATAAAAATTCTAATACTTCTACAAATTTCACAAAATTATTATAAGATATTCTAATAGTTATTTTACAAAAGATTTTTAATATTTACTAAGGCAATAAACCTTTAAGCATGGGTGCTTGAAAATACGAAGATAGGGACCTCTACAGGACTTAACCACAAGCTTACTCTTTGGAAGAAAAGAGGGAAACCCTTCTTTACTTCAACCTACTTTCTATATAAATAGGTGAAGCTGAAGCGGTTAGAACTGAGAGTGTGAAGCTATTCAATACTTCACTGATTAAGTCCACAATTCCTATTACCCATTAGTACTCACGAAATCTTTCGATTTACAATGAGTCAATGGAAAGTCTTATAGTTAGAAATCTATAATGATAATTTAAAGTTGTAATTATAAATTTATTTAACGCACATTGATTATGTAAGTAATATTTACTAAGGCAATAAACCTTTAAGAATGCGCGCTTACTAATTTTAATAGTATTCATAATTATATGAATATTGCATAATAAATGTCAATCAAATTCACAACCTTTTGAAGCAATTTTAATTTCATTAAAAATAAAGTATTTTTTTTAATTAAAATGTATTAATAAAAACTGATTTTGTAGAAAAAAATAATAAGAACAGCAATAGGAAGAGAGTACTACTGTAGCAGTAATCCCTAATGGAACAGGATAAGTAACTAAAAATAAAAACTGAAATATGGTGCCTAATGGTGCTAATACTACAGCATCTCACAATGATAATAAAATGGGAACAAACTTTTTATTATTAAATGAAATTCATCCATTATGTATATTAAGTATTTTTGTTAATGAATGCATAAATATAATGAAGCTGTGACATGAGCTGTATTAATAGACACTACTTCAATTATATATCATCCAAAAAAAAATGTAGACAAAAAAAAAATAAAGAAGAAAAATATTAAAATTTGTTAATTTAATTCATTGCCATATTTCCATCTTGGAGCACTGTAAGCAACAATCGCATTAAAAAATAATAATAATAAAATTCGTAGATTTAATCAATTTTACAATATAGCATCAGCCCTTTCTTCATTTTGAGCACCATGTATGATCATGTTTTTTAATAAAATTTATTCTTTCTTTATAATCCTTTCTAAATTTGATGTACAATATTTTATGTAATAAAATATTTTTTAGACATAAATGCTAAAACTTTTATGAAATTTAAAGACATTTGTAAAGTTGATATGGACTTAAAAATATCAAAACAATTAGAGGGCATAGCCTGTGAAAACAAGATAGCTATTACCTGTTGCTAGAAAAGTTACTAGAAAAAAAAAAAAAAAGATATTGTCCAGAACATATCTCATTGCAATGAAAGTTGAACATTTCACTATTTATTTTATTTAAAAAATAACAATAGAGTACAATAAAAAATTTTATTTTTGAGTGAATATAAAAGACTAACACATACAATAAAATATATGAAAATATGCCCGCTCAATTTATTATTAATAACTACCTTATTTTTTAAAATTTTGTTTATACTATAAATTTTATTTATATGTGCAGACAAAAAAGCATCTATATGTGTGAGTGTTGAAAGTACTATATATTCAAATTCAATAAACAATATATACTCTATTGTAACCAAAATTTATCAACAAAATGTGAGCAATAATGCTGGATATACACAAGAAGAGGTTTGAAACAAAATGTAGCAGATACCATGGCTCCAATGTGCTATTATTATTCAGGAAGATTCAAAGTTATTTTAACCTACATTATTTTATAAACACAATTATATTTCATTAATTATTCATATTTTATCATATATTATAGTTTATCAATGCAATTATATACACATTAGTAAACAAAATCAAAAACAAATTTAAAAAATAATAATATTATATAGAAGTACAGTAAATAAATTTAAAATAAGTTAAGAAGAAAAAAATTTCAAGACAAGTAAACTTTTAAACTTATTTTACTGTAATACGATTTTTTTCTTTCTTTTCCTTAATGTTATTTTTTTTCTTCAAGAAAAATTGCACTATGAGCAGTTTCACTTTTGGATTATAATGTCATAAAGATTATTTAATTCTTCAAATCTAAAAAAAAAGTCAATTCTGACTAAATTTGTTAAGCCTTACCGCAACTTTCCTCTATCAAGGGTGTGTGTGTATGTGCAACAAATGTGTCACATTTAATAAATAAAAAAACATACTAAACTGTTTGTATTAATTGCATATTGTACTGTATATGCCATTTAAATGAACTTAAGAACGTAAGACATTATGAATTAATTTATGGTCTTAGAAACAAATAGTAACAATCAATGATAGTATCAGATTGTAAATAAATTATATTATTACCAGCAATAAATTAAACTTAATTAAGATTTATTTATAAAGAGTAAATATTTCATAAATAAAAATTTATAAATCTCAAGAATGAATGAAAAAGATGTACACTTTGAATCAGATGTAAAAAAAAAAACTATTTCTAAATTTTGTGAATAAAAAATCAAAAAATAATTTTGTAGATAAACTTAATGGTTTTCAGTAATGTTTTTTTTTTGGACTGTCAATCAAATTTATTTTTTCAAATAAGCTCTAAACAACATGGCATCAGTTCTATTTATATTTAATAACTTACTATAGTTTGGAAAAAATTGTCAGATACTTGTGAATGTTGTTAACAGATCAATGTTTAATGGTATTACTATGATGAAAAACCTATATCCATATAATCTAAAAGCAGCAGCATTACAGTAGAAACTTGTTAAGTAAAGGATCATTATTGTGATATATTACTATTTCTGACTTGTGTCATTTTTTTGACAATTAAAAAATAACTTTAATACTAAATAAGTACAACAGTTTTAATAACTATAAAATTTTATTTTATTTCCACAAAGCTTTAGCTAAAAAAAAAGTCTTTTTTAATTAGAATGTAATTAAAAATGTAATACTTTTTACATAATTAAAAAAAAAAAACCATTATTATTTACCGGTGAATGCATTAGCAAATGTATATAATATTGAATATTTATTTTCAGAAAATTATTTGTAATTATATACTGATGACACAGGCAAAACTCACTATATGTATTGCCACACATAGTGAGTTTTGCCTGTTTTAAAAACAGTTAAAAGCAAGCATAAGTAATGATGATCATGTGATGTATATTGGCAACACTATATTTTTTTAGTCATGTCATCATTTAAGTTATAATTTGTAATTTTCTATTCAAAGTTTGGCATCAATATATTTACAAGAATGGTGGTTTATTTATTTCCATTCCATATCTTCTAGAATGAATATCCACAGAACGGTAAACTGTCATGTGAATGGTAGAATCTTACACAAAATATTAGAATTTTATTCCGAATGTAATTTTTTTGTGAAAAGAATGTTGTGGATAACAAATTAGAGGACTCTAGAGGTAAAGATAAATATTCTATAACCTTGAAACAATTTATTTCAAGATTTAGTTATTTGAAACTCTTCAAACATACCATACAGATTGAGTACTCATTGTAGATATAAAAGGTAAATCAGTCTCAATGACAATAAATATATTACAATGCTCTTAGAAAATAGTGAAGTTTTTAATCACATTAAAATTATTTTATTTTATGACCAGCACATCGACAGAAGAAATCCATATTATCTTAGGAACAACTTCTGACCAATAATAAATAATAGTTAAGATAGATGACTGATTATCTGAAAAACTTTCTACTTACATTTGAGACTTATGTCAAGGGAATGGCCAGCAATTAAAGATCATTATAAAGTCAGTTCTTTATGTTTGATATATTACTTATCAAAATAATAACATATCAAAAATCTATACAATATTTCATTTACTATAAGATATATAAATTAGATATTTTAATAATGCTTCATTTAAATAGCATCACCAACAACATTATCTTCATACAACTTTTTTCTTTATTTTTTTTCTATTTATTTTCATATTGTAAAAATAGTAATTTCATTAAACAAAAAAAAAAACGGTAATTAGTAACATCTTTATCGTTAACTTTACAAAATTGCTTACTTTTCTTTAATAAGTAATGTGATTTTTGAAGTTTACTTTGTCAATTATATTAATCTTTAGAAATGTTAAGATTTGTCTTATTTGAGAGGACATCTGTAATTTATAATCATAATAAGACCTTTAAAACTTGTCTAAATAATTTAAAAATAAATACTTCTATTTTGTTCACTAGCAAATATTATTAAGAAGTACTCAAATCTGAAGACTATTATACTTTATAAAGCAACAAAGATAATTTTTGCTAAACTTTCTTGTAAATGTATGGAACACAATATATAATATGTTTTTTTATTTAAAAATATATATATATTTTTGTTTCTTTTTATTTTTTATAATAGTTAGAAAAAACAACAAATATAAGATAGCTTTTTATGCTTACTTTTACTTGATAATATCATTAAAAATACTGACAGATGATATTTCTTGATTTTTTTATTTTTTCAAACTACTTAGAGTAATAGAAAAACTAAGCAAAAAAAGAGTAATATTTTAGAAATAATTTTGCATACAGTTAAAAGATTCTCTTTCATTGAAGCCAGTAATCAATAAATTGTTGAATTTAGAATTAAATTCCAAAGAATATAATAAAATGTAAATACTTCTGGAGTACAAAACTGACAATACATATAAAAATAATACTATTTGGTAATCTTTATTTTGTGAATAATGATATTTTTAAAAAAATATATTTTAAAATAATGTAAAATTCCTGATTTTTTTTTTTTTTGCTAGATTATTAGTCATTTACTTAAATACACAAGTACTATGCTACTATCCATAAACATAATGTACTATATTTACCAGGAATGGCCAACCTTTTTGAAAGCATATGTGCAATGAAAATTTTTAATAGGCATTGTGGGTGCAAAAAAAAAAAACATTTTATCAAAATATACAATGACATGATATAACATCATTGTCTAGATTTGACTCACAAAGAATATGTACTTACCTTTAGCAAGATGTTGAAATCTGGTATTGGGCCCTGGTTCGAAACCCATAGAATCATTTTTTAAATTTAATTAAAAAAAAAAAAACTCATTAAAAAATATTGTTTTACTAGATTAAGATTGAATTTTCTAATATTTTTAATAAAATCATAATTGTAAAATTTAGTTTTTGAACACAATTCCTAAAAAGCCTATTCGTACCATTTTTTTTTTTTTATCAATTTTTTTTTTATGTATTTTTTAAATTAAAATATCTGTAAAAAAATTTTTTGGGGGAATATTATCATTTTATTGTTATTACTTTATTCCACATACTAAAACATCAATCATTGTAGGAATCCATTATTTTTTTAAATAAATATAAAACAAATTCATTTCTTTGGTGTTATTTTTTTTTTTTTTTTAGAATATAATTGTTATTTACTCATACACCTTTCCTATTGGATCTCTCTTCATCAACTATTTTATTTTTATAAAATAAAGAATAATTTTCTCTTATTTCTTTTTTCATCATGTTTCTTATTTTTTCTAAAATTTCTTTTTATATAAAAAATATCAATTAATAGATAATTCCAAAACCTCAATGTATTAAAATTAATATCTTCGGTTATTGGACTTGCTACAATCATGAATATGAATGATTACTGTCTCCTAAACAAGTTTATTTGTGTTTCATTTAATTTTATTATCTCTTGATAATTCATAATGACTGATATTAATTTTAATAAAAACAAAAATTTATCACTTATTTTTTAAACTAGTGAAAAAAAAAAAAAAAAAAGATACTCTATGAGATTCAAACCAAGGATCTAATACCAGAACGGGAAAGATTGATAAAAACCAATAGGATAAAATAACCTAAACATAATTAAAGTGGACTATTATAACACATATAATTATAAAAATAATACAATAATCGTTTACTTATGAAATTGTGTTATAATTATATAAATAAACTATTATCTTTCACTAGGTAATATCTAAATGAATGACAACTTCTTAAAACGTCTTTCAATATTATATTGTTATGTTGTGATTGCACAAAAGACATATAGTATATTCCTTTATTTTCACAAAATAATATTCATCTTCCCATTTTCCTTGAAAGTTGTAAAAACGAGGGCATTTATTAGATTCTCCTTCAAATATGTTAGTGGGGAGGGGGGGTTTAAATATTATAAAACAAAGTAATTTTTACCAAAAAATTATTAACATAAATTCATGAGGATTAGAAACAACTATTCGACAGATGATGCATGCAATTTAAGTTGTTAATCTTAACTGACTTGCAGGACTACAAATTCTCAATAGACATACAGTTGATGTTGTGCATGCAGCACAATAGTAAAAATGAGACTTCCAAAAAAAAAGAGAGCTAGGGGAAACAAGAATGATTGGAGTGTAATGTTATTAAAACAGGCACAACTCTCTATATGTATTGCCACTCAAGCCTTCTGGCTTGCGCATAAAATCCCCATCTAGTGCCTACTCATCCAATATCCCCAGACTAGTTTCTGGCTTGTGGCCTTTGTTACTGAGGAACCTTGGATCTGAGAGCATTGCACCTAGATCTTAGGATCTAATGCAACCCTCCAGCAACCACCTTTTATCTCTACTTAACTACAAAACTATGAGACTTAAATTGAAAACACTATATTTTCAATCCAAGCTCATCAGCTTATATAAGTCTCATACTTTTGTAGTTGAGATAAAAAGTGGCTGCCGGAGGGTTGCATTAAATCCAAAGATCTAGGTGCAGTGCTCTCAGATCCAAGGCTCCTCACTGATGAAGGCTACAAGCCAGAAACTAGTCTGGGGATATTGGATGAGTAGGCACTAGATGGGTATTTTAGCCACAAGCCTTCTGGCATCCATTGATTACCCTGGCTTGCAATACATATAGAGAGTTTTGCCTGTTTTAATAACAGTTAAGAGCAAGCATAAGAAACGGTGATCATGTGATGTTTATTGGAGTGTAATGTTAATGTTTTTATATTTTTATTATTATAAAATTATAATTATTTATTTTTTAATTATCTTTTCACATTAACCCCCCCCCCCACCCAGAGAAATGATATTTAAAATGTACTTTTTAGATGATTGTGTCAAGGGCACTTAAAATATCAATCATGAGCGCAGAGTTGGGACCACCTCCGATATATACAAATATTTAATTCAATTTGGTTCAATGAATTCATATTTTGTTTGAAACATAATAATACTTTCACTCATATGGCTAAAAACAATTTTGAATTTAAATTTTTATAAAACATAATTAAAATTTATAATTTTAAAAGTATCAATAAGAGAATTAGGAATAATGTTTGAATAGCCATTTCTAAATATATTTATAGAAATTAAAATGATGAAAATAATTACAATTATAGTTATACAGGAAATCAATGCATCATTTTGCAACTTGAATAGTTTTACGATTGTTTTCCTTAACAAAAAGATATAATTAGTAATAAATTTTAAATTAAAATCTATATTTCATCCATTCTGGCTAAATGATTGATCCAAAGGCATTAATACATTGTTAAAAACAAAAAGATAAATTGTTACATAATTATATTAAAGACTTATATCAACAGTACAATGAAGAGATAATGCAGAAAAAAGAGAAGAAAACAAGATCATATATAATATGAAAGTTGTAATAATGATAATAGAAGTATAAAAAAAATTAAGAATGACTGGTCAAAAAAAGAGTTTACCAAAAAATTAAAATAAATAAATAAATAATTAAGATAGAAAATATTAAAAATGAGGTTTCAAATGACCACAGGTAATATAAATTAATTACATTAGAATATAAATAATAGGGGCATTTAATTTTATTAAAAATATCCAATATTTTCTACAATATCCTTTTTTTAAATATTATAACTATAAAATTGATAGTACATAATCAAAATATTGAAATAAAATGAAATAAATTTATTATATATTATCTTCTAACATCTGTCATATTCTCTATAAAATCAGGCTTATAATTACTTAATTATTCAATTTATCTCTGCTTTATTTCAATTACTTATCATTAAGTTAATTTTAAAAAAATCAATTCACTTTTATAATTTTTTTTATTAACTTACTGATAACGAAATTGAAATAAAGAAGAGATAAAATGAATAATTAAACAGTTATAAGACAGACTGATTTTATAAAAAATAAGATAGATGTTAGAATGAAATCATCAAAACATCACATCTTTTATTGTTATAGATGTTAGCAACTAATATAATTTATTTCATTTTAATACACTGATTATGCACAATCAATTTTATATATGCCAATAACACTTTCACAAAAATTTCTCATATGGCTCCAAGAGAAGTTCTCTTCACACTACTCTAGATTCATCAATTGTAAGATTGGGTAATAATTGGATATTAAATATTATAGTGCTATAATATCCCATCCCAGCCCAACCTAGATAATGGCTTTCGAATTGATAAATGAGGACTAAGATTCAAACTAGAAAAAATACACTTAGGTATCTATAATCAATCTTTAACTCATTTATTTGTTCAAGCTAATTGTCTGAAAATCAAAAAAACTCTTACATTTTTGAACACAAATAAGTTTTATGCTAATTATAGGCCTCTTTTTCTTCTTTGTCAAGGAAGATTAATGCAAGTAACATTATCAAATGACTTTCTTATATGATTCAAAAACGGTTCTTCTCATCCTACTGTAAATTTAAGTAAACAAATAGATACCAGTATGTGATGCATCGATCTGTATCCAATGATAATTCAAGCTTATAATATATGGTTCTAGAATAAGAATTGCTTTTGAAAGCATTTAAAACTATCATGTGATTGTTGTCAGCATTAATTTTCCTAGTTAAAGAGAAGGGCCTACAGTTGGTATAAAACTAATTAAAAAAAAAAAAAAAATAGAAACCAACTTGGTGTCAGGTTTATACAATTATGTAATTGAATTAACTTGGGTTTAAACCTTTAGGGTTTTTTGTAATTTCAGGCTATTAGCTTGAATAGTATAAAAGATGTAATTTATACTAATGAAATTTACACTAAAAAAAATTAGGAAATACAAATTGTGTTCAGTAATGCGTTTTCAATTACAATAACACAATCATCATCAAGTGAACATGTGAGAAGCTAAACTTCACATGGTATCTCAGTAATGATGTTTGATGTACGGATCCTGTTATTTAATTAGTTTATTTCTCTACTGATAAATATCTCGTTTACTGTTAAGTTTCTTGTTGTTTCATTCTTCCATTAAAATGTCAACATTATTAAAAATCAGAAGTGAAAATAGGATTGTAATCTAATTTGTGTTCAAAAACAACTGAATGCCTAATAATATTATACAACTTAAGATTTACTGAATAAAAGACAAAGCTCTTTAAACCATTTGATGAGTTAACACAATGATCCACTGATATATGAAAATCTATAAGAACAATTTAATCTATATATGATATTACTTGTCCGCTTTTTGTGTATATTGTCTTTTATGCTGTTAAGTAGTCTACTTATGTTAGGTGGAATACATTAAAGAATCAAAGTAATTACTAGATGCATTCCAACTTTGAATCCTAATTCCTCACTGATGAAAGCAAAATCCAGAATCTAATCTCAAAATGAGAATGTTATCATTACACCATCTGCTGATTACAAAAGTAGTTAGCTTTAGAAAAAGAAAACTGCAATTTTATATTGATAATATTTGAAAAAATAGTGTAGAGAATTTTAAAAATATAATGACAAGATCATAAGAGAAATCAAGTCCACTATCGCAAAATCATATCTTCATTGAAGTGGATATGTGAAACAAGTGAACAATATAAGATTTCTTACTTGGGTATTAAATATTGAACATGTTTTTATGGGAGAAGCAAATCCTACTTACATTATAAAGATTATTTCAAAGACCTTTGAAAGACAATGTTTTCATTGAGAAGATAAGGAGACAATAAAATTCATTGGATGGCTAAAATTAGATATTATTTAAATATTTTAAAAAAATGTTGGGAAGAAGAAGTTAAAAGACAGCATCACAAAATGCTAATAAACAGAATGAACCAGTGTGTTGGATATCAATTTATTTGTGTTTCACAGACTGGTTTGCCTAGTCTTCGTAAAATTCAACTCTAATGGTTATTTTGTTTCATTTTTATCTTTTTTCCTTTCTCTTAGAGTGGAAAAGTTATACTTGTCTGCAAGTGACTGCCTCTGATGTTTTTTAATTGGTGTATTTATAATGTACATACATTATATTAAATTTTTATATGTATTTATAATTTTTTCATTACCCTTGATAAAGACCATAAATAAATAGTTGAAACATTGTCCTAATTATTATTTACTATTGATTCAAATATCAAATTCAAATTTTTATAAAAAATTAGAAAAGTATTTTATAAGATTTATTTGATTAAAAAAAAAATTGTGAAAACATTAAAAATTAGATTAGACATGTTCATGGAGAAATAATAAGATATATCATAGAGATTGTAAAAAACGAGAAAGAAAACAACGAGAATAATAGAGATGTTTTAGAATATATCTATTTAAAAAAGTATAGTATGAAAACTGTTTTATGAATAATGATAATATATTTAGAATCAATATAAGTTTTACTCACGAGTTTCCTTTTTAACAATTTCCAATTCAGCCAGCATTTCTTTCTCTCTTTCATTTAATCTAAGCAACAAAAATAATGCCAATTAAAAATATGTATATTAAATATATATATTACCTTAAAAATACATTAAATAGTTCTACTGTTAAGTTCTCTGATTTAAAGCAAATTGATATGACAGAATATATGTAAAAAAAAATTACTATACTGCACTTATAGTAATTTGAGATATCTTATTAAATACTTAAAACATTTTATTTTAACAAAATAAAATTTAATAATAATTTTTAAAGCTATATAATATTCATTGTACCAAATATGCTTTCAATGTTTTCACTCCATATTCATGGTCAATCGGCTGAGAAAATTAATTTTCTACTGATTTGACTATTGTTACTTTTTTGGCTCATTACTTATATTTATTATGTGTAATGAACCATGCCTCTTTTATTTTGTTTACGATTGTTTCTCTCTTCACATACAACTCTAACAGCACTTGGATCATAACTATGGTCATGTTCTCTCTTGTGATTAAGAAAGACAGATGAATTAGATGTTGTAGGCTTAATCTTAGATTTCTTATACATTAATGAGTGTTGAGTCATTCTGGTTTTGAGATTTGCCCTGCTTTTCCCATAATATACATAAGGGCAGTGTTTTATATACATATATATAAAAATATAACATAAAATCAATTTATGTTTAACTATGGTATAAAACAATATTATTATGAATAAAAAAATTACAATATAATTTTAAAGTAGTCAAGTATCTTTCTGTAAAACTTTTAATATAAAGTATTGAAAAGACATGATTTTAATCTCTTTATTTACTTCTTTTAAAAAAAAAAATTTCTATTGTTAATAGTTCTTGTATATGAGAAATTTACGCAAGGAATTGAAATTACAAAGATCACATATATTGTTAATAAATCACATTTAAATATTAAATATATTCAGGTTGATAAAGTTATAACTACATAGATAATTTCCAAAAATTATTTCAAAAAACATTTCAGCATGAAATAATTAACTGACTGATTTAAATCAAATTTAGAAAATAAATATATGTTGCAAAAAAGTTTGTTATTTCAAATGATAAAAATAAAATAAAATCGATAATCTAATGTGACTGAATTCAAAATGATTTCATATTTAGAATGTTATTTCACAATTATAATTGGTGGCAGTAAAATATTACAACTTACTGATTAAAACTTTCTAATTCTTTTTAAAATTGTTTTATCATGATTTTAATTTTTTAAAAAAAGCTTCAAAAATTCACTTTTATGCATGTGAAAACAATGATTTTTATAACTTTAGATTTTATTTCAGTAATAGTTTAACCGATTCACAGTCATCATCAGAGCTTTTCTAAATTTATATGAACAAAAAAAAAAAACTGACCATCAATCAAAACTGTTAGTGAAATAAAAAAGAGATTACAAAATTACATTGTATTAAAGCACGTACAAATGAATTTTTAAAATAGTAGTCGAAATAAATTATCAAGAGAAAAAGATTATATTATGATATACAAAGAAATAAAAAAACAAATTATATCCAAAACAATAATCTATATCATGCATTTAAATATTTTGATTCTATACTTTTCAATTTATAATTCTACTTTTTAATTTTTGTTCATTTTCAAATTATTTATCACTAAAAAAAGAATACAAAAGTCCTTTTCTAGTTGCTATTAGTTTCATAAGTCTAAGATATATAATTAATATATTATTCTACCAAACTTCTATTATTCAAGTTAATATGGAATGGTCAAACTAATATGAAAGTCTTAACAGTACTGAGCCAGCTTTCGGCAGATTGTTGCCAGAATCATAGTGCAGAAT
This sequence comes from Epiperipatus broadwayi, assembly GCA_028023455.1. Classification (NCBI taxonomy): domain Eukaryota; kingdom Metazoa; phylum Onychophora; class Udeonychophora; order Euonychophora; family Peripatidae; genus Epiperipatus; species Epiperipatus broadwayi. The sequence goes on along the minus strand of JAQFVV010006329.1, from coordinate 457,458 downwards.
CTGCCGAAAGCTGGTTCAGTGCTTTAAGACTTTCTTATTAGTATTATTTTACCGTTTCATATTAACTTGAACAGTACAAGTTCGGTTCAATTATATAATTATACGAAAAGTGTATATATTATTGAGAATTAATATGTTAATAATTTTGAGTTATATATTATCTTAGCACAATAGTAGTAAATTCTAATGTTAATATTTAATTGTCCATAATAAGGTAAATCTATCATCAAACTCACAATTTTCCAATTGAATCAGAAAATATTGTTTATTTTAGCAGTTCTAAAACAGTACAGTCTCTGTTCCTGTGCAACTATGCTATTAAATTGTTGAAGCCATATTTGATCAATTTTTCCAATTAAGCATAAATAAATAATTATCAATGTGGATGTGTTTCAGAAAGCAACAATAAAATATTGTCAAATAGTGTAGACAAACAAGCATTTAAAATATTTTACTAACTTATATTAGGTAGTACTATTCACAAAATCATATATACTATCATTCTATGAGATATATTACTTATGTTTACTATTAGTTAATTTAAATTGTCTTAAATTACATAGCAAATTAATATTTTTAACAATAAATATTTGATTATTAAATATGCAAGCACTACTTTCAATATACATTAAGTGTATAATCATTTATTACATATAACATCTAAATTTTAATTTAATTTATTTTTTTTGAGTAATATTATAATCGAATACATTTTAGTTAATAGTTATTATTTTGTGATTACACATAAGCAACTAATATTAATAAGCTGCTCACCATTATGCCTCACCAGCATAATGAGTTTTTACCTCCGAGTTGAAAATTAATAAAATACTCTATTAATACTCTTCTTTCTTTGCATTCTTAACAATGCTTTATTAAGATTTAATTACTTTATAATTTCAACTGGCTAACAGATTTTTTCAGAATAATAAAATACAATATATTACATTATTGTTATATAAATATACAATAATCTTATCTTGATATATTTATATCGTGGGGTTGTGAACTACACTGTATCTAACCAAATGATTTCAATTATATGCTATTCAAAAAAAATGTAAACAAACAAACAAAAATGTAGATAAACAAATTAAATAACTATTAATATTCGCAAATTTTATAATAGTCAAATAGCCATTTTTATGTATATTAATAAAAAAAATTTGGTTTATTTTAAACAATATACATTTAATTCTTTCTTTCTTCATTATCCTTTCTGAATTTCATGTGCAGTATTTGCATAATATTTTATTTTCCATGAGAAAATTCAAGATAATACTGACTGAAAAAAAAAAAAAACCATACTTTCTCACACTGGCTATTTATATTTCCTTATAAAAAAAAAAAAAAATCACCCAGAGCATTATTTTAAAAATAAAAACACAATCCAGTATTTTGTTTTTTTCTTGCTTCAGTAAAAGCATGAGTGAAGACATATTCAGTAAAATATATGTAAATAGGTCTCCTTAAATTTTTTATCAATAATTCTATTAGCATTTTTTTAAATTTTGCTTATACACACATATAAAAAACCATCTATGTTATATATATATACGTGCATGTTGTAAAGTAATGCAGAATTTTTGACTCAATAAACAACCTGTATTCAAGATATCAATAAACAACATGTATTCCATTCTAATCAATGTTTATCAATAAATGGTGAGCTATAATAAGCTAAATATGTTGGATGTGCTGAGGGATTTGGAACAAAATATAGTGTAGTCCATGGCTCCACTGCATGAACCATACACATACACTCTTATTAATTAAAAAAATGTTGCATTTTATAGCTCTGAAAACACTGCCAGACAATTAAACAGTAAGATAATTGTTATTTAATAAAGCATTGTAAAAAAGTGCAAAAAAAGAGTATAATTGATAGAAATTTCTTAATATAGGGCATGTTTTTTTTTGCAAAATAAGTGTGTGCATGTAAGTGTGAATGACCATTTTCTTTTATACTTATAATTAAATAGATAAAAATAAATTATGGCTTTCATATTTCAAAGATGCCACATCATCATTCAAGCTTTCACCGAGTTACAAATATAGAATGGATGATATCCTTTTATTTAGCCACCTATAATTATATATCACCTTTAAGAACAAGGAATACTTGAATCAGGCAAAAAAAAAAAAAAGGTCTAACTTTAAACGTAACATTGTCAGATATTAAAAAAATGCTGAAGAACAAAAAAGCAAAAATATATGGAACTCAAAAAACCAATATTGCGGAAAGGCAAGATTAAGTAATAAACTTCTATGAAATACGAAATACAAATATATCAACTTTACTCCTCCTTTTTAATAAAAAAAAAAAGAAAAAATTAGAAAATTGTCATGAAAAATAAAAATTAAAAAATAACTAAAAGATAAGACCATTGTGGGTGAAATATGGAGAAAAAAAATGAGATCAGAAAAGCAACAGAATATGAATTCTTTTTTTATGACAAAAATCCAAAGCAAAAAATAGTAATGGAAGTATCAAATGAAATACAGCAAAGTTGTGACTACTTTTTAACTAAAAAAAAAAAAGTTTTAAAACTGCAATATATACGTAATAAATTTACTATAGAAAGTCATCACATAATGAAAATGTGTTAACGCAAAGTTAGAGATAAAACAATTAAGAAAGGTATGATAAATAGGTGACCTCTCTAAACTTCAAAAATATTCCAGGGAATTTAAGCCAAAATTTACAAATTTTTGCTAAAGCTTGAATGAAATCATTAAAAGGCAAGTGCAAAAATTCGGTAAATTTTTAAATGAAACATGGCAATACAAATAAAAAAAAGTTAAATGATGATATAAAAAATTATAACTGTGAAATGACAAGAGTTGTTAAAGAAAATCAACAAGTTTCAAAAATATTAAATACAACTTCTTGGTATTGGGGAAAAAAATATTTCAACAATATAAAAAAAAAAAAAAGCGAACTCCAATGAAACTGTGATATTTGTTAAATTTTATTGCAAACCCCTCCCCCCTTGTGTATACCATAAATCACTCATAATAACTCATGGTTCCATAAATTAATTAGAATAGAATACATATTGTTTATTGAACTGCAAGTGTACAGTACTTTTCAAAATACAGGTGCTTTTTTTATATGTACACCTATGCATACACAAATTAAGATTATAATATAAACAAAATGTTAAAAAAACAATACTATAATTAACTTTTACACTGAGTGATACATTTACATACATTTTACTCATTCATTTACTAAAAATATAAAAATAAAAAAAAACTGTACAGCATCTTTAAAATAAAATGAATAGTGAAATGTCCAACTTTCATCACATTAAATAAGCTCTGAACCGATATTCTTTTTTTTTTTTTTCTAAACAACTGTTTTATTTTATACAAACATACTAATGGTCTGATTATCAAGAAATTACAATATCTCTTAACTGTTTTGAGAATTTTAAGTCAGTATTAACTCAAAATATGTTGTTAAATTTTGTAAACATTTAATATTTCACTTAGAAAACATTTCATCACATGAAATACTGCATATCAAATTTGGGAATAATAATAAAGAAAGAATAAAATGTGTTTTTAAAATAAACATAAGTAATTTTATTAATTAACATTATCATGTACAGCACTCTAAGACAAAAAAAAAAAAAGGCTATTAGCTTATTGTAAAATTTATATACATTTTTTTTTTTTTTTAAACATAATCATGCATGGTTCTTAGAGATGAAAAAATGGCTGCTATCGTAAAATGCATTACATTCACGAATTTTAATGTTTTTTGTTGGTAATCGTCTATATTTTTGGATAGCATATAATTGAAGTTATTAGGTATATTGATATAGGCATAGTTCACAGCTTCGTTAAATTATTAAATTGGGATAAAATATCCATGAAAAAATTCTATAAAGAACTATAATAGTAATACAGTGCATGAAAACAAAATAGACTCTCCAATTATAACAACTTGTGAAATGCTAATTATCTTAAAAAAATAATTCATGCAATTAAATCTATGAAGAATACAAATCTTTTAGAAAATGATAAAATTATTATAAATATTTTTAAAAATATGGATAAAAAAAATTGTTTAGCAAAACTGTATACTAAATATTTAAATTACAAACATATACAAAATAATGAAAGGGAAGACATTGGAAATTATGGCTTTATCATCAGTCTTCTCTCAATTCTATTAAAGTCATAACTTATCTTCATAGAACTTTGGACTGAAATCAATCAAAAAACCAAGCAGGATTTAAAAAGTTATAATAGATCAATCAATATTAGTAGAAATTTGTAAAAAGGTCTGATAAATTTGAATTACCATTTTATAATGTTTGTAACTCAAGAATAATTATTTGATCCTAAAGGCATTTTTACAGAGTTCAAAGATATTATGAAATTCTAAGTGAGTATTTATTAAAATGCAATGAGCATATTACATGATGATACTAATAAACTAAAGATCAGCATTTCAAGCTAATGTACATGCGCTTTTTTATGAATGTTAATAATAAATGAATACTTTCATTTCCAACATAAGATAAAGTCTTTGCGAAAGAATAGAATGAATACACCTATTCTTTCAACCCAAATGCTTAAGTATGGGCAAAACTTAAGCACTGGAAATGAAAGCGTGAAGATAAACCAATCACTTTAAATTACTCTTTACCATGTCTGAATGAATGACGCCTACGAAATTTTCTAGAATTTACGACACGCTTTCATTTCCAGTGCTTAAGATTTGCCCATACTTAAGCATTTGGGTTGAAAAAATAGGTGGATTCATTCTATTCTTTCGCAAAGACTTTATCTTGTGATGGAAATGAAAGTACACCTGGGTCTCGTTTTACGCGATAGATAGGTTCCTCAGAAAACATGCACAAATGAAATCACGCAAAAATAGACGTGACTTACATTGAAAAAGAGGGGATGCGGTCTGTGATTTTTCAAAATTCGCGTAAAAGCAAAGCACCAACGTAAAATTACTTTAAAATTCGCGCAAAAAAAAAATAAGGAAATAAAATATGACTAATAAAAAATTTCACATTTGAAAAAAATTGATACAAGACAAATTTTTTTTAACTATAATATTTAATTTTATTCAAAATAATATATTTTTATGCATAATTTACATTTTTTTAATACACATTTTAATTATTATCGATATTTGCCAAAAACACGTTCGTTTGCAAACTGAGAAAATACAACTAGCGCTAACTTCACACTCATGTTAGGTCAATGGATTTCTGGTGACAACGTAATTAGTAATTAATCTTTGAGACGATAATTTTATTAATTGTTTATGAACTTAGACTTACGATAATAAAAAGACATTTATTCACCACTGCTGGGAAAAATTTAATTAAAACTAACAACTAAAAATTAAATTCTTATTTTTGTCTTTAATTTTCTATTCCATTTAAAAATCAAATTTCGTTCCACTGCTATTACTCACCTTTTAAAAATAAACTTGCGGACACTAAATGATTAATAATTGATACGTTCTTTTTTAAAAAGCAAAAACAGAATGTGATTTAAAATGCAAAATTAACACGCACAATGTTTGAACAAATTTACATCATAATCCTGTAAAATTTAATATGTGTATACATAAAATGTGGAAATCATGATTTTAATTTTATTATTGCATAAAATCTTACTATTATAAAGCACTGAAAATATTGAAATTACTAAGATGAAAGTCGAATTCCAATAATGTGCTATTACTTTCAATATAACGTAAGTGCGCGAAATTTATTATTTAAAGTAATAGCGCATTATCGGAGTTCGACTTCCGGTGAACTTCAAAATCGCGTAACTTCAAAATCGTGTTAAATAAGTCCGCGTAAAAAGAAACCCAGGTGTATTCATTTATTATTAACATTCATAAAAAAGCGCATGTACATTAGCTTGAAATGCTGATCTTTAGTTTATTACAATTTATATACATCGCGCTATATAAATAAATATCTCATTTACATGATGATACTAAGAAAATTACAATTGATAAAAGTATCTGACAAAGTAATTTCATATAACCAAAACTTTTTGCAGCAATTTTATAAATATTTTGTGGATTAAAATAGAAACTGAGGAATTGAAAATAAATGGAATTTATTAAATTTCATCTAAATTTTGCAGATGTCATGCTTATTTTGATAAATGACAGTTCAGAACTATAGGGAAAATTTGTTCAAAAGCCATAAAATAAAAGTAAAAGAGGTTGGACTCAAGAAAACCCAAGTGTGATATAATGACTTTTCAGAAGTAGAAAGTAAAGACTGATAATAATTAATTAGATCATGTTTGGCAAATATAAATATTATAATCAGATTTTAATACAAAAAAAAAAAACTCATCATAGAATTAAAATTAGGTGCAATGCTTTAAACAGAAGTAACTAAAATAAAATACATCCAATGTGCTAGAAAATAAACGTTTTAATAAATGTCTTTTATCAATATTTATTTATGAGACTGAGAGAAAATACAGACTTCAGACTAAAATTATTACATACATAGGAAAAGTATGTGACTAAGGGATCAAACAAGTGTCGCTGGCATCATTGAAAAACAAACAGCTGAAATGGGAGTTAACTGGATATGATGCTAGAAGAAACAACAATAGATGGGCAAACGATGTCTTAAACTAAATCTCAAAAAATTGTAAAACATTTATGAAGAGATTACTTGTGAAAAGAATAGAAAAGGAATTTTTCTGGAAATATGTAAAAAAAAAAAAAATGGAATAGAAAAATTGTTTTAAATTTTGATGGATTTTTATCAAATAACTGTTGAAGATGCACATTTAAATATTTTATACAAGAAATGAAGCTGTAACACTACTATTTAAGGCATATATTTATTTTTAAAAAATTATAATGTAGTTCAATAAAATCCAGATACCAATGTATATAATGCTCAACTATATACCATATTCTTATATATATATATATATATAACTGAAAAGAATAAAAAAGCCTTTATTGACATTATATAACTGCCAATAATCTATTTAGGTAACACTTATTAAAATGCAAATAACAAAATGAATCACATAATTATTTCCATTTTATGATAAATTAAGAAATATATATTTTATTCATCAGATAATAGTTTTCTATGTTACTTATTTACAGATTTTCTTCATAAGATTACTGCTACCATGCCAAATAACTAAACTATGGATTCGCTAATAAACACTGCATTAATTAAAAAACCTGTCTGTATTATTTCAAATATCTTGTAGAAAATAGTCTGAAATCAATTAAGTTATTTTTCAATTAATAAATTTATTTTGGATTTATAGGATGTTTTTTAAAGTGATTATACTTAAAAATATTTTTTAAAAAACAACAACACTCTATTGATTATATTGAAATTCACAAATTTTAATACTGACATTTTTTTTATAAAGCACTTTAGAAGCAAAAACTCCCACTCTATTTAGAGCATCACTAGGTTCAAAAGTCCTCTTCATTAGATCAAAACTTGACCTTCATTAAATCAAGTGTCAAGTGATTATTCAACTTTACAACTAATGTCTCTGAATTAAAGGATATAAAATAAATTCTCACTCTTAAATAGAATATGTTAAATGTGAACAGAAAAAGTCATGTTTGATGTTGGTATTTTAGCCATGATCAGGTTTATACACATAGATTAGCTTGAGTTTAAACCTTAGGGTTTTTTTAAATTTCAGGCTGTTTGCTTGATAGTATACAAAGCGGTTGCTAGATGTGAAGGTACATTAGTTTCCAGGCTCTTCATTTAAGGCTATTAAGCAGACACTAGTCCGGGATATAGACATAATATAATTACTATCTCAGATTCTTTGATTATTCGAACTTACAATAAAAAGCTCTGTAATAGAATGAACAATGAATTATATAGATCTTAAAAATATATGTTAAATGTAATGAGAGAAAAAATGTAATGTTTTCCTGAAGGTTTGTGATGATTGTATTTTAGTTGTATTTATGTGTTGGACTACTTCCATCACCTAATATGAGTATAAATGTCTTAAGAAAAAATTAACTTTATTTAAATATTCCCAACACATTCAACTGTTAGTAATAGCACACAGGTTAGTATATGCACAATGATTCAAGAAGGATTATGCTCTCTTCTCCAACTGTTGTTGGCCTGACCAGTGACAGTATTAGCTTGGTAATCGAACCTGAATCCTTAGATTCTTGAGTATTGAATTTTAAGATAACACTCAACCAACTAAGCCATCATGCCAAAGATAATAGTCAATAGAAAATTCATATACTTATCTATGAGGTTCCTCCTGATATCCCCCTTTTTTCATAAGAGCAATGTTGATTAGTGATTTGCATACATTATGAATAGTCACACTAGGTTGGCTTATGGGATTGTTTGCCATTGTCATGTCAGCTGCTTCCTTAAATATTCTTCTTTGTACCTTTTTCTTCACTATCCAATATTTTTTGTATTTTCCCACTTGTATATATGTTCATTGGTACATACATGATCTGCTTCCTTAGAAACACCTGTTTTCTCTCTTCTAATCATTAGTTTGTGTTCTTGCAAGTGCTTTTCAATGGGGCGACTGGTCTCACCAATATTCGTTCTTCCACATTCACATGTTATTTAATAGATGTAGTTTTTTTTTTTTTTTTCAGGAAAGCAATTAAATCTCTCAAAGTAGATAAATCTATAACAATTCTCCCTGCTGACAAAGGGAATACAACAGTTTTCATGACAACAAAATGTAAGAACTCCTCACAGCAGGCCAACACAGAAAAGTGGTAAAAAATCTGATCCCAAGTACAGAGACAAAGTTACAACTACTACTCAGAAAGCATTGCTACTTCAGAGATTCAGAAAAAAGTAAAATAATACCATATTTCAGCAGAATTCCTCTAGTCTACCTAAAATCCATAAGTAACATGCTCTATTATTGTTAGTTCTAAAAATTCATCTTGCCAAAATTTGTCAAGATTTCTTCTCAAAGTTATAAACCCTTTGGCATTCAACACCCAGTCCTTTGTCAGGGATTGTAGATACTTTGTATAAATAATCAAAAACATCAAAATTAAAATAACTAGAGCTGGCAAGCTTTAATGTGGAAAGCTTATTCACAAATGTACCATGTGAAGAAGTATGGAAAGGATTAAATGGTGATAATAACTTACAAACCAGAACAACTCTTCCTATTGATAGTATAATGAAAATATTAACATTCTGTATAAAAACCTTTTCAATATAACACAGAATTCTTCCAACAAAATCAAGGAATGCTATGGGCTCATCATTGTCACCCCTGATGAGCAATATTTACATGGAAAAACTTGAAACCACAACCATAAAAACTATTCCATATTCATTTAATGTTTGGCTTTGCTATATAGATACACTGTATGTTCACATGGTGAAGCCCTACAATAAACTTTCTGGAAACACATCAACAACATATTGTTTTCAATTAAAAATTTACAATAGAATCAGAACAAGAACGAAAATTGGCATTCTTAGATGATCTTGTGATAAGACTCCCTTATCGCAAAATCAAAACTAGTTTACCGAAAACCCACACACAAAGGAAAATATTTAGCCTATATATCCAATCACACTAGAAACACAAAACATGGAGTTGTACTATCACTATGGTACACAGCAAACCAACTATTTGTAAAAAGAAAAGATCTATATAGAACAAACTCTTATGAAAAATGGTTTCAGCTATTATTAAAAAAATCTTAAATAGACAACAAAATTTAACTGTAGTGTGCCCATATATACTAAAAATAGCAGACAAATTAAGGAAAATCTGCAATCAGTATAATATCAGAACACCTTTCAGAACTATACCACACGAGAAATTCTAACATTTATAAAGCCTAAACTTGATATGCTGAAAAAAAAACCTGCATCTATGAAATACCATGTGAATGTGGAAGGACGTATATTGGTGAGACTAGTCATCCCATTGAAAAGCACTTGCAAAAAAACCCAGATAATTAGAAGAGAGAAAACAGATATGTCTAAGGTAGCAGACCATATATGTACCACTGAACATATGCTCAATACCACTGAACATATGCTCAATTTGGAAAATTCAAAAATATTGGATAGAGAAAAAAGGTACAAAGAAGAAAATTTAAAAAAGCTTCTCACATGACAATGGCAAACAATTCCATAAGTCAATCTAGTGTGACTATACATAATGTATGGAAAACACTAATCAACTTTGCCCTTAGAAAAAAGTGGAAAAATCAGGAGGGACCTCATAGATATGAAAATCTCTATTGACTGTTGCCTTTGGTAGGATAGCTCAGTTGGTTATAGCGTTACCGTAAAATTCAGTATTCAAGAATCTAAGTGTCCAAGTTTGATTCCCATGTCAATACTATCACTCATCAGCAATCCATTGTGCATATACTAACCTGTGTGCTATTACTGATAGTTGAATGTATTTGGAATATATTGTAATGCTAGCATTAGATATTTATGATTAAATTATTAATAGAAACAAAAATAGGAAAAAAAAGTCAAAGATTGCGTCACATTTTTTCTTTTAAAATAAAAAAAGGTTTAGTATTGAGAGCGGGTGGGGGAAAAAATCTAAAATAAGAAGATTTAAAACTAATCCTCTCTTTTTATAAATTAAAAGAAAAAAATGTATAAAAATAAGTAAATATGAAAAATCAGAATAAAAATTGTAAAAGATTACTGGTTGATTAAAAAAAAAATTAAAACTGATAAATGAATTAATTAAAAAAACATGTAAACTAGCTCATAAAAGCGATAGTAGATTATATCTAAAAAGATGAGATAATATGTAATATAAAAGGTAATTAAAACCAGACTTAAGTTACGATCAAAATTAAAAATAATGATAAGGAATTAAAACAATAAGAAAGAGTATAAAAGGTTGCAGCTGCTATTATTATTCAGTTCCATTCGAGTCCAGTTTCAGATTCAGTTTGACGCTTGCTATAGTCAGATCCATTCAGATTCTTTCTAAAGAATGCAGAAGCTTTAGCAACATGAATTGCTAGACAGTTGTACAATGTTCAACTGGGCTTTGTGTTCCTAGTCCTCAGGAAAAAAAATCAACTATCCTCGCCTGGAACCAACGCCCGAAACAAAGGCCTATAGATTGTAAATAGACATTGCTGCATACTCTCTCTCTCCAACTGTTTGACCAAAACCTGGAAGAAAAGCCATGAAGCCATTGATGAAAAACCAAAAGCCAACCAAATGGAATCAAAAACAATGGAAAATACACCCAAACCTGGATATACTTTTAAATAATGGTCTAAACACTATTTTAAATGAACGAACTTTAAAGGACTATCATAATTTTAGCCTGAAAGTAATCATTTATATTTTCTTATTTAAAATTTATTATGTGACATTCTGTTAAATATATCTGTGTGCATAAATAAATAATGTTTGCTTAATTGTTATTTAGTCTACTCTCTTTCTTGTCACTGCGTCACCATTAATTTAAGAGTATTGTTATTTTTATGTTGAATAAATGCACTGGATCCCTAATACAGAATATGAGCTAGCTTGGGATATTTCAAGCACTAGATTTGTGACCTATTGTCTGAGAATGCCATTCATATATAATTTATATGGTCGGATGGCGCCCGAGGATGTTGATTTAGCAGTCGAGGAGTGCTAAGGCCTGAAAACATGATCGTGGGCTTTGTTTTGTATAGCCTTGATCTGGCCATAGGTGCTGCTGGCGGTTAATTTATTAATGGTATTCTACTCTTCTGCTTAAAGGGCTGGTCCATTGCCGCAGTCAGAAAGTTGCCAAAAGTTAGTAACAAAATTTTAAAAGTTGCAATAAACGTGCAACTTCGAAGGACCTGGTTCAATATAAAGTTCAATTTTTCAAAACAAATTCAATACTCAAATGATGGAAATAGTCCAATATATAAATACAACTAAAAGTAATGTAATGTTTTATTAATTAACATCATTAATACTAATATTCATTCCCTATATATATTTTTTTTTATTTCTGTAGAAATCAATCTCATTCAAATATTTTATTTTTTTTAGAAATCAGAAGATAATTTTGTGTACTTAAATTATTATTTCTAACTATCTCACATAAATTTGAGAATTTGAGGGATAACAAACTTTTCTTAATTTTCACCTGAAATCAAGACTCTTTTTCAGTAAGTTTTATATCCTAATTTAATATTTTAAAAGACTTATAGGTGGTTGTTGCCTTGGAAGCATCATGTGCAAATTTTCGCTAAATTTAAAAAAAAAAAAAAATCCCATTTATTAAAAATGTTTCATAATCTTTTAAGTTCAGTAAAATATTATTAAACATACACAATTAACAATAGGAGAGACTGGATTTCGAATAAGAATTAAGCGAATTTTCTTCAAATTCTCAAATGAATGCTTTAAGTAGTCTATATAATATACTATTATTTCAGCCATGCTTTTAATGGTTGTTGCAAATTTTAACTAGATTTAAAAAACAATCATAATTCTCATTTACCACCATATATATATACTTACTTCTGATGAATTTCACTAAAAGTAGAACTCAATCTTTTAAAAGAATTATCAAGTTCTTCATTTAATAAAATCTTTATCCTTTGAAGAGATATGGTTTGGCGATTAAGATCTTTTACAGATTTTTCTAAAGTTACTAAAAAAAAAATAATAATAACAAGCAAATTAAAATTTATGTACAAAACATAATATATATATTACTTTATTTAGATATTTAAAATATAATATAAATTCTGACAGATGAAGTACTAATAAAATGAATGTCAAGGGATATTTTATCTAAAATGCAATAAAAGTTTATCATTACTAATATATATGTAAACAAGTTTTCTCAAACTTGGGTTGTTTGGAAAAAATAGCTAAGCTGTGAGATAACTTGTTAACTTTTATGCTAAATATGAGATTTATTTATTCTAATATGTAGTATTCTAAAATATTAGAACACACAAAAAACGAAGTTATTAAAAACTTTGTCAGAAAAAATAATTTTGAAATCATAATTTTAAAATAGTTAAGACAAACAATCAAAGTGAAATTATTTATATACGTGGAAATAAATAAATAATTCATTCATTGATAACTTAGTGCATAAATAATAATACAATTCATTTTTATGTAAATAAGTAATGAGTAAATAGTTTAAAATATTTATTGATTCAAATGTGAAATCATTTCAAGTATTAAGTTTCTATGATGAATTACTTAAGTGTTTATTTCTGTAAATAAATAAAGATTTCTGATATCAAACTGATTTTATTATTATTATTTCACATGTAAATACCCATTTCTATATTTCTTTGACCCTAATAGTTTCAAAATATAGCATTTTGATAAAAAAACAACTTGCATTTAGTCTACTAAAAGCACTACAAATTATCTTGTAGTTAGCAGGCAACATAACAAAATGAATGATTTTTATATAAAGTATTATATATATATTTAGTTAAATTTATAAAACAGTTAAACAATAATAATAAATACTGTTAGTTGATTGGGAGGTGCTAATTAAACCCCAGGGTGACAGGCTGGACACAATAATTTCATTTAGTTGATGGAGATTTTTTTTTCCACTTTCTTCAGCTGGTGCTAATTTAAAAAGCAATACTATTAAATCTCTTCAATAACAATATAGGATAAATCAGGACAGAAAAGATCTTACATTGAAATTATTTTTAATATTTTTTTTTATATTCACATTAATAAGAAAAAAAATTGAATGAAAAATAAAAAAATTTTTTTCTTAAATATAATTTATTTAAATTATTCAAATTTCTACATTTTTTTTTTGCCACAAATAATTCTAATAAAATAAATATATTCATAAAAAAAATTTTAAATTTTCCGATGACATTCTAGTCTAAAGTTTTTAGTTTAGGGGCAATATATCTCAGCTATGTATAAGAAGTGATTAGCTGTAAAAAGGTTTATGAACTCATAATCCTAGCAAAAATACTATGATCAAACTATGAAAATAAATAATTCTTGAACATAATCAGTGTTGGCCTGCCAATGCTTTCCATCTACAAAGAATATAATAATATATTATCTCTAAATATATTTTCATTTTAAAATTCATAAGTTGATAAAATTATGGCATGAAAAATCATAGTTAAGAACAAATGAATATTACATTTTTATAATAGAATACGTGAATTATTTAAATACAATCATCAATAAACTTAAATATATGAATTGCAACATTTATTATAACAAAAACAAATGCGCTGTTTGAATATAAATTCACAAGGAATCATTCATAAGCAAAGATTGGATTCATCATCATCATCATCATTATCAACCATTATCAATCCACTGCAGGATGAAGGTCTCTCCAAGTTTAATCTATCTTCTCCGATCTTTAGCTTCTCTTCTCCACATCACCCCTACACATTTTCTTATTTCATCCATCCATCTTACATGTGGTCTCCTTCTGGGTCTTTTACAATCTCTTGGAATCCAGTTTAAAATTTCAATTGTCCATCTATTATCATCTCTTCTAGCAATATGTCCAGTCCAACTCCACTTCAATCTTTTAATTTTTTCAATGAGGTCAGTAACACCTGTTTGTTCTCTTACCCATACATTGCGTTTTCGATCTCTTCTTGTTACTCCCAACATACATCTCTCCATACTTCTTTGAGTGGTCTGAAGTCTCTGTATTGATCTTCTATTAAGTGTCCAAGTCTCAGATCCATAAGTAAGAACTGGTAAAACACATTTGTTAAAAACCTTTCTTTTCAAACACATAGGCATATTTCCTTTTAATATCAAGTTATTTCTACCAAAAGCACTCCAACCAAGTTTAATTCTATGATTAATTTCCTCTATTATGTTTCCATCTTTATTAATAATCTGACCAAGGTATTTGTAACTCTTAACTTCTTCTAATTCATCATAATCAATCTTTATTTTCATATTTTGAGCAAATCGATTAAACATTACTTTAGTCTTTTTAACATTTATCTTTAGTCCTACTTTCCTACTTTCATCTGATAACTCCTGCAACATTTCCTGCAGCTCGGAAGCATTATTTGCAAAAACAACTACATCATCTGCGAAATCTAAATGACTTAAATAATCTCCATTTACTTTCACTCCTTTAGTTTCCCATTTTAATCCACAAAATACTTCTTGCAGCACTGCTGTAAAAAGTTTTGGAGATATGGAGTCACCTTGTCTTACACCTTTCTCAATGTTGACTTTCCCAGTATCATTATGTAATCTAATTGTTGCTGTTGCATTTTTATAAATATTCTTTAAAATATGACAATATCCTGGATCTATAGCTTGATGATCCAATGCTTTAATCACTGAAGAAATGTTTATAGAATCAAATGCCTTTTCATAATCTACAAATCCAAAACATAATGACAACTCATATTCATTTGTCCTTTCTATAACTTCTCTCAATACTTGAATATGATCTACTGTACTAAAACCACTTTTAAATCCAGCTTGTTCTCTTGGTTGGTGAAAATCCAAGGTTCTCTGTAGATGAGTTGTAATTATCTTGGTAAAAATTTTATATAAAACTGATAAAAGGCTGATAGGTCTGTAATTTCTAATATCTTCTTTATCACCTTTTTTAAATATTAATATTATTACTGCATTCTTCCAATCATCCGGTACATCTTTATCATTTAGACATTTGGTATATAACTTTGCTAATATTTTTTCTGTTTCTTCACCTGCTTCTTTTAATATATCAATTATAATTCCATCATTACCTGGAGCCTTTCCTTTTTTCATACATTTAATTGCATTTCTCACTTCTTCATTTAAAATTCTGGGCAATTCGGAAGATGTAATAGATATAGGAGGTACTTGTTCTTTATTACTATGTAATTCTTGATAAAAATCTTCTACCAATTTCATAATGTCATCCCTCTTTTTAGTAATAATTCCATCTTTTTCCTTATTGCAGATATAAATTTCCTACCAATACCAAAATGTTGTTTTACATTCTTAAGACTTTTATTTTCTTCTACAGCTTTTCTTGCTAGTTCACAGTTATACTTTCTTATATCATTTTCAACTCTTTTCCGCACCATTTTACAAAATTCGAGATATTCAATTCTTTTTAATGCATCATTCTTACATATCTTCATATTCCTTCTTTTCTTCATAAGTTCTCTAGTCTCAGTAGAAATTTTATTAGTCAATTGCTGCTTTTTTCTACCAGCTATCTTTGTTGCAGTTTTTAAAAGTGTATCAGTTATTTTCATATTAATTTCATTCAAATCTGAATCATGTTCAAAATCTACTAATACTTGAAACCGATTTGTAAGTTCTAATTTAAATTCATTAGAATGTTTCTGAAGATTAGGAATATCAACTGTAAATATAGTTTTTCTTAATAATTTTTGTCTCTCTAGTTTTACATTAACATGTATCTTACCCCTTACTAATCGATGATCACTTCCTGTGTTAAATTTATTAAGAACATTACAATCTTGAAATATGTATTTCCTGTTAGTCAAAATATAATCCAATTCTGCTGTACCTTCATTTGGATGCTTCCATGTCCATTTCCTTCTAACATTTTTCTCAAAAAAAGAATTCATAATATAAAGTTTTTCCTTCTCTGCAAACTCCACAAGTCTATGTCCTCTCTCATTTCTATTACCATAACCAAAATTACCTACAACACTTTCATCTTTCATTTGTTTACCAATTCTAGCATTAAAATCTCCCATAACAATTTTAAAATGTTGTTTACTCTGATCAAAAGCCTTTTGTACATCCATATAAAAATCTTCTACTACTTCATCACTGTGAGAACTTGTTGGGGCATAAACCTGAATTATCTGCATTTGATATCTGCTATTAAGTTGTATAACTAATCTTGCCACTCTGTCTGATACACCATCAATCTCCACAATATTGTTCTTCCACTTTTTATTTATAATGAATCCTACTCCACTTGTATTTCCAATATTTGTGCCTTTATAATAGAGCATATGTCCACTTTTTAAATCAATTGTCTCTTCACCTTTTCTTCTAACTTCACAAAGTCCAATAATATCCCATTTAATATAAGAGAGTTCTTCTTCTAATTCTTGCAATCTTCCTTCACTTGAAAGTGATCTGCAGTTGTAAGTACCTACATAAAAAGTCGTCATCAAATGGCAGCCTGGGTCCGCCTCCAGGATATTCTTAGCACCCTCCGCCTTCGGCCTCCAACCGCTGCCTTGGTTGGTGACTTTACAGCCTCCTGGGATTAAGGGCCATGCTTTATTTTTGTCTGTCATAATTGTATAATTGGGAAAAATCTTTATCATTTACACAAACATTCATTCTGCCTTATCAGGCACTGAGAAGAAAGACCATGGTGTTTCTTGATCTTAAACTCAGAGGTAAAAAGCCAATAAACTCACCACGCTGGCTAATGCATGTTGGTGAGCAGCCCATCCATGTTCGTATACTATATGAATAAACATATAGTAATAACAGCTGCAACGACAAGAACGTATGGAGTGGACATTAGGAATTTGCCCTGCTCGGTTCCTTTAAGGCCTCCAAGAGGAATCAAAGGGTCTCCTTTCAGTTAATAGCAAACTCCTTTCTGCAGCCAAAGATTGGATTACTTCTGCATATATTACAATAAATATTGTGCTACATAAAAAATAAATATTTATAACAAAAATTGTAACTATTAACTCCTAATTAATTATTAAAACAGTGTTAATGAAAATGAACGTTTATTCACCATACTTTTATGTAATTGATTACTAGTTTAATATTTATTAATGCCATGTTTTCATCTGGCTGATATATTGAATTCACTCAATATTTCCATCAAAGTTTGCAGAAGTAAGACTTATAAATATCAAAAACTTAAGGAATAGATGGATGCATTCCATTTTTGGCCTTTTGTCAAAGGGGGCACTCCATTAATTACATGTATATTAATAAAATTTACCAGTAGTTTCTTTTGAAGTTTCATTTTATAACTATCTAATTGTATAATTAATGCATTTTAGAATTACAATTTATAAATAAGCACAATTATTTGCCTTCCCATTACCTCATTATTTAATTAAGATATAAGACATCATTTAATAGCTAAACTCTGAATTATGATAATACAAATATCACAGAATCAGTTTCAAGGGAAGCAGCACTAAGCCTCAACATCAAAATAAGCCTGAAACTTATTTATATTAAGCAGATTTCATTTGCATTAATTCAAAAAGGGAAAGACGATTGAAATACACATACTTATGAATATAATTCTCTTCATAGTTAAAAGGCACATATATAATTATATAAGAAATAGCGTCGCAATAAATTAATTGTATAATGAAGATATTTATATTCGTATTTATTTCAAGTGATGAAGTTCATATAAAATGGCATTAAATTCCTATCTGCCTAGAATATATTTGTGTAGAAGAATGCATATTAATAACTGAAAATTTCATAAAATTAATAGCACCTTCTTTATAGATATATAGATATTTATATTAAAGATATGATTTGTAAATAAAATAAAAATAAAATTGATTACAATTGCAATTTATCAGATGCAAAATAAAAGATTGTTAACTACGAAGAATATCATATTGAATAATTGTGTTTCATCTTTCATATTTAAAAAATAGAATATTTTAAATATAAATAAAATTCAAGCTTATTTTGGTTTGTGGTTAATGATGTTGAAATATGTCATAACTGATAAATGGCGTACCTTAAATCCAGTATTGTAATTCTTATTATTATGAGTGAATAGAGAACATTTAAATATTCTCATTTATAATATAATTTTATAAGTAAATACATAATGCATATGAGTGTTTTTGTGTGTGCGCGTATACATCAAGCACTTGGTCTGTTCTCGAATGAACCTTTCTCATCTGTAAATTTGATTTTAAAAACCATGCTCTTACTTCTATGGGAACCTTTTGATTAACTTAAATTTTGTTTCTTTTTTCAATTAATTTAATATCTGCAAATTACTTTTCAAATAAATTGTTTATAATAAACATAAATAGGAGAACTACTAAAAAAATGTTAACTAAATTAGTTAACTTTTTTAAAAAATATTTTTCTTGTTTTGTTATCTTTTATTCTTTAGTATTCTTAAAAATTAGTACATGGTTTCTTTGCATTTGTCCTCCAAAATAATAATAAAAGCAGTAAAATATTAAGATCTAATTAATATAACAGTTATAATTAATATGATTAAATTAAATATTTGTAAATATGATAAACTTTAAATAAAATCATATCTTTTGCAAGATTTAAACTTTTAAAAATATTGAAATTTTTAAAATTTGTATGAATCTGGTTATTAGATTAAATTTAAATTATACCAATCTTCTAAAGAGAGAAAATATTTATTGAAAAGAATATTAAACAATCCTTCTCAAAAAAAAAAAAAAAAACATTACTCTGGCATACAAATTTTTTTATGTTCTAAAAATAAAGTTATAAGTTACATATAATCAGACAATCCATTTGTTTTTAATGGAATTCTACAACTAATTTTTCTCAAAAAAATGTTTTTCTAAACTTTCCATAGAAATGTTTAGAATTCTCTGGATCAATACAAACAAGTGAACAGAAAGATTGCATTAATTATTATGAAATATCATTATTAACCATTATAGCAACGGTATTTTTAAGGATTTTAATGTATACGTTCCTTCCAGTCATAGATGAAAGGTTATCAGAAACCCAATGTGATTTTAGAGAATCAAAAAGTACCAAACAGTTTTTTTTGCCAGACAAATGTAAAGAACAAATCAGGAATTTATATATAGCTTTTGTTAATATGGTCAAGGCATTTGATTTAGCTAGAAGAACAGGTAGATATATGGCATTGTTAGAAATTAATTGGTTCCACCAAAATTTATTGAAATTATAAAGTGTCTATATGATAGAATGAGAGGAAATATTAAACTATAGGTGGAAAATCTGAAGCATTTGAAATAGTAACTATGTTAAACAAGGATATGTACTTGCTCCAACATTGTTTTCAATTTTTATGACAAATGGTCTTTGGAATTGTTTATTAATAGCTTAATCTAACAGGGATCAAGATATAATAATACAGGTGTGATGGTGAAATTTTTAATTTGAATTGATTAAAAGCAATAACAAGAATTTCTTGGTTTCTGTATTAACAGAATGCTTTTAAATGTGCTATTTTTGCCAGTTCAAGAGATGAATTTACAGAATGTACTTAATGTTTTGAATGCAACATATAAAGACTTTGGTTTATTAATTAATGTTTAAAAAAAAAACCTCCAGTTCTTTATCAGTTAGTATTAACAGAAAAATCCTCGGCAACTTTTAACCAGTTTAAATACTTTGATGGTTTTATAAGTTAAATAATGAACTTAAATATTGGGGTACAATATAGATTCCAATGTGCTGTTTTAACAAGCTAAAAGATAGGGTATTTCATTACAAGAAAATAACTACTACACACAAGTTAGCTGCATAAAAAGCTGTTATTTTACCTAGCAAGATCTTAAAACCAATCAATATGTTCTTCAACTTTCTGGATGTGATACTATGGATTTCAATTGCACACCTTTGTTGGATTGAATATGTAAAAAACGGTTTACCTGTGAGGAAAGAAAATACAGAAAAAGATTAAAGAGGATTAAAGTTCTGAAGAAGATTACAGGGGCAATCGAAACTGATAACTGTCAAGAAATGATTGTATGAGCATTAGTTTAATAATAAAGGAATTTAATATGTAAAAACATGTAAAATGAATGAACAATGCAAGATTTACTAAGATGTATTTACAAACTTGATCTTGGGTTTAATGGGAGAGGTAGATCCAGTCTATAAGAATTATTTCAAAGACTTTCTAAAAAAAGTGCAATATCAATTATTTCCACTGGAAAGTTATGGCAGAGAACAGAATATATTATTAGAGCTACAATCAGACATGATATTGAAGTATTTCAAAAAAAAAAATTTTCTAGTGAAGAAATTACAACACATTTCAAATTAATAGAAAAATAGACCAGCATGTTTTATATGTGGGTGTATTTGTGATTCATCATAGACATCACAAAACTGATTTCCAAAGCAGTTTTTTTCCTCTCTCTCTCTCTACCCCCACCCCTTTCCTGGAGTTAGAATATCCATACTCATTTGCAAATAACATTATCATAAATGATAAATTATTTGGAATTTAATAGCAAATAGAATGCTAATAGTACATTAAACAATAATATCAACCCATCATCAGATTTTTAATGAAATGGAAGGCTGAAGAGTTGTGGGTTGGAGTAGTTTGAAGCCTGTCCATTAAAGTATGAAGATTGGCTATCTTAATATAAAGCTGAGTACTGATTTTATATATGTGTGGAGATGGTAATCTGGACCAACTGATGAGTGCTGGTTTAGCACGAAATACGAATATTGGTGATAATTTATCTTTTCAACATGTGTGAGATCAGGTGGGTCAGCAATATAAGATGGCATTGAGAGTTGTGGGTCGTGTGAAAGTCTAAGTTCGAATCCCGCATATATTACATATATCAATGCAGGTGTTAAGCCTGTACAATGTATTATTTTGATGTAGAATAAAAATAACCACATAAAGAGTTAATCAATACACAATATCAGTGCTTAATATTCTGCATTTTGCTCTAATCAAAGTAGTCTTAATTTATCTATAAAATTATTTACCATTTTAAATGCTTTTACATTAACTTGCCCTGTCTATGATTCTCTTGGTATGTCCACATTTTTAAATTAACAATGAAAGAAAAAAAAAACTGTTCCCATTTAGAACTTGAATCATTATGCATCCCAAGAAAACTACTTAAACATCTAAGCCAATGAGAATATTATGTTTGCAGATAAAATTTTGTTAATATTGATATCTGACAGAAACTTCACATTTGTAGAATTTGTCAATACTGATTTAACTCATACTTCATTAAAAAGCCAACACATAAATACTTTTATGTAGTAGACAATCACATATTTAAATTTAGAATTCATTTGTTAGAGGGCATATTTTTTATTTTCATTTCTTGTTATTAAATTCTAATTTTTGTCAGATTTTTTTAAAAAAAAATGTTTTTATAAATAGTAGATTAAAAAGTACAAAATAATAAAATAATCACTCTTGGTTAATTTGTCATTCTTGGAAAATATCAGAGATCTTAAGAATCTAAACCTATTATATTGTCATTTCATAAAAGCATTTGAGGATCAAGTAAATCATAAAAATAAAAAAAGTCCTCAAATGCTTTTATGCAACTACAATATTCCTGCAATTAATAATTATTTTATAACACATCTAGATTCTTAAGATCTTTGATGTTTTTCAAGAATGGCAAATTAACTGGTAGGAGATTATTTTATTTTGTACTTTTTAGTTGACTATTCACATAAAAGCATTATTTAAAACAAATCTTATTTACTATTTTTATGGTCAAGGACTTTGTTTTCTAATTACAACAACAACAAAAAAAAACTTTTAAATTTTTATCATACTGATATATTTGTTTAGTAATTTTTAAGATAGATTGGATTAAAAAGTTATCATTACAAACACGTATGTATTTACGGTAATACTAGAATATACAAAATTAATGCAAAGTTCATATTCATAGTTGTTATTATCAGATAATGCTAAATCAACATTAATTCCAGGCAATTAGATCATTAACATTTCTTCAATATGACCTCTCATTTATTTAATTTGTCAGGCTGCTCAATGGCACTTAGTCTTTCTTTATCAATACTTCTAAGCATTATATAGTTACCTAACAAATTCCATAAAAATAAGATCATTTTTATTTTGATGTGAAAAGTAAAGTATCCACTTGATCTCTCACCTTATTGTCAAAAAATAACTTTTTTTTTATCTCATCTTTTTTTCTTTAATGACTAACTTTAAAAATGCCAATTGTATTAAACAATCATTTATCTTAAGATATGACTTAATACTTAGAATTCTTCTCTAAATTTATCGATGCAATTCTATCTATAAATTCACAAAGAATATCTTGAATGCTGGGTCTTTATTGAATATATGATCAAAGGGAGGCAAAAACTATCAATAGCTTCTATGACTTCATCATCAGTTTTTATAATGCTTATCACAATAAGCTTTGCCTTTTTAATATTTAGTTGCAATCCCGAATTAAGATTAATTATTAACAAAATATCATAAAATAAGCTATAAAGATTTTAAGCAGGAAATATTCATTAGTGGCTTTATTAATTCCCCAATTTTGCCATTGTAGCATAAATATTAACTATGTAGGTTATGGTTTGTGACTCCACATTTACATACAGCAGGAGTTTTTAAATTCCATTTATAAAGCAGATAAGTGCAACAAATATCGATTGTCCTGAATCTATCAATGAGATTTCAGTTGTATCTATAAAGACCAAACCCAGATGAACTTATTCCTGGATCTGTAAAATAAATTTGTTTAAAACTTCATAAAAATTCCAATGTTTATGTCATGTCTTCAACTATTTTTGTTGAACTTTCAAAGGAATCTTGATTTGAGATATTAGATAGTAAAACAATATCTTGAATGAATCCAATCTGCTTGGCAATTTTTTATACATTTTCTATGAAGCAACTTCTCTTTTAATAAAACTGGCAAATGAATATTTAAAAAAAAAAACAGGAAGTCACTGCAAATGAGTAGACTTGAGTGGGCCAATAATAATTTTCATGGAAATATTGAGCAACCAGAAGTTTAGTACGAAAACTTTTTCTTCAAACAAGAAGCACGATATTTACCAGCAGAATATGCTACTGCTAAGAAAACTGTCTATAAAGCATTTGTATCACAATATAAGAAGTGACAACTGGCTTTTTGAGAAGGTTACTCATAGAAATTAATTCTGATCAAATCTTAAATAAATAAGAAAAAAGGTTAGGTTATAATGCAAGGTTATATTTCTGAATTACATGTGGAAGTGATTGTTTCAGTCTCATAGCTAATGGATCTAGTCAGATTACCATATATTTTCCTGTTATTTAGATGAAAAATTAAGCATATTATCTTCATTGGATTAGTAATAAGATCCGAGTCTTTCAAAAATACTTTGTCTTTTCGTATCTTAATCGAGATTTTTTTTTTATTTTAGGTAGGGATTTTAAAAAGTTAAAACAAAATCAGCAGGTGAATTTTTGACATTCTGTTTCTGAACCATCATTGATGAATATATTAAATAAAATAGGCGAGAGAACTGAAACATGTAATAGACTGTTCTGTAAAATTTTATATCTATTATAATTAACATTTAGTCCCGTGGTTTAATTATTAATTACAATATTAATCAAAAATTAAATAGAGCGATGGATTCATTGCAATTAGACTTTTTAATTTATAAGTATTAAATGAATTTGTTGTTTTTTTTATCTTAATTTTACTTTAAATGTCCTTAAGTAGCCATTTATTTACCTTAAAAAAGTTATTAACCTTCTTTATAATTTTGTGTGAATTAACCAAAATGTGCAATATACAAGTTACTAGATTAAAATAACTTCCATTTTTCAATGTATAAACTGCATATCAAAACAGTGTTTTGTTCAATTCTTATATATATTTACAAAAGCAGCAGAACTAATTATAAAAATATTGATACCAATGATTTCTAAAAATCTTTAAAATACATAGAAATTTCTGTTTTTGTGCATTGTCACTCTTCACTCTCTTCGCCTCTGTGAAGTTGTGTAGTGATAAAGTGGCAGGCTTTGGAACTTATATTCCATAGATTGCAACTTGACTCTGGTGCTCTAACTTCATTTGAACTCCGTGTACTATTCAATATTTTTTATTTTATGCAATATCTTTTTTAATTCTTTAAACTTACAAAATCTCTTTTAATTACTACAATTATCAGATTTACATTGTTCCAATCTCTTAACTTTAGTCATAAACTTAATGTCAGTGACATAACAATTCATTTTTGGCCAGTTTCTGAAATTTCAAATAATCGGCATTAAAAAATTATATATTTTTCTAATTCTAACTACTATATATATCCTAGTTATATATATCATTTAGATTAATAATTAATTTAAAGCCTTGTAATGTTTTTACTGTTACTTAAATGTGTAAATCCTATCGATCTTTAAATACTTTATTTCAATTATTATTATTATTATTATTATTATTATATAAACTTCAAAAATAGTCATGAATATCGGTATATAAAAATAGAGAAAATGTATTAAATATATAAAAAAAAAGTGTCTGCACACAAATATTTTAATATTTTAAATTACACATCAATTAGTCAAATTTGATATCTGATTTTGCCTGTGTTGCTTTATGTTTTTATAAACTCAATATCATTATGTCAGTGAATATAAAAATTATATTATACAAGAATTAAAAACATTGTGTTTTCATTTTGGACTCAAAGCTTTTTAGTGACCTAATATGGTAAAAGGTAGCTGCTGGAGGGTTGGTTGCATTAGATCCTATCTAGGTACAATGCTCTCAGATCCAAGGTTCCTCACTAATAAAAGCCATAAGCTAGAAACTAGTCTGGGGATATTGGATGAGTAGGCACTAGATAGAGGTTTTATGCAAAAACCTTCTTGCATCCACTGATTACTCTGGCTTATATTGAGTGGTGCTATTGTATTGAGAGTTTTAAACGCTAGAAGTGATGAGATGAATGACTAAAGTCATAAACTGGATACTAATAAATTGTAAACATCTAGAAAGATACTACACGAGATTGTTTACATAGGAAATTAACCAAAATAAAATAGAAAATAGTAATAAACAGACAATGGATTAAATTCAGAAAAGGTTATTTTTGCAGAGGACTATAATGATTGACAATGATATACATATAAATTTGTTCATGTGTAAAATATATATAAACCTATAACTTCATAAATTCATTTTAACTACACATTCAAAAAAAAAAAAATCTCTTACCTTTCCCACCAAGATAAGTTGTACGATGAGAAGAATCAGAAGGTTTTTCTGCTATTTCTTTACTTTCTGATGGACCACGAGACCTGTTACTTCCAGATTTATTTCTTTTATGTGATTGCTGTGAAACTGAAGGTTTATGAATATCTACAGATGCAACCTTTTCTTGTACTGTATTACAATGATTACTAACATCATTTACATTTTGTGGCTGATTATCATCAGTGGAAACAATATTAGGTACAACATTTGGTTTTGCAGTACTATCTTCATTACTTTCTCTAAGAGCTACTTTAAAAAAAAGA
The DNA here is from genome assembly GCA_028023455.1 of Epiperipatus broadwayi. Classification (NCBI taxonomy): domain Eukaryota; kingdom Metazoa; phylum Onychophora; class Udeonychophora; order Euonychophora; family Peripatidae; genus Epiperipatus; species Epiperipatus broadwayi. The sequence goes on along the minus strand of JAQFVV010006329.1, from coordinate 431,247 downwards.
ATTTATTTTTTTACTTTTTCTTTAAATAAATACTTAGGAGTTATCAGTAATAACTTTTAAGCATTTATTGTAATAGAAAAATAAATAAACACAAAAATCTTCATTATAAATATTAGATAAAATAATCATATGTTTAAAAAAATTACTTATGGATTAAGGTAATTCTTTGTTTTTTTATAGCAACTAAATTACATCTAATTAAAAATATCATTATTCATCATTATTAATCATTTCCATAATTTCTCTTTTTCACATTACTTCAGCAATTATTGTATATTATTCATAATACACATAAAACCTGGCCTCTTTTTATAATTCCATTTAAAACCTGTCACTTATCTTTTGTCATCTTTTCTATCAACATCTCCCATAAGATTCTAGTTTGGCCTCTTAATTCTTTCAACAAGGTTAATAATATCTATCCATTTCTTATCAATGTATTTTGTTTCAATCCCCCAGTTAATGTCAAGTTTCAGACCCAAAACTACTGGATAACACATTTATTAAACAATTTAATGCCAAGGACAATAAGTTAATTTCCTTATAGCTATTCTACCAATTTCACTCCTTCCGAGTTTAATTCTGTAATTAATTTCATTCGTTATGTTTCCATTTGTAATTTCATTTAATTCATTTCTTCCATTTGTAATTTCATCTAATTCATTTCTATCAATCTTTATTTTCTCTTTTTTTGAAAGCCATTGAATATTATTATAGTCATTTTGATATTTATTATACTTGCTAGCATTTGATAACTCTTCTAACATTAATAGTTCCTTAAAAATTTAAAGCACTTTTGCAAATATAACAACATTAAATAATCTTCATTTATACTATATTCCTTTAATTTTCTATTTTAATTCACAAAATATTTCCCATAAAACTGCTGTAAAAGGAAACATCTTGCTATATACCTTCATTAGTATTAATCTTCTTAGTGTCACCATATAATCCAATAACTGCTGCAGCATTTTGATTAATATTCTGAAGAATTAGGCAATATTTTACATTAATCTCTTGATGTTGCAAAGCTTTAACCGTTAAGATGCTTATAGAATCAAATTTCTTTTCTTAACGATAATTCCATAGCATAATAGCAATTCATACTTACTGGTCTTCTTATAAATTTTATTATTTTGGATATGATAAGCTGTGTTTATAACTGTTTTTAAATCCAGATTATTATTTTGGTTGGTTTGATTTCAAAGTTTTCTGTAAACAAGTTGTAATATATTAATAAAAATATTGTTGAAAAACTGATAAAGACGTATATGTAATTTCTAGTATCTTCCTTTTCAAATTTTTTAAATGTAGATATCATTATCACATTCTTCCAATCATATGGTATAACTTTACTACTTAGTCATTTGGTATATAACCTTGCCAATTATTTTCTTATTTTTTTAATTGCTTTTTGCAAAATATCTATCATTATTTCTTGGAATTTTTAATTCTTCACAGATTTAATTGCATGACTTCTCTTTTTATTTAAAACACTTGGAATTTCAAAAAATGTTATAATTATAAGAGTTTTTTTTTTCCTATTCTTTATTATAATAAAATTCTTAGAAAAATTCTTCCAAGCACTTCATAATGTCATTTTTACTTCTTATTGTTGAAATGTTTTATTATACTATGTACAATTTTCTTCTATACCATTATTTACCATTTCCCAATTATATTTTCTTTTGTCATAATTACTTCATTTCTATACCACTTTAAAGGATTTCAGATATTCACTTTTTTCTAAATGGGCTGTTTTCAAATATTTTTCTACTCTAAATTGTATTTTTTTTAAATATGAATTATTAAGAACATTACAGTTTTGAAATACATATTTTCTTTTTAGATAAAATATAATCCAATTCTACTGTATTTTCATGTGAATGTATCCATATCCATTTTCACTTAGCACTTTTCTCAAAAAAAAAAAAAAAAGAATTCATAATATACAATTTTTCTTCATAGAGTTATCTTACTGATCTTGTTCAAGTCTGACCCATGTTCTTTAGTCTATTAATATTTTTAAATAATTTTTCAAGACCTCGTATAAATTCATTGGAATATTTCTGAAGACATATCAAATGTTAATATTGTCTTTCTTAATGGTTTTTGTTTCTCTAGCTTACTAATTGTGTCGAATTTAGTAAGGCCATAGAAATTTTAAATACAAATTTTCTACTAACCAAAATATAACCCAATTTTGCTTTACACTTTACCAACATGTTGATGCTTCCAAGCTTATTTCCACTTAATATTCTATATATATTTCTCTTTTTTTAAAAAAAAAAAAAAAAAAGCAGATTCATAAATGTAGAACTTTTTCCTTTCCGCAAACTCCACTGACCTATGCTCTGTCTCATTTATGCCTCCATGAACAATAGCATTTTCATCTTTCAACTCTAACATTATTTTTTTATAACAATTTTTAAAATACTGCTTGGTGTGATCAAAACATTCTGGACATCTATATTAAAATCCTCTGCTTCATCTTAATGAAAATGTTGGGACATAAATTTGAATTTATAAACATTTAATATATTCCATTGAAATGAATAACTAATTTTGACATTCTATCTAATACACTATCAATGTTCACAATGGGTTTTCCAACTTTTACTTGTTTATAATGAATCCCAGTCTATCTTGTGTTTCTAAAATTATAACTATTACAATAAAGCATATGTCAACTTTTCAAATCTATTTATCTTTTCTTCTTATATATTTATTGTATGAGTCAAAAATATGTAAACTGAACTACCAACTTTGTAATTGACTTTTAGCAGAATTTATAAATTATAACATACATCAATTTTAAAAAAAAAATGAGATCATTAAGATATTGAAACTGTTAAGACATACTGTTGATAAAAATATAATTTGTGTATTATGTATCTATAAATTTAGCTTCAAGATTCCAATGCATGGACATAAGAAATAATAATGAAGTAATATGAGATGAATGTTAGGTAATGCCCTGCATGGTTTAATGCAAGAGTAGAATAGCAGACTTTAGAACTAAAGATTTATGGATCATAATTTCAGTCCTCTCATTTCCATGTTTGAATATTCTCCTGAGTAATAATCATTCAATTACTTACTGCAAGATAATGTTTGCTGATCTTTCTGAAATGTTGCTGTAACAAAAGTACCAAAATACAATTAATAAATGATCTTCAGGATATATTTTAACATGAATTAAAAAATTTGAAGAGAATTTCACCTAGATTAGAAATTCTTATTTGAAATTTTAACAATCTATACAACCTTATTAGTGCAGAATGGTGGATTATTATTCCTGTTTACATGTAATATCAGCAACTTGTTTTTACCGAATTTGCACTGTTAAAAATTTAAATAATTTCTGTCTTTAACTATTTCATTCTAATAATTTTTATATTACTCCTTTTTTCCTCAAAGACAATTCTACTTTTTTATTTCTTTATATTTCATTGATTATTTTGCATTTATTTAGAAAAAAAAAAAAAAGTAAATCATACTTAATTTTCTAGTCTCAACTTTTTTAATCATATTTCATATGTAACCACATCTACTTATATGAATTACCTTTTCTTCGTGTAACCATTAATTGATCTTTCTTACTCTCTTTATTATTACTTTTTCATCACCTGATTATAAATTTATATATTTTCTTCATATTTTACTATTTGCATAATGACTTCTTTTAACTTATTCTTCGACATATCTCAACTCATACTGAGATTTGTAAATTGACTATATTATCTATCAACTATGTACATCATTTGGCAACAAACTTACAAGCAAGTAGAGGCTGTTCACTTGGCCTTGGAAAAGATTCTTCATTTGATGGAATTGAATCTTGAATTTTATCAGGCTGACCAGTTGATAATTCTGATGCTCTCTCTTCTTTTTCGACAGAATCATTACTTGAATTACAAACTTCACGCTTTTGATTAGACTTTTTCTTTTTTTTATTATTAGCCTAAAAAATAAATAAATAAATTAGCATAATACTTTAAACTAATTAATATTCTAGAATATTAAAATAAACCAGATCTTTGTAAAAATTCTTAAACCTAAATGATGTGTAAAAAAGAATTTCTATTGAATGATAATTCAGTTACTACCATTACATTAATTTATTTAATTAATTATTTTTCTTCACTTTTGCTTTAAACTAAATCAAATGAAAGAAAATTATTACAAGTACTTGATAAATATATATAAATAAACACACTGTTTTACTATTTCATTTATGATATTTGATAATACCTAGAACATTTTCCTATATAAAAAATGATGACAAGATAATATAATTTGTGTGTGGATAAAATATTAAAAAAGCCTATAGTCTATTTAAACAGATCAGAAATAAAAAATACAACTTCGTTTTATATTTGATCTAAAATTTGAATAACATGTGAAAATAAATTTTATTATATTAATATGCTATCTTTAAAGTTAATAATTTTAAGTTGTATAAACACTAATAAATGCAAATTTACGTGCACATTTTTAAAATGTTAAAACTTACAAAAGTTTAAGGTGAAATTATAAAAATCGAGATGCTAAAAAGAAAGAAGACTGCATACAAAATTACAAAATATCACTGATGATGATCCAGTATTATAGCTTCATCAGACACTTGTTATGTACTTACTCTATCTGCCTTTATACTAATATCTTAACAAACATATATTTAATGAAAAGGCAAAACTATCAAAAATCTGGAAATAATTAATTTTACGAAGTTTAACCATTTTTATCATGAAAATAATATTCATTCAGAATATAGTATTTACTATAAGAAATGAATAACTTTATGCTTCATATTATATAAACATTATTATTTTTTTTTTAACTCAATCATTCATGTTATGAAGTCAGTATAATTTTTTTTTTTTAAATGCTTGCATAGACAAGAAAATAAAAAAAATTATTCTGTACCAAAAAAAAAAAAAATCACAAATAAAACAAAGACTATTTTTTTCAAAAAATATTTAAATATATATATGTAAATTGATAAAATGTCAAATGACAAATTAAGTCTAAAAATATGCGGGGGGGGGGGCGTCATTCTTCAATGACTTATTACTAACAAATAAAGACAAAGTCATATGAAAAACTTTACAAAATAAACTTTCAAGACTTCTATAAATTAAGATTCATCAAAATTTGCATACAAAAAAAAAAAAAAAAGTGCTGTATAGAAAGTGAAAATCAAATAGCTTTTTTGCTGGTAAACATAAAATAAAAATTCTAGCAAGTTGTAATAGCCTTTATACATTCATAAAAGATATTTCATTTATAAAAATAATGTTTAATATTCTAAATTTCATATTGTATAATACAGAAATGTGATTTCAAAATAATATCCTTAATATTGAATTTTATATTAGTTATTTACAAAGCTCAATATCAAGGATATTATTCTGATATCGTATATCTGTATTATATCATGTTTATAATTATTCAATTAAAAATATTTAATAAATATTTATGATATAATATAGAAGTATAGTATTAAAATAATAACTTTAATATTAAACATTGTGCCATTATTTACACATCTCTATATCATATTTCTATAATAAATAAAGTCAAGTCATACATCATGTGACCTAACTTGATAAGTTTGTTAGAGCTATTAGCACGCTCATTATTTCAGTTCATATTTCTATATTGTATCATGTCATAGAGACACTATTAAGAATATTGGACAAATTCTTTTTTGTAAATAGAACAATTTACATCCAAAGTACATGCACTGTAATGTTGTTATAATAGCTTAACAATGTCTTATTGAGTATTGAGGATACACTCAAGATAAAGCAAAAGACAGAGACTTTTGAAAAGATAAGAGCGGTCAGGTCATCTTATCTTTTGCATCTAAATTCAATCATATAGGCCAATCTAAAGTGTCTTAGTTTAAGAGCGTGAAGATGTTTCTTAATTCATTTTTCATCCGTTAATTTATTTCTATATGTTAATGTTTGCTAAATTTTTATGTGTTAATATTACAAACTTTTAAAAATTATATAATATTCAATTTTATTTACTAAATCGGTCTATATAATTGAATTTAGCTACAAAAGATAAGACGGTCATTCTAACTTGTGCTTTGATTTCAGTACTCAACAAGACATCGTTGAGCTATTATAACATTACAGTGCATGTGCTTAGGATGTAAATTCCTTTTATTTATAAATTACATATTATCTCTACACTAGTAAATAAAATTGAATATTATACCAATTCTTATAAATGAAATAATGATTTTACAAAAGAGTATTCCTACAAATTTCACGTTGCAAATAAAACATTAAGTGAAGAATTTACGGAGAAAACAAAACATTCACTATGGTTCTACAAATAAAACAACAAACACATATATAAATATACAAACTATTTTATGAATAAAAACTTTCATGTCTGACACAATAATGAATTTGATTGGTTTTTGGATTTTCTGATGATCTTGTTTGAGTTATAATTCTGAATCATATGCATTTATATCAATTTTTATAATATTATTTTTCAGTTTTCCATTTATATGAAATCCCATATTTGTCATCTTTATAGTAATACTGGACATATGCACTTCTCAGATCAATTCCCTTTACTTTTAATTTCTCACAATGTTTCATTTAATATCACAAAGTTCTTATTTTCAATTCATACAATTTCCCTTCAATTAAAAGTAATGAGCAATTTGTTATGATCAAATAATCAACTATTAGCTGCATAAACGAGTAATTCTTAGAACATTTGCTCTTGATCAATGATCTTATAACTTCTGTAAAATGATGACTATATGAATTTTTTGGTCAAATTATAAATATAAAAAAAAGGTAAGCATTTATATACACACAAAAAAAATTCATATTGCCTTAATTATCCTCTTCTCTCACTCCAATCAATGCCTCAGTTATGAATTTTCACAATTCTGAAAGATTATCATGATTCTTTAATGTAACATTCAGAAGTGAAAATTAGTAAATTCAGCATGTTGATTCATGCCCATTGGTGAGTAACCAATTAATATTAATTTACACATGAATAAAGAATTAGCCCTGCTCAATTCCTTTAAGACTTCATAAGGATTTAAAAGATAACCTTTCAATTAACAGCAAACTCCTTTCTGTAACTATATATATAAGATACTGGCAGTAAGTTTTAATATTTAATATGTTTACATTTTATAAATTTTAAAAACACTCTACATCATTTGATGTAATAGTAAAATAGCAGAGTTTTCTGAACAATAAACCATTCAATATCTTATTATAATTTTAAGGATAAAATAACAAAGAATGTTCTTTAAATAAGCAAAACAAATTTTCTGTTTTTTTTTTTTTTAAATTCATATGATGCATTCTTAGATAAATCAAATAATTTGTCACTGATATATAATTACAGAGTAATATATTAAGATATTTTCTCTATCTTGTTCCAATAAAATTAAGTTAAGAATGAGTCAAAATAAAATACACTTCATCAAGTCAATTAATATTTACAATAAAATTAAACCATCATGCAGAAATTAATCATGATATAAAAGATATAATAAAAAAAAAAGACAACGATGTACAAAAAAAAAAAAAACTGTTGGGTATGAATGGAGCTTTAATGGATCTTAATAAGAGATTGTATGAAAATAATTACTATACGTATCAATTAGGAAATATAAGAGTTAAAAATGGAGTGGAACTAAAACAAGGATATCCTCTGTCATTTATTTTGTTTTTGTTATATTTGAAAAAAATGGTGAGAGCAATAGAAAGACTAGGGAAAGGGATAGAGATCCCATTAATAGATGTCAAGGGAGTATACACATTATCAGGTGTTTTATTTGCTGATAATATCTTCTTGTGCACAGAAAATAGGGAAGATATGGAAGTTATGCTGAAGGCATGTATAAGGGTGGGTGAAGAGATGGGGGGGGGGTACATTTAGCAGAAAAAAAATCAAAAATAATGATGATTAAATGCTGGGAAAACAGAAGAGAAAAAATTTTTATTGGGAGGATATAAAGTTAAATAAATGTGGTGAATAAATATAACAATAAATTGTCTTAAGCAATCAGAGAAATTGCTTGAATGAATGGGAGAAAAAATTGATAAATGAAGCAAAGAAAAGAAAGGGACTGATAAAGAAATTAACAGTGTTTTCATATAATAAAAAATATGATGTAGCAAGAATTGTATGGAGGAGAGTGGCAGTAACAGGGTTAACATATGGTAACAATGCATTATGTGTTAGTAAAGAGATGTTGGATTGCTTAGAAAATGTATAAACAGATGTAGGGAGACATGCATTAGATGAAGATGAGGGGATAGCAAAGGGAGCAAAAAGCAAAATGAAAAATATTTTGTAGACTGCAATTTATGGATAGTAAGAGAATAGCCAAAGTAGTATTTATTGAGTTATAAATGAAGGACAGGCAACAAGATGGGTGAGAAATATAGTACAGTACGAAGAAGATTTGGAAAGATTTTATGTCAATATACTTGTACAAGGAATGGAATGCTGTTGTTAGAAGGATTGTTGAGTGTTATAATGGCAAAGATTGGAATAGAAGAATAGAAATATTAATAAAAAAATAGGGAGCTGGAGAATTAGTATAGAGAATAAAAAAAGCTTAAATATATATAGAAGTAAACAGAATATTGGATGTGAGTTAATTTATGATAAAGTAGTTTACTATTTAAGGCTCAAACAGGATCGCTAGCAACAAGGGAATATACACATAAATGGAGAAATGTGGGTGATTTAGTCTGCAGGTTATGTAAGAAAGGCATGGAAAATATTCGACATCTACTAATTGAATGTAAATGCTTACAAGCAGGAAGGGTAGTAATAAAGTTGTGGGAGATGCGATTATCAAGAAAGTGGGTTCTTAGTTTTTATGCTGGGTTAGGGAATGAAAATAATAGGGCTCTAGATATAAAGGCCTTAGAGTGGACAAAGATAATGTTGTGGAACTTGGATGGAGCAGGATAAAGAAGACTATAGCAAAACTTAGGGTGGGGAATGGAAAGTGAAAGTAAGGTGGCTATCAGGTTTACCTGGGCAGAGTGACCGAGAGATTCCTGACTTCAATAAAGGAGAAGCTGCATCACATTGCATTATTGGTATGCGATTAAATAATTTACAATGCAATATTTTTTAAAATTGTAAAAGTTTATTCTTATTTTTATTCCATAAATTTATCTAAGTTATAGTTATACTTCATTAAGATTATATAAAATTACAAATGCATGCATTTATAGAAAACAATTAACAATGAATGATTACCTTAGTAGATTTTTTACGATTGTAATTCCAATCTTTTAATGCTGCAGCAGCACCATCTGTAAATACAAATATTTTTATTTCATATATAAAATTGTTTCTATGTATAAAGTTTTGTGTGGGTTTTGTGTATATGTAATAAAAAAATATAAATCTCAGGATGAAATCAAGTAAATATTATTAAAAAATCAGAAATGAAATATCATTAATATTTCAAATTTCAAAGAGATCTGAATGACATAAAATTAAAAAATATGTAAAAAAAAAAAATTTTAAATATAGCAAAATGTAAACAGTAATAATCAACTAAAAAGTAGAAAAAAACTATAAACTAATCCGACTTAAAAAGTTGAAAAAAATTGAATCTCAAATAATTTGCCACTCTTAGAAAATAGCAGAGATCTTAAGAATTTAAACTTGTTATAAAACAATTGGAAATTGCTGACTATTTTCCAAGAATGGCAAATTAACCAAGATTCTTTTTTTTTTTTTACTTTTTAGTCAGATTACATTATTTTTCTATTTTTTCATCAGCTAGTACATAAAAACATTATTTAAAAAGAAATTTTTTTTTACACATTATTTTGTTAAAACTAAATAAAAAATCTCAGCCTTAGCAAATTTCAAAAATGTGGATATACAGACAGACATGACAAGTTAATAAAAAAGCATATAAAAAACCAAAAGAGAAACATGAATTATGATTATTAGAAATCATAGAATGAAAAATAGCAATATAAAAAAAAAATTAGTCTTTTCTACTGTAAACATATAAAACAATAGTAAAACATTTGTGATTTTAGTCATTCATTATATAGTATCTCTAATCATTTTTAACAAATATAAATGAGTTCCATAATTTCTTCTGCCATTATTGAAATAGTTCTAATTTATTTTTCAGGAGTAAACTCTATTTCTTTACTCTAGTACTGTCATCTATTCTACGCTTAAGTAAGTCACAGATGCTAGATGGTAATGCTTACTAAATCCCTATAAAGTGCTGTCCATCCATATCCCCAGACTAATTTATGACGATAGTTTTTGACAGTGAAAAATTTTTAAACTGGATCAAGTGCAATTGGATTTATTTTTTTTATTATTATTTACAATTATCTAATTGAGATTTTAAAAATTTCTAATTTTTAAATTTTCAAATAGATATTCTATAATGGCACTTAGTGTATCAGATGAAGAGAATGACCAACAATGAGTTTACATGGGCTCTATCATCACAATAATAAATGTGAATTTGAATAGCCTGAAAAATCAAATATATGTTAAGTCGTTCTAGAGGAATGCAATTATTGCAATTACTAAAATCATAAATTGAATAACAGATAATAATTATTAATGAAATTACTGAGCTAAAAAATAAAATCAGTAAATAGTAAATTAAAATAGAGGAAAAGAATATATGGGCAAAATTTATTCAACAATTAATATTTCATTGTAATTTTTATTTTTGTCATAATAATATTGTAAAAAAAAAAAAAAAAAAGAAACAAATTTTGTAAAATCTAAATCAACTTTTTTTAAAAATTGCAGCATTTCAATTAAGACAAATTTATGAGGTGTAGTTTGTGCGAGGTGAACTTTATAAGAGAATGAGCAGAGAAACTGATGTCGCAAGTTCTGGTATTAACAATCTACACGGCTCTGAAAGTAAGAAAATTATTCTGAAAGTTCATTTGAGATAATTGTAAAACAAAAATTAACTTATTTTTAAATATAATGTTGGGTAATTCATTCAAATAATCAAAAAGATGATATCTAAAGAGAGTAAAACAAAAGTAGAGATAAAATGAGCATGGAAGAGGTTGATTGACATTATAATGGCTGGTATAAGAATGGAATAAAATAACCATATTGTTTGAACAGTATTTAATTGCAATCATTTGAAAATATTTAAAATTTATGGAATATGTTTCATTAATTATTATTTTTAATCCATAGTTAATTTCTAGAGACTGAATAAATACTCTCTAAGCAATTCTATCAATTACTATCTTATTTAAATCCTGTAAGTGCATTCTTAAATCATCCATTAAGATTACAATCAATCTCAAATGATTATGGAGTTGTGTGCAATATAATTTTGAGACCAGATTGATCTTATGATGAAAATATTGTTTTTAGACAAAACTATATTTTTCACAAAGGTAATGTTTCAAGTTATACATTTTATTTTTTACAGAGGAATGTTTTAAGTTAAGTTATACATTTTTACACAATCAAATATTGATTAGAGAAATATAAGAATGAAGTCTCCTCAATTTTCAAATTTAAATAACATTGTAGAAAAAGTGAACATCCTTTTAACCAATATTTCTCAGTAATTTTGAATTTTCTCCCCAAACATTAGGGATTGTTTAAATAATGTATAATTATATCCTACTTGAAATACAGTACTTCCTGATACTATACACCAGGCATGGGCAACCTTTTCTAGTTTGGGAGCCAAATTATCATTTTGACTCCAAATCAAGGGCCGGACCAAATTATCAAATATTACAAACTAATAGTGACTACTTCATATTTCATTTATTTATGATTTGGTATAAAGCTCAACATAAATTTTATAATAAATGACATAAAAATTTAATGTGAAGATTGACTTTGTACTTCAATGAGACTACCAATTAATATTACTTAATGATAATCATAGAATTTTTGAGATTTTTGTCCATTATTCTTGTCCGAATTTTTGATTTATTATATTTCATACTCTGAAAAAAAACTGTTAACACATATAAGTGCTGCCAAAAGGGCAATTTTTTTTTTTTTTTTGAAAAGACACTTAAATTTTTATATTTTTCTTCCACCAAATGAACTTTATAAAAATCCATCAAAACAATGTTGTTAAATTGTGATTTTAACACTAAATCCACATGAATCTCAATAAGTTCCATCTGTAAGTTTTCTGGCATATTATTTACATTAGCATCTATTGGATGAGCAAATATAGCAAATGTGGAGTCTTATGGAACTCAGCAAATCTTGTATCAAATTGCTCTATTAGTGCCTTCAATTCATCTCTATAACAATTATAAAGGATATTTTTATATGCTAGAATAGAAAAATGATAAGAATTTTTAGCTCTTATCTGACTTTTCGACAATCTTAGTTTATTACATAATGCTTTGACATGTCCATGCAGTTCATGAACCAATTTTCCTCGTTTTTGCAATTTCAGATCGAGTTTGTTTAGGTATCTGATGACATCTATAAGGAATGTTAAATCGCACACTCACTCGTCATCTCTTATTTAATTGTTTTTCCTTTTATGTCCATAAAATCTGCAATGACTTGTGTCGATCATAAAATCATTTTAACATTTTACATTTACTCAACCACCTCATTTCACAATCCGAAAATAGGTCTCAAATATTCCTTAAATTGGTGGTGATTAAGTGTATATGACTTAATAAAGTTAATACTGACTACTACAACTTCCATAACATTTGTGAATTTAATCCATTTTGCACACAGAGTTTGTTGCTAGATAATGCAGTGAAAATTTTTTAAATTTTCCAAATTTTCTGGATGGATCTATAGTTCTATTGCTCTTTCATGAACTATTCCAATAAATCCCTTCCATGCAGCAACTATTGCTGGGGCTCCATCAGTGCATATATGCCAGATAATAAATTCCATTTAAGCCCAAATCTCTCAATGACTGTTTTGACTTTTTTAAATATATCTTCACAGGTAGTTGTCACCTTTTAGTGGCTGAAGCGCCAATAATTCTTCTGTGATATTGAAATCCACATTAACTCGCCCAAATTAAATAATGCTAGCTGTGCTGTATCAGAGGCATTGCTGCTATCATTCAAAGCAATTGAAAATGCTTCGAATCTAGCAATCTTCTCTTTTAAACATTTTGGGATATCATCGACTATGATTTCTATCCGACAGACAACAGTATATCTCGAATAACTAATATTCTCAAAAACTTTTTTCTTTTCAGGACATATTATACTTGCAACATGCAGCAGACATTCTTTGATAAATTCTCCTTCGCCAATGACTTGGAATGCTTAATGATCTTTTCGCTTATCACAAAACTGGCTTTAACAATGCCGCATTCTTTGTTTGTTGAACATTTGCTAAGTGGTATTCAAGTTCTTCAACTTCTGTATTTCATCTTTTCATAACTGTCCTTCAATTTTTTGGTGATCCACATGCCTTGAAATAAAGTGTCTCTTCAAGTTGTATTCTTTGTTGACTGAAATGGATTCGTTGCATAGCAAACATATAGGCAAACCATTATTCAGAATAAATAATCCATCCATTTGTCTTAAAATTGACAAATTCCTTGCATCTACTTTTCCTTTTTTTTTTTGGGGGGGGGACATAACCCCTGACATTATTCCAAATTTCAAAGCTATATTCAGAACTGTCAACCAAAACTATTTTTTACACTTCAGATATTGAACAGAACGCAATATAAATGCAGGCACTGAACAACGCCCAACACTGACACAAATACCAAACCAGCACATTGTAACATGTTCACACACTGTTAGTCAAAATGATAAAGAGATCTTGATGGAAAAAAACATGGTGTTTTGCACAGTTCATATGATCTCAGTTTAACTATTTCAAAATATTAAGTCTGAGAGATGTCAACATATTCCAGACTTATACAGACTAATGTGTGATTGATAGTATCTTCTATTGTTATGACAAAGCAATGAAGAAATTGGCTTAGAACGAGATTTGTGATTGGCTGATTCTTTAGATGGTTCTACCCTGGGCTAAATAAGAGAAAAAAATGTGATTTTCAGAAATTGTTAATAATTACAATGCAATATTTTTGTAAAACAATTATTATTAAACCAGAAACTATGTCACTAATAGAGAATTGTCTTTGAAAGCATTTTATTTTTAAAAAGACACTCTTAGAAACTATGTTATGAGAAAAAATGAAAGCTGCCATTACTGGCTTTAAAAAAATTGCTTTTGCAAAGACAGTAAATAAAATATTTTAATAACTGCAAATAACTTATTAACTTTTAGAATTTTTTTTTGCTTCTTTGATTATAACTAATTCTAAACATATATTTTTTTTAATAACAAAAATGTTAATAGCTAACATTTCATTGTTCTAACTTTTTCAATAGGTAACATGCAGCCAATTAACATGTGCTTTTTTGTAATCAGTAAAAACTTCGTTTTTATATTTATTTTCACGATTTAAAATACTAAAATTTCATTTTTGAAATTTTAATCATTAGAAGACTTAAATAAAGATATAGAATATAAATTATATAATATACATAAAAAGAATTTAATTGCAAAAAAAAAAACAACACATCAAACACGGAGTCATATATGATGGAACACTTGCTAGGTTCTATTCCAAAATTTAACAGGTGGAGTTGATCTTGAAAAACTTAATTTATTGTGAATTAGTAGAACACCATATATATTTACTCCCATCAATCAGACAAACATCCCTGAAATAGATTAATGGCAGGCCGGATCCGACCCACAGCTGGGGTTACCTATATGGGTTATACACCATATTGATATAATAGATGTACGAAGTATTTGTAAATAGTCCGAACATTACTGAAAAAGTTATTTATCATTTATATGAGATGAATTCAAAATAAAGAAATTAAAATTTATTATCAAAATAAAGGGGAAACCAATACATGTAGTTAAAAGATATAATACCGTGATTACAATAAGTAAAGAAAAAAAGATATTAAAAGCAGGTTTATTAGTAACATTAATAACATTACCATCAAGAGTCATCAAAATAACTGTGACTCCTGGTGACAATACAGATGACATTCTGCTTACTCTTAAAATTTTCGTCATAGTTTATAGAAGTAGTTGACAATCATTTTCTTCCACATTTTACAATTGTGATTGATTGTCACCTACTTTATCCTAATTTGCTGTTGTCTAATGAAGATATTTGTAAATACAAAAAAAAAAAATAAGGGAGATGAATATCCTTTTTATGAAGATTATAAATAAGGGAAGATGAAATTCAGTACAGTTGAAAAAAAAAATTATATCAATGATTTATTTTGTTAAATCAGTACTAAGTAGTCATGGATCCACAGAAGCAAAGACATATTACATTGATGAACAGACTTTATTTAAAAAAAAAAAATCCAACTTGAGGATCAATGAGATAAGATGTGAGATGTTAGTCTTAGTAAAGCACATTATTTATAAAAAAAAACTGGGTAGTTAAAAAAAATACTTAAAAGTTATTGAAATGTAAATGTCAAAAATGAAATAATAGAAATAGGATGAAAAAATAAAGTTAGAAAAAAAAAAGAATCCGTATGGCTTTTTGCTGGGAGTTTACATGAATGAAAAAATAAAGTTAGAAAAAAAAAAAAAGAATCGTATGGCTTTTTGCTGGGAGTTTACATGAAATGTGAGCAGTAGAACTGATAGAATTGAGTTACAACCCATGGATCTGGAGCTCTAGAATGAACTATTATACTAAATCACTAAAAAAAAACTAAAACTAATAATATATTTAATACAAAAAGAGTTACAAATATTTTGGAATAAAATGTGAAGTGAAAAAAGAACATTGATCTCAAGTATAAAAAAGGAAATAAAATAAAAAACGTCTGAAAAGAAGAATCTGCCTGAAGACAAAAAAAAAAAAACAATTGTTGATCTTTAATTACATATATACATATAAGCAGACAAGTCTGTGTATAACTGCAAGAAGATACATACTTATAACTAGAATTTACTTATTAAAGCTAAACATTCATTTAACAAGTTTCCTTCCTGGCACCTGAAGGGAAATATTTTTACTGGAATTTTAAATGACATTCTTTTCTTTAACTTTTTTTCCTTTTGAGAAAAAAATTTATTACCATGAAATATGATGTAATTTTTAAGAAAATTTATAAACATAACTAGATAATCCAGAATTAGAGAAGTTATTCTGACAGTATAATATAATACAATATGTTTTACACAATAAATGTCATTCATATTTTCCTTACACATTTTTTCCCCCTGTTAAACTTTTTAATACTTTTTTTAAAGAAATATCAAAGTAAACTTCAGTTGTTGTTGTTTTTTTTTTTAAAAAAAAAACCAAACAAATGCAAATGTCTTTACAACTGACAGCAATAGTTGACCAACAATGATTGAGACCTGATATATAAGTTGTAATTATATTATGGTTTTCAAAAACTTAATTTAGAAATAAATTTTTAAATATAAATATGTTCATATATTTGGCAATTGAAAATAAGACAATGGTATCATTAAAAACTATCAAGCAACCAAAACGAAAGACAATGGTGTTTCTTGATCTTAAACCAGAGATAAAAAGCCAATAAATACACCATTCCATCTGATATATGTTGGTGACCAGTATCCATACTCATTTACTATATGAATCAACATATAGTAATAACACCTGCAACTTCAAGAATGTATGGAATGGATATTAGAAATTTGCCCTGGTTCCTTTAAGGCTTCAAAAAAGTATTTCTACAAACGAAACTATTACTAAAGACTCATTACGAAATGTGTGGAAGTTCTATAAAGAACTGTATAGTAATAAAGAACAAGAAAATAAAGTATCCCTTATAATTATTATATCTTCTGAATTAACCAATATTTAAAATGAAGAAGACAAGCATTTAAATATATGAAGAAGGGAAAATCTCCAGGAAAAGATAATTATTTTTGATATCTTAAAAAAAGGAGGTGAAGAAGTAGAAAAATTGCTGGCTAAGTTAAATAGTAATTTCTAAATAATAAAAATGTACCAGATGATCGGAAGACTACAGAAGTAATATTTACAGTTAAAAAAGGTAATGGAAAAGATATTGGAAATTACAGATCTATTAATCTATCAATTCTACATAGAATTTTTATCAAGATAATGATTACTCATTTACAACAAAGTTTGGATTTTAATCAACCAAAAGAACAAACTCAATTTAAGAATTTTAGCACAATAGTTCATATCCAAGTACTGAAAGAAGTTAAGAGAAAGAATAAATGAATATAAATTGCCATTAGGTTTTGTACATTTATGAAAAGTCATTTGAGTCTATAAGCATTTTAATAGTGACCAAATCATTAAATCATCAATTTATAGATCAGAGATACTGTTATATTCTGAAGAATATTTATCAAATGTAACAGTAGTGATTAGATTACATGGTAGCATAGAGATTAACATTGAGATGGGATAGAACAGAGTGATTCCACATCTCTGAAAGATATTGATGCAGTTTTACAAGAAATATATCATGGATTAAAATAAAAGTAAAAGAATACAAATAGATGGAGTTTATTTAAGTTATTTAGATTTTGCTCATAAATGATTGTTTTTGCAAATAATGCTTCAGAGCTATAAAAATTACAAGAATTATGAAATCTACGTAGAAAGCAGGGCTAAAGATAAATGCTAAAAAGTCTAAAGCCATGTTCAATGGTTTACTCAGAAGAAAATACACCAATAATCATGTATTAGAAATTAATAACTACAAATATTTTAGTAAAATTATAAATACAGATGGAAATATAATGTATGAAATTAATCACATAATTAAACTTGGTTGGGGTGCTTTTAGTAGAAACTAATTAATATTAAAAGATGGTGTGCTTCAAATTAATAGGAAATAATTCTAAAAGAAAATAGGCCCACATCCTTGAAAAAGAAGGTTTTTAATATGAATTTTACTAGATCTTATTTATGGATCTGAGACTTGATCATTAAACAAAAGAGTAATTCAGAGACTTCAGTCCACTCGACGAAATATGGAGATGTTAAGAGATATCAGAAGAAATCGAAAATGAAATATATGTATTAGAGAACAAATAGTTATCACTGACATCACATGAAAGAATTAAGAAAATGAAATGGAATTGGGATAGAAATACTGCTAGAAATGGATATTAATAGATGGACAGCATAAGTTTTAAACTGGATCCCAAGAGACTAAAAAAAGATCCCCCCCCCACCGATTACAAATGAAATGGTTGGCTGAAATAAATAAGTTTGCTGATGTGCTGTGGAGAAGAGAAGCTAGAGATTTGAGAAACTGAATTGAAATTATGAGATTTTCATCCTGCAGTAGATCAATAACGGTTGATGATGACATATACATTCGTATTATGTATCAATATAAATATTTCCAGTCTACTCATTAAAAAAATAAACCAAACAGAAAATAGCAAGGCAAAATATCAAATCACCATTAAATTCGGATAATTACAAGATCATGATATATGGCACTATTTATGATTAGAAGTTTAAAATTATGCCTTGCTGTTGGTCCTGTCATGATCAACTACTATTATGCTAAATCAATATTGCCTAATATGAGATGTTAGTAATAAAACATTAAAAAAATTAAACAAATTCAAAAAAGTAAACAGAACAAAAGCAATAAAGATAAATTTTGTAAGTCTTCATTTTTTGAAAAAGATTCTTTGAAAAGGTAGGAAAAACTTAAAATGTATTTCAGTATAAAACAAGTTGTAAAATCAAAGGCTGAAAAACCTATCCAGCCATGAGAATTTTAAATTTGTCAGTCCCATATTCCTAACAAATCTCTAAACTCTGAATACTTGTGTATTTTTTTTAAAACCTAATCTGCAATTACATTGCTCAATAAAATATAATTTCAACAATTTTAAATTATTATGATTAAAATGTTATTGAAACTGAAATAAGTTATTATTGAGTTAAAGAGTAATAAATATGTTGAGAAAGATCAAATAATTTGCACTAAAATAGCTCTTATTATAGCATTTTGGCACTCTGATTTATGAAAAAATATTTTTATGTTTTTCGACTCATAAAAAAGTTTCATAAAATATTTAGAAATCAATAAGAATTGCCCACATAGTATAGTACACTCTCATAGACACAGCACAGAATTAACATGACAGTTCCATTTCTGATGACTAGATGAGACACTCAGCAACTTCTAATTTGATTCGCCTTTTTTTTTAATATTGAATTCTAGTCCGCTACTAATGATGTAACCATTTTTTACTTTTTATAATTTAAAACCCATGATTATCAAAACATTTGTTTGAAATGCCTTTAAAGAATTAAGAAAACAATATTAAATGGATCTTCCTGTTCTTCCTTCACATGCTTTCTTCTATCTAAAGGAAACCCAATCTAGGATTAACTTCAACTGTTTTCTATCACGAATTTGTTTTGTTCTAAAATGAAAATTACATTGTAAACCATCAAATGATAAAATAATGTCATAAGCAACTAATTCATATATTCATTGGGCAAATCAAAAATAATAGTAAAGAAAGACCAAAAACTCAATGCATAGGTATGTTATTAAAACAGGCAAAATTCACTATACGTATTGCCACACACAGCAAGCTAGAGTAATCAGTGGATGCCATAAGGCTTATGCAAAGAATCCCTATCTAGTGCCTACTCATCCAATATCCCCAGACTAGTTTCTGGCTTGTAGCCTTCGTCAGTGAGGAGCCTGGGATCTGAAAGCACTGCACTTAGATCTTAGGATCTAATGCAACCCTCCAGCAGCCATCTTTTGTCTCCACTTAACTACAAAACTATGAGTTTTGTGATGTTTATTGCATAGGTATGTTACGGCTTCCCAAACAAATTATGAAGACTGCATTTTATAGCCAGAATATCTGATCAACCAAAATTAAACTTTAACCTCTAACTAATAATAACTAAATACTCATTTACAAACCAATATAAAATTGCAAGTTGGATTGATTATCTAAAAAAAAAATAAAATCCTAAGTTTGCATACTTACAAACAGGATTAAAATCCTAGATTATGGACATATCAGGCAAATATGCTAACAACTACTACACAAGCCTTTTTTATTTGTGAACCATCTATTAAAATTTAATTAAATTTCTATACAATTCCATTTGTTGCTTCATTTGCAAATGTTACAATTCAGTAAATTGATACATTCCATAATGTATCAATTTTATCTTGAAAAAATGTAAGATGCTCAATAAAATAATCACTCAATAAAAACTGGCTAACTTTTTAAAAATTATTAGCACTATGATCACTTGCTTGATAGTTATATAATTCTGAAAACCACTTCAGTAATTATATATTTTAGATCAATTTGTACCTTTATACTTTTCCCAATGTAAGAATAAAACCAAAGAATATCACGATTTTCAGTTTATACAATTTGTTACATAATCAAACTATTTATTTTACTTTGCTGCTGTTATCTATTGAGTGTTATTTTATCCATATCCCTAGACTAGTTTCTGACTAATGATCTTTGTCCATGAGAAGCTTGAACTTGACAAAAAAAGAAAAGAAAATGCTGGGCAAGATCCAGATGCCTTAAATATGGGCCCAAGCATCTCACTGAATAGACCATAAGCCAAAAAACTAATTAAAGATATAGATATAGCAGCACTGAATATGGATTTAATAAATTCTATTATCTAAAATCTATTGATTACTCGAGCTTACAATAATAGATAATTGTGGAGCAGAATAATGTCATGTAAAGCCTTGTGTAAACTGGGAGTCATATTGCTTTTTGATTTTATTATGAAAAATAAAGTTTCAGCTCAGTGAACATTTGAAATCCAGTATTCCTTCCTAATAAATGCCAATATTAAAACAGGCAAAACTCTCGATACAATACTGCCACTCAGTGCAAGCTAGAATAATCAATGGATGCCAGAAGGTTATGTGCATAAAATCCCTAACTAGTGCCTACTCATCCAATATCCCCAGACTAGTTTCTAGCTTGTGGCTTTCGTCGGTGAGGAGCCAGAATATTGGATGAGTAGGCACTAGATAGGGATTTTAGGCTCCTCACTGACGAAAGCCACAAGCTAGAAACTACTCTGGGATATTGGATGAGTAGGCATTGGATAAAGATTTTATGCATAAATCTTCTAGCATCCATTGATTACTATGGCATGCACTGGGTGATATTACTATACGGAGAGCTTGCTACTATTTTAACCACTTGTGAAAACATACAGAATGGTGATCATATGATTATTTATTGTTCTGGTTGTGATTATGGGAATCCCCACTCTAATCATTCCCTAATATTTCTATTTATAACCTCCAATTCTCTTAGAAATTAAAATAAATAATAAAGTTGATGATGGATATCCCTGTTCATCCTGATTTCAATTTTACTTTCACGGACTTTGTAATTCCAAATTGACGTACATAAAAATTACTAGTAAAAATCTTCAATCGTTCTTAATAATCTCAAATCTATTCCTATCTACCTTTTCATAAGTCTGACTAACAATAAATAAATTCCCTATCCACCTCAAGGAATGAGTCATTTTAAATCTCCCTTAAGATTTTATTCTTAGTTTGAAGAGCAAATCAGCACTGCCATTCAGCATGTATTCTTTTATCCATGTATAATAATTTAATTAAATTTATAAATATTTCTATTTATTATTACTGTTATAAAGGTAAAATGGCTCTAGAATATGATTATTTAATTGCTTTTACAGATGCACTTTACACATATTTTAAATTAAATCTACATAATATTATGAACTACTTATATTTAATTTAGCTCTGTGTGCACAATAATTTTGAAATACTAGCCTAAAAAAAAATCCAAATATTTCAATCAATATCTTTCATAGTTGATTCAAACACAGCAAAAGACAGTAATGTTCTTTTAGCAGGACAAAAGTTTATTTTTTTCAAAACTATTTCAAACAAACTTAGAAACTTGCTGCATAAATGAGCATTTTCCAGACACATTTTCATCAACCTTAAAAGAATCCATAACTCTACAAGGCTATTTGTGACATTGTTTTCAATGCTGTTAGTCCAAGTCCTTAGTTTTACTAGATCATTCATGCAGTGAAACACAAGACATTTTATAGGTTTGCTATAAAAAACCTATGAATTGTGAAAAAATTGTGGCAGAAAAGGACCAAGTTATATTATATATTTAAGTTTCACAAAGAAAAACTAGAAATTTTAAAAATAAATGTATGGCAATTCTTTTTCTCAGTATGTGTATGTATGTGGGTGTTCAAATAGTCATAAATTTTTGCAAAAGTATTAAACATGAGATTAAGTTACAACAATTGACAATAAATAAATGTCATAAAAAAAAAAAAAAAACCTAAATATTTAAATATATACATATTTCACTTTCCAAAACAAATTTACTTAATTCTTGCACATTTTTATGAACAAATTTAATTAATTAATCTACACTGTTTACTTACTGATTTTATAAAATGTGCACAAATAATTAACATTTGCTTCATATATATAGAACCAGAAGTAAAAAAATAAACACATACAATAACTGAACAACTTTGTAAGGACTTTCATAAAATTAACCATTGCATGCAATGATTCCAACCATGTTTTTGATAAAACACTGATAAGCGATTAATATTTTTGAAAAAAGATATTACAAATAAATACAACACCACAATAATATAATTATATATATAGTCTCAAAATCATCCAATATCAGAAATGTTTCATTTTTTTTTTTGGTGTGCATTCATCAAAAAATATATATCTACTCTTGTTTTATTTAACAACTCAAAATTTAAAAGCAAAATGCAAATAACATCTAATAATTCTCTTTTGCTTTCTTATATTTGAAGTAAGATTTTTTATTTTGGAATCAAATATTTTCAATGTACAAGAAGACTTATCATTAATCCAAGTACTATTATTCAAAAACTATTATTATCTATGGAAAATTTCACACTCTATCTATTAACCATTTACAATAAATAAAAGATCTATTTGTGAAATCTGAAAAATTCACAAATCCAAAAATCAGAAACTTTGGGTTAATAATATTTATTTATATATGATCTAATTTTTTTTTAAAGTGGCTTTATAATGGCATTAAATTGAAATAATAAACCAATAGAAACCACTTATTTATTTCATGACTTCCAAAGATATTTGACTATCAGGTTCCCAGACCCCAGAACTAAGCACTTTATCAAAACTCTTCTTTTTACATGTATTAACCATTCAAGTTTTTAATAACTTATTTGTACCAGAAAATAAAATAGACTTATGTAAGTTACTTCATCCCTATGCTCTAAAATTTTTTTCACAAAAGTCAAACTTTTTGATAACTATTTTACCCTTGCAAATTATTTTTTTATAAATTAATAAATAATCAATTTATTTATTTTAACATTTACAATTCCGAAATAGCTGAAACTAACTAAAATCAAGTGCTACATAGCAATTTATTATTTATTTATGAGTAAATAAATTCTTTAGCATTTTTTTTTTTTAAATCACGTCCTTATGATGCAATGGTGACACATCTGCTTGCCATACATATGATCTATATTCAAATCCAAATGTAGAGAACTTAAAAAATGTTTTTAATAAATTTAGAACTGCCTTTTCATGTAACAATCTACAGCCAATCCACCTGACCTATTCTATGTTGGTCAGTATATAAATATTCTTAACTTGAGATTAAAACAGTCTTAGTGAATGTTATCTTCCTCATTAGAGCTCTATGAGGGTAATTGGAGAGATTTTTGCATTGTGATGAGCTATTTAAACGCTGCTTTTATGTTATGTTTTTTTTTTATTTTAAATAAATATTTATTATTTATAAATAAATTGCTGATGTGATTTTGTTTTATTTGTGAATAAATAATTGATTCCTCCTAAATAAATTATTTACTCATAAGTGAATAACTAAATTATGGTACAATTTTTTCCCCGCAATGCTTTATTTATTTTCCTTTCCCTGAAGACAATTTGCTTTTCTGATACCAAAATGATAATATTATTCTACAAAAATTGTTTATAGTTAGTTTTGTAAAGGCAAATTTTTAATGTTGCCCAACTTTAAAATAACTTATAGAAGATTTTGTGAAATGAATTATATCATAAATGTTAGTCAAAATCCTAAACAACTTTTAGATAATATTTTATGAATTTCATGAACATAAAAAGTTAACAGAGGTAAACAAACTTTTGGACTAGAGTGATTTAATGCAAAATACCAAAAATTTTCTTATCTATTGTGCTACGTAATAATTAAATAAAAATTGTAATTATTTCATAGTCTAACTAATGAAAAATTAATACATGAATCCAAATAACTCATTATGATTATTAAAATGATTTATTAGTAAACTACCTAGATATAAGCACAGGCAGTAATTTTGAAGGTTTGTTTGAACAATTTGGATCATTCTTATTATCTCTCAAGAAACTAACTAGACTCCAGCTATATAAAGTATACTTGTATTTAAAATAATATTAATCTTTGTAACTTAATATATAAAAAAACAATAGCCTTCTGCAATTCTTTAATATTTTGAAAATCTATATAAATTATCAAGAAATTTTATATTTTTGATTATAATCAGAATTTTGTAAATAATCATTATCTCCAGATTCTAAACAAATAATGAGCATTATAATTCAGAATATTTGTCAAAAAGCTAGAAGATAACAAATACAGTACTTATATAAATAGGTATATTTTTATAATACCACAAATATGTTATTAACTATTTTATAGTAATGTTTTTCTAAATAAATCTCTTTAATTCCTAACATATTTCTTTAAAATCAGTGATAAGATAACCATTTTGTAATTTTAGAAGCACATTTTCTTAAAACTTATTATCAGAGGAAATAGTTAAAAGAGGCTTAATTTTTTTTTAAATAAATACAAAAAAAAGAGATAACAGTTCAAATAAGATCAAATAGCAAGCTGTTTACACACGTAGACACAAATAATATAAAAATATACCAAAAGTCTTATATATGTAGAAATATATATACATGTACCATAAGTCTTATGCATAGAGAATTATAAAACCCACAAATATATATTAAAACAATATTTTCTATTAATGAACTTTACATTTCACTATTACTATTAGATGTCAACATTTCACAACTTCAAAAAAACTTGAAAATCTAATCATATTCTAAAATTTTCAGTCACATCTTAAATCTAGATGCTTTTATGATTGTCACTCTATGAAATATTTGATGAAAGAGAATAGCTACATAGATTCTTACAAAGTCCCTGACAATCAAGCTTTAATCTAGTTCTCATTGTTAAATGCAAACTACTTTACAATATCTAGGCACTCTACAAATAGTCAATGAACACCTTACCTAGCATGCCTAAGGCTAACTGACAGCTATCAATGAAACTAATTTATTAGTTACATGTTTACAGAGTCCATGTATTTCAAACTCTAAATATTATGCTTACTTATTCTATTATTTTTTAATCATCTTGACTTTTCACCTTTTCTTTTGCTTTTTTGGAAGTTTAACTATTGGCCAGCACTGCCTATCATCTGAAAATCTGATATAATAAATGATTTTCTTTCCAATTTTGTTTTTTTTTTCTTTCCAAGTAATAGTTATTTATCACTTCTCTACATTTTTTGCTTTACTTCTGTTTCATCTTTTTTAATCTATTCTTTTTTTTTTTAATCTACACAATGAAGTTCATTTTGTCCAATCAAATGCTTTTTAAAATCAAAGATGTTAACTTCCTTTAAAGCACCTATCTGAAAATTCCATTCTTGTTTCTTAATTTTCAGTAGGAAATCCAAAGCATTGCTACCGCATTTCCTTGAAAATAACACAGGGTGTTACACTAAGTTTAGCTTCAAAAGAAGGCTTATTCAAATACAAAAATCTACATTTATTCAATATTAACAATTTCAACAGTGCATAAATAATTTTTATTACTGCTTGAATATATCATGTTTAGGATTATAATCATATCACAAAACACTCTCGTTATATATGAGAATATTAAGTTATTTACTTTTTGTTGAAATTAGTAATATTTAATTTAAAATAATATATGAAACATTAAGCTGGCTTGATTAATTTGTGAACTGAAATCACTCATTAGTAATAAATTTCAGACTTTTCAGATATCCATGTTGATTTATTTATAATATATACAGTTGGATGTCAGATAAAACAGGAATTTTCATATCAGATAGAATGAGGGTAGATGCAATGATAAATGAAAAGAAAAATTGAGTTTGCAAGTTTATTAAAATAATTAGTTACTAGTCTTCTAGCAAAATAATTTTGAATAACATTTATTCAAGTACAAAAATGTAAATTTATATTTATTACTTTAATTCAAAATGTTTTTTTTCTTTTCTTATGCTAATTGTAATGTATATATATAAATATTCTAAACATTATATTCATTACTTTATAATTCTATACATCTGACATGTATTTCAACAGACAAATGAAATCTGTTTATCAGACTGACAGTCTTAATCAGGCCTTATTTTCTGATTAGGTCTTATTTTCGGGAAAACATAGTATAACTCTCATATGTTAACTTATATTATTTATAATAATGGAGAAATAAATCAATGTATTACAAATATGTACGACTCAACTGTTTCATTATTTTTTCATTTTATAACTTCAAAATTTTTAAAGCAATTTAATCTATTCTCTCTGCATTCTTATTTCTAATCTCACTTATAGTTTTGACATGGTTCTTTTAACTCATAAATCTATTATATAATTATCAACTTCATGTTCAAATTTTGTTTTGAGAATCTAATACACGAATCATTAAATGTGCACTTTCCATCTTTTAATTATTTTCAAATCTTTTAATGAATTTTTTTCTCTATTTTGGTTACCTTATGATTTTACACAGAAATCTTTCTCAAGTAAACCTCTGCATCCTAAATTCATTTTCTCTCATTCTTTTTACCTCTTGATACTTTTCTTACATCTAATTTATCCACTTTTATGCTTTTTCATTGTTCAATATATTATTAAGCTTGACCAATGTAATCTGAATATCTGTTGTGTTTATAATCTTTAATTTTATTTTCCAATTTCTAATTTTGCTTTTCTATCCTTTATATACTTGATTTTATACCAGTAATATAACTTGAGCACAATAATTATTGCAGAGATTCTGAGAAACAGATTATATACATCTTATTTGGATATCAATTTTTTAATTCATTTGAGTTATCTAAGAATTCTTTTATTTATCCCTTTTTCTTACTATTTTTACAAAATAAAATAAACCATGGGCTCATCACATATATGAGTATATCTCTCTCATTACTGGTGAATTCTATATATTTTGTTGATTTTGCAATTAGCACAATGATCCTTATCTGGTTTTAGATTTACAGAGGGAAGACCTTTTATCTTTTAGCAAATACGAACCATTATTGGGTAGCTAGTTAGTTATACTATGGAATGACTACCTGAAATTTCATAATTACTTTCCATTTAAGACCAATCCACTTTCTCTTCTTTTAATATCTCCTAATTCACTATTTTTAATTTTTATTTATACAATTTACTTCTACTATTCTTCTTTATATTGACATCTCAAACAAAATACTTTTTAATTCTACTTTTTTATTTAATAATAGCCCTCCATATATATTGCTATTCAAATAAAGTATTTGACAATTTTTTCACAATTTGAATCTAACAAATTCTTTTTTTAAAAAAAATCATTTTCTTAAGTGGTCCACAGGGAATCCTCATTATTCACATCTCCACTGCAAATAAGTTTGCACATTGAAGATTGATAAATTGTAGAATAATGTGATAAAATTTATTTGTTTTACAAAATTAACAACTTCATGGACAGGGAATTTGAAAAAATAAACCATTTTACATTATATAAAATATGAAAACTTGCACACAAATTATTTAAAATATTGCACGTAGTACAATATCATATAAGTCTTTCTTCTTTATATCCATATTTCAAACAAGTTTTTTTTTATCTAACAATATCTGTTCTCTAAACGAAGTATTTGACAATCTCTTTACAACTTTAATCTTACTAATCCGTTAAAAAACAATCATTTTTTAAATAATTACAGAAGTATTCAATAGGTCCTCACTATATACATAATATCTTCACACATTCATCATTGATAAATTGTACAACTTGCTGAAAACTCTCTCTGTTTCAAGAAATGTAAATTTCAGGGATAAGGAGTATACAAAATAGACCATTTTACATTGCATAAAATAGTATGCTAATACACAAATGATTTAAAACATTATTGCATAGTATATCCATTAGAAAAAATGGTAAAAAGCTACCAAAATTTATCTACTCATAAAAGATTAGTTGCACAAAAATTTAATAAATTTAAATTTGAAAAAGACATCTTTCACTTTTTAAACAAATATTAGAGGTTTTAAATTTACAAATAAACTGGTTTTTTGTAATGTCATTTTAAATATTTCATTTCCTTTTTTTTTTTAACCATGAAATAAAACATACTCAGTTTTAAAATATTAAATAATAAAAGATTGAACATAATTCCTATATGATGATTAAAAAAAAAAGGCACTTTAACAGCATGCAAATATTTAACTTGTAAGCATAAAAATTCTAAAAACATATCTTCTTGCCAAATATTCATATAGCAGTTAGTTGAAAATAAATTTATACAAATGTATCCTCATATCAATAAAAAAATTTAAGTGTTTTTAAATAATTTACTTCTAAGCAAATGTTTAATTTTTTCCCCTTCTTAATTAAAGTCAATGATTAAGAGGGGGGTGGGTGTAAATGCTAACTCTATATTTGTTTAATTACTTTTTATTATTACTTTTTTTTTCCTATTAAACTTTAACTTTTGTGCTTATTTAATCATATTTTTTATGTTTTGAATATATATAATACAATACAATATTAATTCATGTATTAAGTGCATTTTATATTCTATAAGTAAATGAAAATACAATATTGATTAAATCTTATTAACATTACTGACATCACTAATTCAATCTTATTTATTTAGAACTGATTGAACATGAAGAATAAAGATCCCTAGTATTAAAAAAATATCAATAATAAAATAGTTAGTTGCTTAAGAATATCATGAGATGTTAGAGCACCAACAGTGACAAGTTGAGCTTCAATTCAGAAATAATTAGCTCTAGAGCTGTCACTTTTTCACTGTATGAAACCACACCAGGATAGTGGCATATTTACTTTCTTTACCATTTTTTCCATCCTGTCAAGTTAGCTAAATATTTATTTTAAATTCTTGCTCAAATTGGAGTGTATTTAGATTTAAAGGATAAAAATTTAATCTGCTTCCAAAAGTTAAAAGGAAAAAATAAGAATAAGATTTACTTAAATAAAAATGGAAATACAAAAAAAAAAAATTCCAAGTTTGTTCTAAAAAACAAACAAACAAAAAAATTCAGCAAATTATAACTAGAAAGAAATATTTTTTTCTGCAAAATTGTAGCCATGATTATAAATTTCAAGACTGAATATTGTAATGTGAGCTTTATTACTCTTCATAATTACTTTATATTATCTAAAAATATTGTACAATAAAATTAAAATCTAGTTTCTATCATCACTTATGCATAAATCAAAAATTATATGTTCAAATCATTTTGAGAAATTTTTTTGAGGATGGTCAGTGAATACGTGAATATTTATTGATTATGAAGGGGTAAATTCACAATCAATCAATAAATAAATAATATATATATTTCATATATATAAATAAATAATACATATATATTGATCATGTGATGTTTATTTGTTTTTATTAGATTTTCAATATTTTCATATTCTAAAAGAAAATAATTCATACTTTTAATTCTGAAATATTTAATATACTTTGTCTTTTTACACTGCTTAAATAAAACAATAAATTATACATATCCTCCTGCACTTTTCATAATGCCTTTTATTCAAACATTTCTGACAGATTTCACTAACCAGCACTTTTTTTCAGAGCCACAAGATACAAAGATGTATATTCTATATGTGAAAGCATATCAATTAAACATATATATATATCTGTATTTTAACGGTCGGGGAAAGGTCTGTGAACGTATCTGCCGTACGAGGGCGCCATCTAGGCATTTGAACCTAGAAAAATTTATATAGCAGGCAGATACGTACGTTAAGATTCAAAAATTTTTTTATATATATTATTCTGCCCGTTTGCCCAATGTCACTAGCTCATAGAGTAGCAGAGATTTAAACATTTTATAAGTTTTAATAGATTTAGATTCTCAAAATATATTAATATTTAAAACAATAAAATAAAAGAAGCCACTGCCAGTAATTAACACACAAATAGATTTTTATTAACGCACATTTAAAATTGAGGAATAAATTTATTTTAGATTTTAACATTAATAATTTTTTTTTAAATTTAAATTACTATTTTAAATAGATCGCACAGATGGATATTTAAATTATATTTTACTTTAGCATGTCGAGCATAGATAGTCTACATAGATTTTTTTTTTTTTTTCACTTAAAAACTTATCAAAACATTCATTCAATCTCAGACTAAAAGTTCGTAGTCAACCCAATGCCTGCTTCCAGATATATAGTCGCAATCAATGCAATATGAAGATGCTAGCATAAAACCACGCAGACAGGAATGTGCATCTGACAGCATGATATTATTTGAAGGAAATGATCCGTGTCTAGAACAGGAAAGTGCATCTGTCAGACTAAGGAATCATGTATATATATATATATTTTTAAAGAGTGCTACTTATGGGGGGAGAGCGGTCTTTCTGCCGACTTATAAATCCCTGTCCATAGAGCTAGAAGGGGTTAATGGTGCAGGAAATACATCTGCAACCATTGCAACGGTATGACTGCCTCTTTGGGGTCATGCATTCAGGTGGGCACGTTGCCCTGTATGCTAAACACGCTTCACATTACATTAATATAAACGTCTATATATCTCTCCACTAGCACTGACACAATCACGAAACAAATAGCCTGAAATTAAAATCCCTTAAATTAAACATAAACGAATTTAAACATAGTTATTAATCTTTATCCATGCAGCTATCTACACCCAACTTTAAATTTAATACACTTTAGTTAAAACATAATACACACACAAAAAAAATAAAATGGAAATGATTGCTTAAACATCTACATAAAAAAATATCAATAATTGAATTTGCATTCTTTAAGTCAGATAAGAGTTCTTATTTTCAGTTATTAATTACTTGCAATTTTAGGAAAGTTCTTATTAGATAGACACAATAGTTCATACTTTACGGATTTAATAGATTGAGAAGTCCATCTTCATGATCACTTTCGTAGATTTTGTCCTTTGAAATGAAACTGCGACTTGCCATGCATTTGGTCAGGAACTGTCATCCAGAGGCCTCAACTGGTTGTCCGGAAAATTAAATTTATTGCAGACTTCCACATCGTGAAAATCTGCAATATAGCTAGTTATAACGATCTATTCATAGTCAGCTCTAAGATCACAATTATAATAATAATTTGGCTTTTATATTTTTATTAGTCTCTTATCATTAAATCTTGAGATTCAACGAGCAAGACGTCACTAATCCATTCGTGTTTCAGTTATGGTCCGTGCTGTCATTTTCGTGTTTGCATTGGTCATTTAATTCCTTTGTATTCTCTTATCTGACCATTTAATTTATTTTACATGCCTCACGAGGTAGTTTGCTTTTGAACAATCATTAATAAGACAATCATTTCCATTTTCTAAGACTATAGAAATCAACATTATTTCTATTTTTAAAATATCAATCTTTATTTCTTTACTTTTTTACAAAAAAATTACTTTCAAATATTTTTATTTTTTAAAAGTTTTTAAAGTTGTCCATCATGCTATCTATATATACGTTAAACAGTTTTTAAATTAAGTTTTTTTTTCTTTTTAATAAATCAATTTTTATTTATGATCTTTTATTTTAATTTTAAAATAATGTGACGGGATATTATATTCCGTTACAGTATATATAAAACATCAAAATAAGACTGTTAAAAAAAACCCCATTATAATACAATTTTATACTTCTGAAGAAAACTGCTAGACAGTCAAAACTATTAGAAACCTTTTAATATAAAGCACTGTTAGCAGAGCAAAATGACATGTATAATTTTTTTTTTTTTGCACTTTTATTCTTAGTTAAACATTTTTCAGGTTGAAACAATAGTCGAATAAGAAAACAATAATAATGATTACACAATGTTTAGACAAGATATAATCTTAAATAAAATAATTAATCTAAATCAAATAAAAATAATGTTTATTTCATTACCTTCAGTGAAGGCAGCTATTGTATTTGAAACATTATAATCATAATACTGAAGCACTAGAGCTATCTCATGATTGCTATATTTTTCAACCACTTCTTGAACTTTGGAAACCTAAAAAAAAAAAAAAATGAGAGGTATTAACATCAAGATTATATTTTTTTTAAAACAGAATGACTGGAATTTTCATATCAATAAATAACTTTCAGACTTTATAAGAATAATCTGAATTAATTTTAAATAATAATTAAAACCTCAAGTAGTATTTCACATATTTCTAACATATATAACCAGAAGATAACAAAAATGGAATAAATACATGTTGGATACAAAGTCGAAATGTTGGTGATAATGATATTTTAGTGATAATTGTTACTATTTCCATCATCTCATATTAAATACTGGATGTCTTTAGAAAAATTCACATTTTATTTAAACTTTCCAAATACATTCAACTATTAATAATACCATATTTGTTAATATATAACATGTTGAATGGCATTATTATCCTTACTTATTCGGGTGTTACTAGACTATGAGAATTAAATGTGAATCATTATATGTTTACAAATCTAAAGATCCAGATTAATTCCCATGCTAAATGTGTTGTGTTGCCAGCATCACCTGAAGCAGAGAGGAAAAAGATACCACAAAGAAACACTGTGTTATATCTGTTGACCCTATCTGCTATTATTAACAGTTGAATGTTATTTGTAAAGTTTAAATAAAGTTTGAATTTTTCTAGACATTTAATATTTTAATATGTGAAGATGGAAATAGTCAACATATAATTATAATAAAGTTGAAATGTGTTTATAAAAATGTAAAAATTATTTTAATGTTATTTAGAGAAAAAGAGTAATCATTAGATATATACAACCAACAATAAAAGTAAGCAAAAAAAAATTACATTCATTTTTTTTTTAAAATTCTCTTAGATACTATATATAAATAAATGTACTACGAGTAAAACGAAGTGAATGTAAGCAGGGGTAACCATTACATTTTGTTTTTTCAGATTCCCTTCAGCCAAATTTAAAAGTTTAGGATTCAATCAAATCCACTGTTCAGATTTTAGCAAAAAAAATTTAAATCATCAAATAACCTTTATCTTAATCTTTTTCTATTAATGCTGATAAAGTCTATTTATATCTTAAGTACTGAAGTATTTTTTAAGTTATGACATTACGCTTAAAATGTTTTCTGCCGGTAAGATTTCATCGAAGATTAGATGAACGATGTCATGGCAACAAACACATTGGCATGGCTTTAAGTACTGAAGTATTTTTTAAGTTATGACATTACGCTTAAAATGTTTTCTGCCGGTAAGATTTCATCGAAGATTAGATGAACGATGTCATGGCAACAAACACACTGGCATGACTAATCCATGGGAATGGTGATTTTTTTGATTGCGGTGACTTGCGAGATTTAAAAAGTCGAGAGACCTATGTGAAATTTTGTCATTTCTCTATCTTTTGTGGTTTTGCTATCGGCGTGAGCACAGTGACTTTTTTGATGATGTTGAAAATATTTTCATATATTTCATATTTAATATTGACATTATATTACTATATAGAGTGAATTTTTAACTGTCGATTTGATGATGATATAGTAATTTCCCACTGCCGCTATTTGTAAGTAATTTTCATTTTGTTTCTTAATAATTAAATATAGTATCTTTTAAGACATTTTTATACGTCACCATTACAGGTTATTTTTTATTTTGTAGTGATATTTATCGTATTATTTAGAAAAAAATTGTACCCACTTCCGTAGTTATTTAATGCTTGCTTCTTTCGCATTTTACTTAGAAATTACTTTTATTTTCACTAAAAAAAAAAAAATTTCATAATTTTATATACTACCTTTTAAGACATTTTTAGGTTATTTTTTATTTTGCTTCCTTTGGTTCGTTGTCTTCTTTTCCATTTTCCTTATAAATTATCCTTATTTACAGTAAAAAAAAAAAAAAAGTACACTTTTAATTTCATAATTTTATATAGTACCTTTTAATTAAGACGTTTTTTACGTCGCCATTTCCACTGTATGACTGATTCACACTATATCGAGAAGAATGTTCTTTATTGTATGTTTAATTTTTAAATTACAAATATTTTTTATAAATTTTTCTGTAATTATTTTGTAGACAATTTGAATTTACAATAATTTTAGTAAATTACTAATAAATTTATGTATTTTTTTGGTGCATATAATTATTTTTTTTCCCCAAGGAACGACGAAAATGGTTGCCACCGACATTTTTCTTGCTATGAGGCGACTTCTTTAGTATTTTTCTTGCTATGTCTACCGGGTTGCTTCTTTAGTATTATTCTTGCTATGTCTACCGGATAGCTTCTTTAGTATTATTCTTGCTATGTCTTCTTTAGTATTATTCTTGCTATGTCTTCCAGATGGCCTCTTTAGTACTTTTCTTCCTATGTCTTCTTTAGTATTATTCTTGCTATGTCTACCGGATGGCTTCTTTAATTATTCTTGCTATGTCTACTGGATGGCTTCTTTAGTATTTTTCTTGCTATGTCTTTTTTAGTATTATTCTTGCTATGTCTACCGGATGGCATCTTTAGTATTTTTCTTGCTATGACATATTATCCCGAAGATGTACTACTCTAATCTTTCCATCTTTAACGTATTTTAGCGATTAACTTTGTCCGCAAATCACTAGGAGATGTTATTTTAAAGACCGAAAGATTATAGTAGTACATCTTCAAGGAAAAATATATCATAGCAAGAAAAATATTAAAGTACCATATCTTATTTAAAATTATCCAATTTTTCAATACACAGATATTCTCTATAACTAACCTTTTGTATATGTATAAATTGAAAAAGGTTTAAATATTTACTGTTATGATGTATTGAAGCACTTTTTAAAATGATCAAATTTACAGAGCATTGTCATATTAAAAATGTTTTTATACAGTTAATATTATTTGAACCATTATATTTCTAATAAAATTTAAAATATCTGAAGATTTATAATTAACAATTTTATCATTAAGTAAGAATTTACAATATTTAAAAAATACTTTTAAAACCAATAGCAAGGTACAATAGAGACAACATGAAACTGACAATCATTGATAGAAAGACAGTGTTTTGGCCATTTATAATAGCTTCAATTAAAAATCCCATTATCTTTGGATTGTTTTATAATAAGAGTTTATTTTTTTGCTCTGAATGCTAGAATATTTTGTCATTAAACTGAATTAATATTAAATCTTGAATTATAAAATAAAATTATAAAATTAGCTTGCTACTAATGAATGTAAAAACGATACTTTCCCCTTCTTTTTCATACCATTAATATTATTATTTAATTTTGAATAGTATTAATAAAAAGTAACTATTAGTTTGCTACAAATGGTTGAAAAATAATCTTTCCCTCTTTTCATATTATTAAACTAAATAATCATCATTCAAACTCTAATGAATAAATGAAGTTAGCTGGCTGCTAATGAATGATTTTTGCCTCTTTTTCCTATTACTAAATTGAATTATTATTCAATTCTGAATGCTTGGGAAAATTTCTGTAAACTGAATATATCAAATACTTTTAGAAAAATTTACTTATGTTGAATTTTATAAAGAAAGAACTATCTGCATCTAACTATCATCAATAATTTATCATTCCTAGCTTCATTTCAATGACTATTTTTCTTATTCAAATTGTTTTATTCTATTATATATTAAATCAACCTTAATCATTTCTTTGCATTTCTTTTTCTCAATTCTTTACATTTATTTCTAACTATTCTTATAATTTTGTTTCATGTCTCAGTTTAAGCCTCCTGCATATGCTTTTTTCTGGTTTCATTCATAAATTTTCATTTATTAATTTTTTTTATCATTTTTATTAATTATTTCATTATTAATCCAAAACTTTTTTTTAATCCTTTAACCTTATCAATCAAAATTTACTACTTCTATTATATATTATATATTTTTTTAAATTTGATTATTTAATATTTTTTAAATTTATTTTATCATTTAGCTTTCTTCTATCATGCAAATAAATAATTTAATGATTTTTATATATATGTAAATCTTGTGGAAGGAAATGAATCTTCGCATGTGCTACTGGATTGATATATTTAATTTATAGGCACTCTCCCACCAGTAAATGTTTTAAAGGCATAAGTGAATCATTTATGCTTAGAGCTTATTCTTATATAAAAAAAAATATACTTTTATTGCCCAACAAATATATATTTTTTTACTTTTTCAATATTCATTTTTCAATTATCCAATGATCCATTTCTTTCTTGGCTCATATTTTTTTATTCTCCTAAAATTTACTTTTATTACTACTAATGTCATTAAATTTTTCTCTGAATTAATATGAAATCAAAATAAATTTTGTTCTAATCACATAAATCTTTTCATGTGTAGAATAGGTAATAACCAGACAATACAATATCCATTAATAGAAAATATGAGTAATACTCACGACTTAAAAACAATTACATTGAATTATTTTCTTTTTTTTTTTTGTTTTTAGTACATTTATGGAGCATTATAATTAAATAGTCATACAAAAATTTACTGACTATTTTTGAAAATAATACATGCATAACATTGGACTTCTAAAGGTTTAAAATAAAATTTAAACAAATGTAGTTAGTGACAATTTAGAGTAGTCTGCCTTTATTACACTAATCTACGACACTTACTGCCCTTTAACATTAAATATCTTCTTTTCATATATATGTTGAAACTATATATATGCACACACATATATGCTTCATGCCAACTTATAAATAAATATTTTTTAACATGTAACTTTCAATTATAATTAAATAATTGTAATTTTATGGAAAATTTATTTATTAAAAATTTATTGAAAGCATTTTTTATTCATTAAAATTTATTAAAGGCACATGTAGGTGTAGTGGTGGAAGAGCTGAGATTAAATAGATAAACGTTCCAATTGTATATCCAATTCTAAAAAATTCTAAGATACAATTAATTTAAAATTCGGTTGATCTAAATTCCTGAACATTTTAGTTAGTAAAGGCAGAATAATTACAGAACATAAGTACATTTACAATTGATATAGAAATCTTTATTTAAATAAAGTAAGTACAACTGGGTCTCGTTTTACGCGATAGATAGGTTCCTCAGAAAACACGCGCAAATGAAATCGCGCAAAAATAGACGTAACTTACATTGAAAAAAAGGGGATGCGGTCTGTAATTTTTCAAAATTCACGTAAAAGCAAAGCACCAATGTAAAATTACTTTAAAATTCACGCAAAAAAAAAAAATAAGGAAATAAAATATGACTAATAAAAAATTTCAAATTTGAAAAAAATTGATACAAGACAAACTTTTTTTAACTATAATATTTAATTTTATTCAAAATAATATATTTTTATGCATAATTTACAGTACAGTAATTTACATTTTTTTATACACGTTTTAATTATTATCGCTATTTGCCGAAAAACATGTTCATTTGCAAACTGGTAAAAAATCAGATTCTCACAAGAGGAAATACAACTAGCGCCAAGTTCACTCTCATGTTGTGTTAATGGTTTTCTGTTGACAATGTAATCAGTAATTAATCTTTGAGACGATGATTTTATTAATTGTTTATGAACTTTGACTTATGATAATAAAAAGACATTTATTCACCACTGCTGGGAAAAATTTAATTAAAATTAACAACTAAAAATTAAATTTTCATTTTTGACTTTAATTTTTTAATTTTCAATTCCGTTTAAAAATCAAATTTCGTTTTACATCACATTAATTTCAAGTCACCATAAGTAATTTTTAAATTGTTAATTACAATTAAAAATCAGATTTTAATTTTTAATTGTCAAATTTAATTGTGCCACTGCTATTATTCACCTTTTAAAAATAAATTTGCGGACACTAAATGATTAATAATTGATTACGTTCTTTGTTAAAAAGCAAAAACAGTATGTGATTTAAAATGCAAAATTAACATGCACAATGTTTGAACAAATTTACATTATACTCTTGTAAAATGTGTGTATACATAAAATGTGGAAATCATGATTTTAATTTCATTATTGCATAAAATCTTACTATTATAAAGCACTGAAAATATTGAAATTACTAAGATGAAAGTCGAATTCCAATAATGTGCTATTACTTTCAATATAATGTAAGTGCGCGAAATTTATTATTTAAAGTAATAGCGCATTATCGGAGTTCGACTTCTGGTGAAACATGAATCGCGTAACTTCAAAATCGTGTTAAATAAGTCCACGTAAAAAGAGACCCAGATGTAATCTCTTTGTATTTTAAATTTACAAAAATGTTTTTAATATTTTGTAGTGAAATAATGTAATGTATTTTTAATTACTGCCAGGAATGCTGAAGACAAAAGGCATTAGAAATTTGGAAAACTTTACTAATTAATAAAATAGATACAAGATTAAATTGTCATTAAACTGATCAAAATTGTTGTCAGCAAAAATATATTTTAATTAAAATTAATCCAATGCCTTTTGCTTAAAACTGTATAAATACCTCAGTAAATGTTAAAAGATTCTTCCTTTCTTATTCTGATTCTTGTTCTTCGAGAAAATACTTCAAGATTGTAATTATCAAGAATATTTTATTATGTGGCATACTATGTTAACCACTGAATAGAAAGCTTGTGTCGGCTATTCTTTCGCCATCTCTGGAAGCAAGAGTTGAAATACCAATGGAGTGGTGAAGTGCTGCCACCTGAAGTCTGCTAACCATTGTACTTGTGCCCATGATGCTACCATCACACATAAATTCAGTCTGCAGACCTGCTGTGCCGGCATGCCCGAAGTAAGAACCAGCCTGTTTCAATCAATTAATATTCAAGAAAAAATCTAGAACCATGTGAATTGCCCATGAAAGCTATGCATTGCCATTATATCTCATGCTGCTCTTCGTATTTTGCTGTATTTTCAAATCCTTCATGAAGATAATAAAAGCAGGACATTTGAAGTCATAGTGATGTTTCTCTTTTATTTGTATAATTTAATTTTGTTCATTTTCTTTAATTTTATTTTAACTTATTTTGTTAGGAATGATGAATATATTACTAGATGTGATCATTCTTAAAACTTACATATAGGCTAGATTTGCTATTAAAAATCAGGTGTTAGAGGGCATATTTTGTAAACACATTTTGTTTCTTAAAATTCCAAGAATTGACTTTCTTTTACCCCTTAAGCAAGCTAATTAATTAAAAGCAATGACATTTTAAACCCCCTCCCTTGCCTGTCAATGATTTTGTTTTTCTAAAATATAATCTGCCATGTGTTTCAATTATACATTTTATTTTTGCAATAAAAAAACCTGGTGTCTGATAAACAATTGTAAAAGTTGAATTAGTTTTGAAAATAATGTTAAAACTGAGATTAATTTTTATTTTATTGGAAGAGACAAAATATGTCATTAGGTTTACATTAGTCAAGATAAAGTTAAGATCAGTTCATAAATGTTTCAATTATATCTAAAGATCATAGACCTCAAGTAAGCTATTGTATAATGTATTTCTTAATATTTTCCTGAAGGTTTTTGATGATGGTGTTCTAGTTGTACTTTTATATTGGACTACTTCCATCTTCTAATATCTGTATTGAATGTCTAGAAAAATTTAACTTTATTTTAAATATTCCAAATACATTCATCTGTTAGTAATGGGAAAATATAAAATATTGGATAGAGAAGAAAAGGTACAAAGAAGAAAATTTAAAGAAGCTGCTCACATGATAATGGCAAAAAAATCCCATAAGCCAACCTAGTGTGACTATACCTAATGTATGAAAACCACTAATCAACTTTGTTCTTAAGGAAAATGTGGAGAAATCAGGAGAAATCATAGATAAGTATATGAAATTTCTATAGACTGTTTGCCTTTGGCAGGATGGCTCAATTGGTTTGAGTGTTACCTTAAAATTCAATACTCAAGAATCTAAGAGTCCAGGTTTGCATTGCATGCTAGTACTATCACTGGTTAGGCCAGCAAAATCTGAAGGAAGAGGGGAGAATACCTCCTGAAACATTGTGCATATATTTAAAATAAAGTTAATTTTTTCTAAAGACATTCAATACACATAATAGAGGATGAAAATAGTCCACTATAAAAATACAACTATTTCTTAATATGTATGTGTAAAATCTATAAGGTAGACCTTCAATTAAATAGGGTAGTTGAATCTTTTAATTCTTTTAAGTGTATTAGGCCTTAGTTTGGTTATATGACCACTTGTTTAAACTTATAATGTGGCCACATATACTTATTTTGTGCTTTTTAATTGAAGTTTCGTAGAGGTTATTTATTGCTCTTCATTTTAATTAATTGTGTGTTCCTGGGTTAATTTATATATATTTCTTATTAATTTGTATATTTTGTTCTTCAAGTAGATGTTCATTCCTGCTTTGGAAAAATGGATTTGCCAGATATTCCTAGATATAATCATGCTAAGGGTGGACATTATTCATATTTTCCCATTTAAAGGATCCTTGTCATCATTATCAATGCAAACGCTCATTCCTACTTGATAGAAATCCATTTGATACTGGGTAGGAGCAGATATTCATTCCTGCTCCATATGATCCTCTAATCCGATGGACTCTTGGGTATAGTCTCAAGGTGGGAATATCCCATATGTTTCATCATTGGATAATACTCCTTTGTTGTTCATAACCTAGCATCGCACTTTGTATTTCTTAATATATTTTAAAGCCTAAGATTCCAAACGTGCAGTCTGTCATCTATTCTTGATTATAATTTTAATATAGTTAATAACATATTCACATCTTAACCCGGCTTGAATATTCATTAATTTATCATTAAATCATTATAAAATAACCACTCCAGAGATTATTAAGACATATAATGCCCATAGTCCATCTAGTTGCTAATAAATTTCATTTTAACTTGTAAGAAAGAAAATAATTTGGGGTTTAAATCTAGACATATGAACTTTTATTTCACTTTAGTTCTTTTATTACTGTTACTAATAAATTTTCTTTGCACCTTATCATTCATATTTTGTGCCCTGTTTACCACAATTATTTAATACAGTTTTAAGAGTTTCTTGTATCTCCCTGACCTAGTAATGAAGTTTGACTTTGTATTGTTTGGGTTAAGGTTTATATCAATGTTATACACGGACATCCTGACTTCGTATCTGACCATTACAATATGTAAAATAAAAAATAAAAACAATTCCATTTAAAAGGAATGTTACTATTATTTAAAGTTTCTTAAATGATTACCATAATTAATTTTTAAAAATGTGCACACACATACATATTCAAAATTTAAAAAAAAAAAAATTCTATATCCTGAATATTTCTGGACATAAAAGAAAAGTCTTAAATTAGGCTTGCACTTGATAATTTTATATTAATTATTAATTCTCTTAGAAATAAAAAAAAAAAAAAAGTATGTTAAATGTGTTTCAGTCTTTTATAATAAAAAAAAAGAAAAGGGTACTTTAGTATTATTCAACCGATAACGTTTTACATTTACCAATTTTCCTTCCGGTAGACGTCGTCGATGATAACATGACAATGTTGTCATGGCAACCAAGACACTGACATGATTAATCCATGGGAGAGTCAATTTTTGGATTTTTTTGACCCGCGAGATTTAAAAATCGGAGAGCTTTGGGAAATTTTGTCATTTGTCTGTCTTTTGTGATTTTGCTACCAGTCCACAGCAGTGAATGCTATTTGTAAGTAATTTTCATTTTTGTTTCTAATAAATAATGTCATTTTGATGTATATTATTTTGTAAATTCTTCTGCAATTATAAAAAGTACAATTAATTAATTTTATTTTTAATTTCTGAATTATATTATACAGAAAATTTTTTGTAAATTCATCCGCAATTATAAAAATTATAGCTATGAGAGTAATACAATGTCTGGCATTGTCAGTGGTTTTGTAAATCACAATATAGGTTTTTTTTTAGACTAGAGTATGTATTGGCCATGCCTTCGATCCGTCAAAATCATCGGAGGCCCCCTCCCGCCAATTCCAGCGCTATGCGCTGTATTTTATAATTGAGCATAATATAGGGTGGTTTTGTAAACCATAATATAGGTTTTTTGTCCAGGTCGCCATTAATAATGCCAGATTCGCATTAAATCGGAAAAAGTGTTCTTTATTTGTCTATTTATTTTAAATTTACAAAAAAAATTTTGTACATATTTCTGCAGTTATAAAATTTACACTTAATTACTTTCAATTTCTAAATTATCAAACTTACACTTAATTACTTTTAATTTCTAAATTATTTTGATGCATG
The DNA here is from genome assembly GCA_028023455.1 of Epiperipatus broadwayi. Taxonomy (NCBI): domain Eukaryota; kingdom Metazoa; phylum Onychophora; class Udeonychophora; order Euonychophora; family Peripatidae; genus Epiperipatus; species Epiperipatus broadwayi. Next base: position 388,608 of record JAQFVV010006329.1, on the reverse strand, counting down.
CATGTACATTTTTTTTTTCAGGACCAACAAACATGATGGTGCTCATTATCTACCCGACGGTCATCTTTAGTGTTTTTTAACCGATGATGTATTACCCTGAAGCCATATCAGTCTGATCTTACGATCTTTAATGTGCCGAGTCCACGTGATCTGCAGACAAATTTTAGCGATTGCATTTGTCCACAAATCACTTGGAGACGTTATCTTAAAGATCGGAAGATCAGACTGATATGGCTTCAGGGTAATACGTCATCGGTTGGAAAATACTAAAGAACCAAAAAAAGTGAATAAATATTTTTTCCAATTTATATTTTGGTTAAAATTCACTCTCCATAAATGTAATAATTTCTATTAGTCCTTCCTTAGACTAAAGATTATCCAATAATAAAAAATATTTCTGGAGTATAATTTTCACTACCCCACTCTCGTGCAAGGTCTGGGCCAACTGATGAATGCTGGTTCAGAACGAAATGTACATCTTGAGGATCATAGATCTTCTTCAAATGATTATATCCTTCCACAAGGTGTTGAAAGCAGACAGAAACCAGTCTCTACCTTGCATAAGAATTATTCTACAGAAATATTACTCTCTATAAATGTGATACAAGAATGATAAGTAACTTCAGACAATTGTGTAATTAGTTCAACTGGCCGCCTTAGGACAAAGATTTTAACACATATAGATATAACTATTTTTAAAAGGAGGATTCAAAACCGATATTCATGATTAAAAAATCACAAATGATACCAAACTTTTGAATTTTTCTCAAAAACAAAATGACTAAATATTTCTAACTCTGATTAAAAGTGATTTATTAATATAGTTATCTGCTTCCTATTAAATAAACTTTAATAATGACAAGATGCTCTTCAATGAAGTGGTAGAATGCTTGCAGCATAATACAAGTTTTAAAAAAAAATCTCAGTCTGGATTACCTGAATAAAAATGTTCAATCTGTCATTAGTATGTCGAACAAAGTATGATCTCCATAGTAATTTACCATTAAATAACTTTTTTTTATTGTTACTAATTTATATTTTTTTAAACAATTTAAATTCCTATTACTTCAAGCAAATATGAATCACTTTCATCAGGTTTAAATGTTCCCCCTAAAAAATAAAGTGACAACTGAATTCATGATGAATAGATGCAAAATTCTCATAAAAATAATGATAATGATTATCAAATTGTGAAGCTCAATAAAAATGACTACATTTGAATATTGATGTCTATATTTTTTCTTAAATAGTTTTTTAAGTCTGCATGTATTTTTTAAATAAATGTACACTGTGTAGTTATAGTATTTTAAGTTGGGAGGATAATGGAATAGCATTACAATGTAAGATTCAACTGTGAATACTCACTACCCATTATCCGAGCAAGCGCTACACATTGTAGAATAAAAAAATCTTATCAAAAACTAAGAATTGTTTACAATACTCAAGTCTTTTCTCTTCCTAGTTTTTTTTAACTCAATTAATTTCTTCAAACATTTAAAACTAATACAGAATTCAGTTGTCACGAACTACTTCATATTATTAATTATTTCTGCACTAGCACAATCTCTTTTCAATAATTAAATTGTATATTGGTATATAAATTATTCATTTCACTTTCCTTTTTCTAACAATCCTTCATAATGATGTTTTATTTACCTTATTTTTTTTTTTTTCTTATTATTATCATTCTTTTATTTTGCTTCTTCCTCTTTTTGTCTAGTTTACTTTTTTCCTAATATCTATTGCTGGTCGTATGAGCAAAGACCACACTCAATCAATATATGATAGAAAAGAATCTATAAGCCAATATAAGGGACTGACAAATCAACTTCATAAATTAGTACTAGCTATAGCACATGGTGCCGATAATCTCTATGCCTCAGAAAAGAAAATTGCAAAGTCTTCTATTCTCTATCTCATGAGTGACCGGCCTATTTATAAATCTTCCCAGGATAGATAAACTCAATGTATGACAATTAATAATAAAAAGGGACTGAAATATGATTTAATTTTCACAAAACAAGCCCCTTAGCCAAATGAACAATAGTTGAATGGATGCAAAGTTTCCACTGAAGAATTATACAAAACAAGTTAACCAGAGATTTTATAGATGAAGAATAAAAAAAGGAAAGTTATAATTGTTTTGGACATATATGTCGAATAAATGATGATTAGTAATTAAAAATTAATTTTCAAGACATAAATAAAAGAAAAATACATTATTGAATACAAACAGGTATGATAAAAATGATGTAGAATTATCATTTCTGATGATGATTGTATTTTTTTAGAAATATTTTCATATACATTTAGATTCAGAAGATAAAAATGTTAGACAGTGCTATTCTTTTATTATCTGCTTTTAGAAGATATACATACAAAAAAAAAGTTTTAATTAAAAAAAATCATCAATTAGTGACTAGATAGAAAGTATATATTACAGAATTATAAATCATATCCAAACAAAGAAAAGTTAATTAGCAAAAGTTTGCCATTTTGCATTAGATTTGTAAAATTATAAAAAAATTTTTTTTTTTTTTCATGGAATTAAAACTTTGAAATAGTAATGATAGATTATGCAATGACATTAAGATCAACATTACTAAATGTGTAAATGATCCTATTTGAATAAAATTTTAAAAGAAATTTTTTGGGAAATAAGAAGGACTGGCAAGAAGGGACAAAAACAAAATACATGAAAGGACAAAGCACATCATTAAGAATTATAATTAACTGAAATAAAGTTGGGCTACATATATTGCTATGAAGGGTTAAAAAAAAAAAAGTTCTAAACTGAACCCCCCAAAAAAAAAATTAATAAAAAATTGTATGAGAGATGGAATGATGTAGAGAAATGAAATTATTAAATGAAAATATTGAAAAAAAAACTTGGGGATACTATCTTGGAGTCAAATGACAATATTTCAACAATAGTAGATGCCAAAAAAAAATCATACTCTAAAAAAAATTAAAGCTTTTTCTATTATTATCTTTGTCTGATTTCATTTATTATATATGCACACACAGAATTATATCACAAATATTTAAGCTAATTCTAAAAATTAAAAGGGTGAAGCAAAAAGCAATAGATGTTTTTGTTTATAGTAGACTTGTCCACAGTATTATATAAATAAAAATATGTATGTAAAATTAGTCAATTGTGTATTTATATATAATTCACTTATAAATATTGATCAACATACTGAATTTATATATTTGTAAGAACACACAAGATATTCATACACACATATATAATTAACTATATTAATAACAATCTCATAAGTACAATGAAAAATGATATGGTGAGAAGATACTTTCAATAACAGAGGATAAAAAAACAGTCTGGTATTTTTTATATATCTAGCTAAAATTAATTCTAATATAATTATGAATTCTTAGAAGTGAATAAAAAAAATTTTACATAAAAGTTTTGACTTCTATAATAAAAAGCTTATAAAAACTTGGGAATTCTGCATCAGTAACAAAAAAAAAATTACAAAATTTTTTTCTAATTTAAGTATTTATGTTTTTTAAAAAAAGATGCTATAATGAATATATTTACAAAGAGATTAAATATGAAAAAATTAATGTGCATTTTAAATCTTAGCACACAAATTATACATGTGCTAGCATAAAAACATACTTGCAGTCTTAAATACAACCACCAGATGGTGATTTACAGGATAAAATTGTTAATAATAAAAAAATTAAACTATTAGCCCAATTTATTTTTTAAAAATTACTATATGCATATATTTAAAAATAAATTCTTTATTATCTTTTAAAATAAAGATAATGAATTATCTTTTGATTTATAATCAAAAGATACTGCTTTCTATGCAATACAAAAAGTAGCCATTATATATATATATATATGTATAATACATAGCACAATAAAAACTACACAGAGAATAAAAATAATATTCATACTTAACACTATTGACTACAAATGTTTATCTGATTGGCTGTCAGTTATGTATTGTAACAAGTGCTGGAGATTTGCAGTATCTCAATTTATTTCAGTTTTCAACTATCGGCACTTCGCAAATTAAAATATTATTTAAATAGATATTAGTAAATGAGTGAAATTCATGAAACTTGTACAAGATTACAGTCAGTACTGAACATATAGAGAGAACATAAACTGATTGCAGCACCAGTTAATCTTCTATGAAGAAATAGTTGTCACTATTTATACTGACCTATTTTAATGACTAAATTTTCTAGTTTAATGCTATACATTACAGATGATGTTTCACTTAGTGCACCATTGTTAGTTATTAATAAATAACAGCAAAGAAATATGTGAAGAAAGTGCCACACCAAACAGATAGACAAAATGAAGACTAATCGCAATATATACATACTCTTACCAAGCATCAAAAAAATTAGCTGGAAACATATACATAGTAATTTCATATTTTAATTACTAATTTCCTAAGATAAATTTGTGTGCATTATCAATTAAAATACTATAGCAGTTAAATTTTCAAAATCACGAATATATATATTCCATATCTCGTGTGTTTTAATGATTATATACACCACATAATTATATGATAACAGCCACAAGTATATTCAATCTGTTGTTAAGGCAAGCTCCATAAGCAAAAGATAGTTAGCCTTCTTTCATTCTGATTTAACATCTCAATACAGACAAAATAGTTGGCACCTGCACTGACAACATCATAATGATAAAGTTGGTGACTGAGAAATGACAGATTTAATTTTATTTTTAAATGGTGCCATCATTTTACTGATTCTAAATAGTGTTATTTTTGAATGGATTTTATCATCAGCAATTTTTCAAAGATGTGAATATCAGTTCTAGTTTTGATTTCCTCATTAAAAATTCTTTCACTTTCAGCATTAAATAAAATTTGTAGTATTCTCAGGCTTCATTTTTTCAACTAGTGTTACTTACATATCAATCTTATCTTATTGTTCTTAAACAGGAATTCTAAAATTTACAGAAAAAAAAGTGTCACCAGACATTGAACTGTCACTATTCCTTGCAAAACTGTTAATAATTTATACAAATGCATATATATAATTACTTAATAGTATAAGATTGATTATGATGAGTTAGAATAAGATTGATTATGATGAGTTAGAATAAGTTAACAGTTACAAATACCTTGGTCAGATTATTAATACAGATGGAAATATAATGGATGAAATTAATCATAGAATTAAACTTGGTTGGAGTGCTTTTGGTAGAAATAACTTGATACTAAAAGGAAATATGCCTATGTGTTTGAAAAGGAAGGTTTTTAATAAATGTGTTTTGCAGTTCTTACTTATGGATCTGAGACTTGGACACTTAATAGAAGAGCAATACAGACTTCAGACCACTCAAAGAAGTATGGAAAGATGCATGTTGGGAATAACAAGAAGGGATTGAAAACGCAATGTATGGGTAAGAGAACAAACAGGTGTTACTGACCTCATTGAAAAAATTAAAAGACTGAAGTGGAGTTGGGCTGGACATATTGTTTAAAAGAGATGATAACAGATGGACAATTGAAAGTTTAAACTGGATTCCAAGAGATTGTAAAAGACCCAGAAAGAGACCACATGTTAGATGGGTGGATGAAATAAGAACTGTGCTGGGGTGATGTGGAGAAGAGAAGCTAAAGATAGGAAAAGATGGATTGAACTTGGAGAGACCTTCATCCAGCAGTGGATTGATAATGGTTGATGATGATGATGATGATAACAAATTACACTATGTAATTCACATTATATATATGTTTTCCAGATACACAAACATACAAATACCATATTTAAAAATATAATGTTCATACACACTAACTTATTTAAATCAAAAATAACATTTATATGATAACCATGTTAAATCAACAATTAGAATTTATTACATAAAAGTATTTATAATATGAAAATAGTCTGTAATAAGTTTATACATTTTTTATTTTCATATACAATTTACATATACAATGCAATCTGCTTTTCAAAGTTATTTTCAATCAATAATATGACAAGCTCGTTAAAAAAATAAACATGTGCTTTCATGATAATTGCTTATTGAAAATATTATGTAATAAAAAGATAGGCAAATTTTTTTATTTAATTCTACTACTTTTGTTTCTATAAAATTATCCTTACATTGTCCTAAGCTAAACAAACACACTCAAATGGGAAAAAATAAAATAAAATTACAAAGATTCAAACCCCCCCCCCCCCAATAACACTGTTCTTCATGTTATTTTGATGTGGAAAAGTGAAAGTACAAAATCAGAAATTCCCTACATAACTGATAAAACATTAGAAATAAATAGGAAGCAGTTATGTTATTGCACTCTGTAAAACAAAGTGGGTAGATTATAAAGTGAAGAACAAATGAGCATGGGAATTTATTATTCAGATAATAAAGGTAGATAGATATAATAGCTAGATACCCACTTATGACCACCAAGAATAAAATAATGTTTTGTAAAGTATTTCTGAAAATGATGGGTTTTTTTTTTTCTTTTGGCAAGATTGAAAATGATTATAAAGGCTATAAAAATTATACAAGTTTAAAAGATTGATGTTTTTGTAGATATGGTCATAATTACACCATTACAAAAGAATTTACATATGGAAACTCCTAGAAATAAAACAAATTATTGGTAGACAGTGAAAAATGCATAAGTACGTCCACTCCAAAAGCTGAGATAAATCAACTCAGATTTTTACAGCAGATTTGAAACCGAAATTTAAAAATTGGAGGGAGGTCATACTTAAATTAAAGACATTAAATGTTGGATAAGAAAATAGATAAAAAGTTAAATAATAAAGTAAATCACAATGTAATAGAATGAAAACTGAAATACAGACAATAAATAAAAGAAATATAAATGGACAAAAAAAGGATTTAGTTAACAAGAATTGCCTTTTAAAATTATAGGGGAAAAAAAAGAAGTGGAAAATTTAGAGAATGTAAGAATATGACTATATGAATAGAAACTTAACAGTGAACTGAGAACAGACAAATATAATGACATAAACCAAATGCAAAGAAAAATTAGGTTTAACATATGGTAAGATAAGTTGGGGAGTAAGGGAGCACTGTTTCAATAACAAAGCAGTAATTGAAGCAAAAAAAGAGATTATTAGTTCAGAGGCATAAATGTATTACCAAAAAGTGTAACATATATAAGTAACTTGTATGATAGAAATAATTCTTTTTATCTATATTAGTATAAAGTAAAATTAGGTAGGTAAATGTTATGGATAAGAGCAAAAGTACAGAAAATATGATGAAATTCCACTTTAATTACTGATATCTATTGGGGGGGGGGGGTAATATTGAATGATGGTTTGTGAAAAAATTTAAAAACCTCAAAAGATGAATTCTTTTCTCAAAACGAATCCTGTGAGGCTTAATATTGTGATATGAAAGGAATTTATAAAGATAAATTTAACATCAGACTAATTTCGATTCAGAAAAAATAGTGATGTCACTGTGCGAAAATTATAATTGAGATAAAAATGAAGAATAGAAGGTTAATATTTGTATTGAAAATTATTATTGTTCTAGTGGCAACTTTGAAAAAAAAAAAGGTTTCAACTGCAAAAATGAGGAAGCTTAGAAGATTTGCATATGAGTTAAAATACATTTATTTGTATGCCTTCTTACTAAAAAAAAAAAACAGAAGATAAAATGTAGAAGAATATTATCCTTCCAATTTGTAATTTAATATTTATATATAGACAAATTGCTCAATGAGTATTTTAAAAAAAAATCAATCATTATATGGATTCCCAGATGATATGGCGGTCCTCACTTATAATAATGAGTTTAATAATTTATCAAGTAGTATAGATGATACTTGAAGATAAAATAAGTTTTCACAAAAAGTTATAAATTCAGTTTAGAATTTATTTACACTTATTTAATAAAAAAAAAAAAATAGTAACAATGGTATCTGAGTGAGAGTGCAATAATTAAAAAATCTTTTAATAAACAGAGCTTATTTTGAAATCTATTAAGTATAGATTTAAGAAAAAAGACCTTGTACAAAGTTTTATTTCAGATTAGATTTATATGGAGAGCAATTACGCACTCACAATTTTGTACAAGTAAAAAAAAAAAAAGATTGAATTGGAAGGATAATACTTATAAATGTGAAAATATTGAAAAAGTAAAAAAAAAAATCACTGAAAAAATTAAGCAAAAAAGATTTGATACTTAGGAGAAAAAAAAATTAATATAATATTCAATTTTATTTACTAATGCAGAGATCGTATGTAATTTAAACAGAAGAGATTTAAACCCTAAGCATGTGCACAGTAATGTTGTTACAATTGTTCAATGATGCCTTGTTGAATCCTGAAGATACTCTCAAACCAAAGCACAAGATAGACTTTTGAAAAGATAAAAAGGCTGTCTTATCTTTTGTATCTAAATTTAATTATATAAGCCAATCCAAAATATCTTAGTTTGAGAGCGTGAAGATGTTTCTTTAGTCACTTTACATTCATTAATTTCTTGCTATATATAATTAGATTTAGGTACAAAAGATAAGATGGCCGCTCATATCTTTTCAAAGTCTCTATCTTGTGCTTTGGTATGAAAGTATCCTTAGGACTCAACAAGACATCACAGAACTATTATGATAGAAATTACAACGTATGTGTTTAGGGTGTAAATCCTTTCTGTTTAAATTATAATAATAATAATAATAAACAGCCAATCAAAAATGAGTATGACCATTCAAAAAAAAAAAAAAAAACAAGAAAAAAAAAAGAGAGAAAGAAACAAAAAAAAAAACTATTCTAGAAATGAGTTTTGCAGTGAGTATACAAATTAAACTGTGAACCACAAATACACCCACATATAAAACATGCTATGTTGTCTTGTAATTTCTTCAGCAGAAAGCTTTTAGAAATACTTCAACATCATGTCTATAATGTACCTCTCCAATGTAATATATTCTCTGCCATATCTTTCCAATGGAAACAATTGATATTGCACTTTTTTAGTAAGTCTGAGATAATTTTAATAACCTCTCCTACGAAAACCAAACTCAAGCTTCTATAAAACACCCTTTTCAGAAATTTTGCACTGTTTATTTGTTTTACATATCCAATCTAACAAAGGTGTGATTTTACAATAGTGGATTCTATAGTATCACATCCAGAAAGCTGAAGAATATATTGAATGGTTTTATGATTTAGCCATTGTACTTTTAAAACTTTATAGAGTATTCTTAAATTAAACTTTTCTAAAGCCTTTATATTGCGCTCATACGATGTCTACATTTAATATTCATACAATAAAATAGATAAAATAGTTTTATATACAGCTAATTTAGATGCAATAGTTATTTCCCTATGATGAAATACTCTATCTTTTGACTTGTTAAAAGCAGCAGGAGCACATTGGAATCTGCATTGGATCTCAACATCTTAAGACCACTTTACTTACAAAACTATCAAGATATTATTTAAACTGGTATACATTCTCAAGTTGATAACAATCCAAACTAAAAGTTGCTAAGAATTGTCCTTCCATCACTGACCGATAAAGAATTTGAGTTTAATGAACATTAATTAATAAGTGAGACTTTTATTACATGCATTTAAAATATTAAGAATATTCAGTAAATAATTTTTTGAACTGACAAAAATAATCATTATCATATTGTAAATCTAAAATCCAAGAAGATCAAGTTCTTGTTTTTGCTTTCAACCAATTCAAATTAAAATTCCACCATTAAACCTATATCTTATCTTGATCCATGATTAAGCCATTATTAAAAATTCCAAAGAGTAGTGTCATAAAAATTAAAAACAAAGTTGGAGCAAGTACACATCCTTGTTTAATACCAGTTTCATTTCAAATGACTCACAATTTCCATAATAATAACACTTCCTCTCATTCCACATGTAGAAACTGTATATAAAAAATAAATTTTGGTGGACAACCAACTAATTTTGAACAATGCCATAGACTTGTCCTATTAATTAAATCAAATGTCTTGGCCAAATCAATAAAAGCAATATCATTCCTTTGTTCCTGACACTTTTTTTTGCATTTGCCTGGTAACAAAAATCATATCCATAATGTCTTGCATTGGTGGTTGAGAGGTCAGTGCGACTGCCTTACAAGCAGTTGCCCGGGTTGCGGATTCGTGTCCCGGCTGATGCTATGACACTTGAAAAAAAAAAAAAATCATATCCATAATGCTTTTTAATTCCATAAAACTAAAATGAGACTCTAGAAACCATTCATTTATAACTGAAAACAATCTATTCAACAAATACTTTTGCTGTAATGGATATGATATTCCATGACAATTACTGCTATTCCCTTTGTTTTTAAAAATTTGAACAATTAAAACATCCTTAAGATCGGGTTGGCATAACTTCACAGGTTCAGATATTCCTAAAAAATTACAATATTTTGGAAGCTAACATATCACCACCAGGTTTTAAAATTTCTCCAGATATTTCATAAAGACTACTTGCAGGCTTCCTAATTTTAAGATTACAAAGAGTTGTTTTCACTTCATTAAGCTGGCTATCTTTGTCCAAATCTGAATGAGTAGCTAAAATGAATATATCATTAAATATCATCATATCAATTCTTGTATCATTACTCAAAAGATAATCAAAATATTCTTTCCATCTGTTCAAAATGTCATTACCATCAAATAAGAGAAACCATTGCTGGATTTAATTGAACTGTGATACCACTACTCAGGTCCATACTTTGCTTTCAATGCATCAAAAAAAAAAAAAAGATGTAAAATGACCACAATTAACAAATGTCTGTTTCTTCTTTGCAGTTTTAATCCATCAATCATTTTTAAGCCTTTTTGTCAGTCATTGAACTTCTGCTTTCAGATATTTATATTTATTATGAAGTTCCACATTTCATCTATTATTTTTCCAAGAAGAGAATGGCACATTTATTTTCCACTAATTATATGATTATCATCAGAAAAACAATCATGATTCTTCTTTTTATATACCTAAATATATACACATTCAAAAATACTTAATATATATATATATTCAAAAAATATTAAAAGTTAATAATTATTACCAATATTTGTTTAAGGCAATGGAAGAAGCTTTACAAACTTATACATCTACTACCAAAGTTCTAATATATTCTGTACATATTTATACAGTGTGTAATTCTGAATTTAAAGAAACAAGTAAAAAAAAAAATACAAGTTCAATTAAAGGCTTGAGTGCAGATATATTTGATGTATACCAAGTTTACTATTCATAATAAATGGATAGCATGATATAAAATGAATATTCAAGAAATGTTTATGGAGAACCTTTTATACATAGGTATATTTATGTATTAAAGCAGCAAGAAGAAATATTTAATTAAATATATATATAACAAACAATAAAAAATGTAAGTAAATCGTTTCTGTTCATGCTAGCTTGTTATTCTTCATCAAATCAAATTAATTGCATTTTTATATACACAAATATTACTTTCATAGACGCATATGCACAAATTATATATTTCACACAAACTAGGAATAAAAAAAAAAAAATCTTACTAAATGCTTTATATTTTTTTGACTGCTATGATCCATTGCAACAACAGCTTTCCCATGAAAAACTAAATTTGAAGATTCTTTAAAAAAAAAAAAAAATTAACATATAATAAAACATCAATTATCAGTTAATTTAATTACAGTCAAGTTGCTTGAAATAACTTTCAAGCATATAAATAAGAATCCATTAATAATTCTATAAAACACTAGTACTAAAAGCAAAAAAATATTTAAAATGTGTGTGTGCTTTCTTTTGATATATTTATAAATTTTGATCAGGAACAGGTTAATCTAGATAGCAATCATTATCTTCCTATACCTACTACTCTTCTTTTATAAAAAAAAAAACACACACACAAAATTTTATTAGGCAAATTTTTTTTATAAAGTTGAAAAAGATAGATTTGAAATTCAATTGGATATTTTGTAGTTATCAGCAAATATAAACAAATTCAACAGTGTATAAATAAATTACAACAAATACATTTTATAAATACATAACAATGGCATAAAAAATATGATATAGTAAATAAGAACAGTTTCCATATAGCATTAACAATGTCTGGAGGAGCAAGAATCCTCTGTTTTTAATTTTTGAAAATTGTAAAATAATGATTGTAATTTCCTAGATATAGTGTTGAAGCAAAATGGTATCTTAGGAACCAAAGGGTAAACATAAGGAAAATAGCATTCCTAATTAATAAAAGAGAAAAGGCCCCGTTCATGCTATCAATGAAAGAATAAATACACTATTTGGTAATTGACTCAATTATATATTTCTATAAGTAAGAAGAGAAGGACACTGGAACAGAAAATCAGACTTATGACAAAAAGAACAAAGTGTGTCAATGTCAGCATGTGCCATTCTCTGTGATAAGAAATAACTAGTAGGGAAAGCTTCTAAATTGATTTTGATAAGGAAATCAAGGTGTTTGGGTTCCAAATACCAGAATTTTTTTATTATCTGTTTATAGCTGATAATAAGAATGAGAATGGTTGAATATGACTAGCACTATGAACCATGTTGTAAATCTCCCAAAAGAGTATTTTCTAAAGAATGGGTAATTATTAAGATCAATATTTATTTGATTAAAGATTGGGGGGGGGGGGCGAACTTTACTTGATGGAAGTTTATCAGTAGGAGTGGCTAGAACAAATTTCACAGCATTAGAATAAGCAGAGGCAACTATAAAAATAATATTAAATGATATTCTGAAAATAAGTTAGGGATCGAGTGAAGGGAGAAACCATTGTCTTTGGCATGTTTTTGTAAAGTTCTAATACTGATTGCAACTATTCTTTTATTCCAAATCAGTTGGGAGCAAAGCAAAATAATCTTTTTCTTGAAAACATTAATATAGTTAATAATGGGTAATCATTTTTGGAAAAATCAGGATATTGATATGAGATATTTTTGCATAAAGAGAAAGGTAGGCTTTAGACAAAGACTTAATTATATTTTCAGCAGATATGAGAATAGATATTCTCATAGCACTCACAGACTTATAAATGGGAAATCTAAGAAAGTTATGGGAAGGGGGGGGGGCAGTGAAATGAGAAACTATTACCTGAGAGTATGCTCTATGTGGATTACTTATTAATGCTAAACTGAAGTTTATAATTTTCCAAAACAGAAATAAGTAAAGGCAGGTACTTCTTAGGGGGGATGATAAGATCATCCACTAACAATATATGCTTGACTGCTTTATCAATCAGCGGAGTATAAATAGGCAGTTTCCTCTCTATTCCCAGATGCAGTGGACTTATATAAATAATAAAAAACAAAGCACTCAAAGGTGAACACTGTGAAATAGTTATGGGGATTGTAGTGTAACTTTGCCATTAAGTGATAAAAATTTCTCTACTCGTTAAATTAGTTAAAATATAGAAAATGGGAACAGGAATGTTATGCAATTGTAATAGTTCAAATAATGTCAATACAGAAAGAAACAAAAACTGACAAAATATCAAGTTGTACTACTATGGACCAATTGTTCATAATTGGATTTGCCAATCCAAACATTTTTTTTTGTTAAAAATATTTACAGTAGTTTATATATAGATCATGCAATTTGTCTTTAATTAAATATTATATTTGTTACTATCAAAAATAGAAGAAAAACATACTATCCAAATGTTTTTTCATATTTATTTAAATAACAAACATACTATTATAATATTGGAATAATATGAATTAACAGATTTTTTTGATCAAAAAAACTTTTGATGTAGGATATTAATTAAAAATATTAAATAGATTTGAGAAGCACAAATATTCTGTACAAAGTTTACTAAAGATTTTATAATGGGAAAATAACTACAAAGCTGTTTTTTTTTTTTTTTTGTAAATGATCCCTTTCATATATCAGACAGTAAATCAAGAAGTTGATTTGTAAGTAGTCTATGGGAGATATATAAGTAGTTCAGGAAAGAGTGGCAAGTGAAGGGAAGATGTAGAAACTCATTTTGAAGAATGCAATAGATGGGTTACTTTGGAAAATGAGTTTGGACAGATCAGGTTAAATTGCCATTAGTTTCTGGTAGATGAAAAGTGTTCAAAAACAAATAATCTATCTATTGCAAAAACATGCTTTAGTTATCTGATTAATTCCCTTTGCTGATGATTCAATTAGATGCAATAACATTAAAAAACTTTGTTTTGAGTTTAATAGATACCAAGAAAAATAATTTTACATTGTGAAATCTATTTACAAATAAGCAACTAATTTTTTCTTAATTATGATAGTATTATGTATTATTCTGAAAAAATAATAATAATAATAATGAGACATTGTGAAAGTATGATAGAATCACCTTTGTCACTGCCATTTAACTGAGCTAGACTTAACATTCCTATAAATTCATTGTTGCTGAAAAACTATCAAGAATGTCAATTGCTATTTGTAGATGAGCAAGATATCTACATATGATGTTGCTTAGATTGTACTTGCAAAGATAGTAAGGTAAATAGTGTCTACTTAGTTTTCAAGTCACTAAAACAAACTAGCTTATATTGATACTATAAGATGATATAAGCGAGGGCAAATTATGGTTTAAATGTTAATATTAACATGCAAATAAAGCAATTCCCAAACATCATTAATGTCCAACATTTTCAGATATTTTTTCATTATTTTCTAATAAATGCACATTTTAAAATATATATTTATTTGACCAGACAGCTAGTGTAAAAAAATAAATTCTGGTGTGATATTTAATTATTACATTTATATCAGGCAGAAAAACACTTGCCTTTTTTTAAAAATTAGATCCTTGAATTATACAGGAACTCTGTAATCCTGGGACCAAACTTTTCTTCACAATCTTATTGGCAATTTCTAAGTCACTATATTGTAATAATTATCACAATATATTTCTGATATATAATCAATTTCTAAAATAAAATGTAACATGTTAAGTAGATACTCTATAATTAATCATCAAAAACTAATGATCAATAATTAAGAGTGTTACAAGCACATTAGCAAATTATCAAGAATGTGTTAAATTAATAATTAAAGTCTAAGCTAAATCTATATTTGATACTAAAATATATTTTGTGTACCTAAATAATTTATGAATAAAGTAATACAATTAATTCAAAGAGACTAGGTTGTACATAGATTTACAAACAAAATTAAAAAAAAACATATTCAGTAAATAGCTATAATTACTAAGCCTAAAAATATTAATAATGAGGGGTTAAAAGATTATTCTCAAACCCCCAAAAAAAATCATAAATCTTTTAAAAATCCTTAGAACCAGGAATTTCAAATTAAGAGTTTTATCTATATTTATGTACATCTAATTTTCAGTAAGATAACATAATTGTGAAAAACGTCTATGATTTATTATAATTTTTGCATATGCTAATACAAATAAATAAAATCACAATACCTACAATGTATTAGTTAAATAACATTCAAAAATATCACATTAACATACATTACTAATATTTTACATAAATATTTAAATAAATTAGTGTTTGAACAAAATGGCATCATAACTGCTATGTTATCCATTTACAAATTTAAGCTAAAAATTTTTTTGTTTCTATAAAATTAATAAGTCTCATAAATAGCAATAACTATGCTTAAATACTTTACAAAAATTTTAAAACTTTCCCTCAAAAACATAATCTACTTAAAATAAATTAATTTTTCCAATCACTATAAATTTATTATTTTTTAACTTCAATTTATTTGGGAAATAGGGAAGAGCTAGAAAAATGTTTAAATAATGTCGGTGAATATTGTTCAACAAGAAGAGGGCTATTTTAACATATTTTAAAAAATTAATGAACATAAAATAAATTTAAATAGTAACACAAGTAACAACAATTTTTTCCTCGCTTAGGATCTCCTATTTCTACTTATATTACAGTTCAGTGATCTGCAAAGTGAGATGTACAGCAGGACTAAAAATAAGCTTTCATGGATAATCATAACTTATTTGTTTGCCCTAATCTTATTTCATTTTTAATGGGAGAATAAAGATTATTGGGCTGAAATTCAATCTGTTATTTATGGTAAAACACAACTCAAAATCTCCTAAGAAACTAAAATTTGATTATTTCATTGTAGACTATTTTTTCTTTTTATTCAGCAATGTATAAAACTTGATAGCTGAAAATATAAATCGTAAAAATAATTCAGTGATATGTTTATTGAAATATTTCAATGATTTTTATAAATGCAGGTGCAACACCATTAATTTGGCTACTGAAACTAAGCAATTTTTAATATTCAGGCACAATTGTCAATTATTGATAAACAAAAATATAAATAAATAATGTAACTTGCATCTATATATGAACAGGGATAACAATATCATTTGCATAAAGATATTGTCCTTGCAATAGATGTTAATCAAGTCCTGTCTAAAATCTTAATATTTTGTTCTTATGTTAATTTATTTTTTACAAAAGCATATAGGTATTAAATTCTAATAGCTGATATTATACTTTGATAAAATGGTTTAACCTGCAATAGCTACAACCAAGTATATGATTACGGCTACGAGTTTTCAAATGTCCTAATTTCATATTGAACAACCATCCATCTCAATTCTTTCCTAATTAAGTTTCTATTTTACAGAAATCAAATTAATTTGAATTTACTTTGTATATTTATTCATTTTTGTGGACCTTAGTGATATGTCATATCGACTATAGTCCAAACTTTAAATATAATAAAATACTATTCTACCTTTCCCCCTTTCTATTATTTTTTTTATATAATTCATATATTACTTTTTATTTCTTACGATAAAAATTAAATACTACTTTTTATAAAGCTTATAATAATAAAAATCAAATTTATTTTATTATAATATATGTTTAAAAATATACATTGAATTCAACGCAATTACTAGATTTATAAAAAAAATTTGTCTGTTATTGCTTTTTATGTGGTATTACTGCATAGTGTTCATACACATTTCATTGTAAAACTGTATTTCATGTCTGCAAAAAAACAGCATTCATTTATTTCAAAATTTTCTTTAAAAATATGTTCAAATGAACATAATTTTGAAATGATTTTTGAGAATGTTAAATGAAGATTATAGTAATTTTTCTGACACTATGGAAGATAATGACTATGTGAAAATCAAAAGACAACATAAAACTGATGCTGAAATCTCTGAATCTGATGTTGAAGAGAAAGTATAGATTTGAGAATGAATAATTCAAGCAACTATATATTTGGCTTTAATAATGAACTCAGATAGTCTAAACAGCCTGCAGCAGTAAATAAAAGAATAAACATAATATAGTCAAAGCTTCATCAAAAATGACAAATAATGCAAAAGTTTTAGAAGAGAGTCTAATCCAAAAAAAAAAAAAAATAAAGAATTTAATTTTTACCAATAACATTTTAAGTAAAATTATAATAATATGGACAAATAAAAAAAAAAAGAATAAGCAAGAACAAAATTTAAGTATAAAAATCATACTCATCTTTGTGCTGTGGATTATTTAGAATTGAAAGCATTTTTGAGACTACTAATCTATATGAAAATATTTAAATCAGGCAATAAAAAAAAAAACAACCTGTTACATTGTATGCAAGTGATGGAATCGAATGAGAAAATTTACAGACACCTATGCCCAAAAGAAGATTTAAATGTTTACTTTGCTGCCTTTATAATCCTGATTTTAGAAAAAAAATAAAAAGATTCTTCAGGAATTTATTTTAAATGTTTATTGAAAATTGCCAAAAAATTATATTATTGGAATGTATGCTTGCATTGATGAAATGCTTGTAACATTTAGAGAAAGATGTGGTTTAAAATTTATATGCCAAAAAAGCCTAGAAAATATGGCATAAAAGTTCTTTGTCACACTGATGCTGTAAGCAATTATTTTCTAAATGGTTACATATATTCAGGAAAGATTCTGATGGCAAGACATTGAATAAAGAAGAAAAATATTTTAGCAACTATTACAGTGTTATTACTTTGATGAAGCCAATACCTGACACCAATAGATACTGGAGTAGACAATTGGTTTAGCTATGGTCCAACTGTTATACCAAAGGACTAAGTTATTTGGGAACTGATAAAAAAAAAGACAAACACAACTTTTCTACTATCAAAGTATAGAGAAATAAAAAGAACTTTATACGTATTTTATGATAATATTATCATGTCCCCCCAAAAATATAAAACTATACTATTAATTTCTTTCATGTGTTATATAACAAGACTGATGTTAGCACAGGCAAACCAAAAAGGAAAGCAAAGGGATGAATGAACTATATTAAAAATGCACTAATTATTCACCCTACAGGAGGACCAGAATGTTTTTTCCAAATGGTAAATATTTCAATTGTCAATGCATTCATTTAATATAATTTCAGTAGCAAAAAAAAATTCAACACAGATTTTTTAATATCGTTAGCAAAATTACTTACAGGTCCAAATTTGAAAAAAAACTTAGGTGAACATGTCCACATTTTAAGAACATTAGAAAAAACTAAAAATTCTAATAATGAATGATAAAATTGCTGATGACAACAGGCGTAAAGGAAAAAAAAACTGTCATCAGTATCATACAAGTGAAAAGAAAAACATGCAGAATATGCAGAAAGCCAATTTGTGTGGAGAATATTAATAATAATAAAAACCTGAAGTAAATTCACTATTTTAAAGTAAATTATTTTTTGTTTGTTTACTTATTTTAAATATCCATTTATACTCTTTAATTATATTATAAAATAATACTTTTCTCATTAGCAGTATCATATATTGGTTATAGTCTTAATTTTAGAAATTCAGTTGTAGCTGTTACTGGTTAATCATTGAAGAAAATAAATTATTAAATAGTGGCAATTATTCTTTAATATAATTAAAATATAAGTGTGTATATATATTAGGGTCCAAAAATTTTTGCAAATATCTGAAAATGTTCATAAGTAATCTACACAAAATGTTTTCAATATATGCTCACACCTTCAATATAATTTAATTTAAAACTTATGCAAGGTTAAGATATCAAAAGTCATAATTAACACAAAAATAAAAAAATGTAATTTTGAAAAAAGACAGTACAATTAATAAATCAAGAGAGCAACATGATTGAGTACAACTTAACTTAAGAGTAGACAAAATGAAAAAATGATGTGCAAAATTTATGAATTTAAAAGTACAAATAAAATTATTCAATATTTTTAAATACACATTATTAACTTCATAAACAATAAATCCATAGAAACAAAGCAGGCAGAATACTGTAATTCAATAATAAACTTGTTCTCTTTACTACTACTACTTTCATAGTATCTATTATAAGTTTAAATAATCAGGTTATCAGATAGTAGGGCAATTTACTAATCCCTATCTTTAGGCCAATTTCTTTTGCTTTTATCAATGAGGATTTAGCTTTAAAGCTAGAACCAATGCAAACATGAATTGTATGGATGTTATAAATTATACTACAATTTGGTAGCCACTGATTTCTCAGACTTACAACAAATAACACTATAGTAAAGAGAAAATGACTTCTTGTTAATAAAAAATGAATTGAAAGAATCAAACGATGTGGTTGTAATTCAATAATACATTTTTTACTCATCCTTTGATATAAAATATCCAAAAGCAGCATATATAAATAAATATATATATACATATCACAAGACCCATTATTTTAATTTTTTTTTATTCTTACAATCACTGAATGTCATTTAATCAGAATATACAGATAGATATATTTTTGAATGTAACTATTGAGTAATATACTAATAATTGAATTATTAGTATACTGTTTGTTAAAAAAAAAAAAGTGCTTTAGTTTATTTTTACTAAAGGTCTACCTTCAGAAAGAATAATAAAAACAAAAGCAATAAGTATTTTTAAATGGTATATATAATAAACCATAACAAATATAAAAATATTTTTAATTATTGTGGGTAATTTTTTTTTTTTTACAAAAACGATATAAACAGAAATATAAATCTCATTTGTTTATAAAAACTAAAAACTTTTAACCCTTATTAGCTATACCAGGATCCCATATTGACACAGTGAGATTGTGCATACTTCTCTATTTCCTTAATATTATTATATGTACAAAATCAATTGTAGGTGATCTTTAATATTTTAGTAATCATTATATTGCCTGTAGAAACAAATTCCAGGGCATAGCATGTGTAATAAATTTAAACTTGCACTGAATTTTAATCATAGGATAAATATTATAGTTCTTTGGAAAATATTTGCATTTTTAATACTTTTGATGGGATGAATTCTAGACTTGTAAGAATGGTATAAACAATTTCTAGATGATGATGACAATGAGCTAAATAGCAATAAAGACAACTTGCAAGATATAAAAACACATTAACACCAATTGGCCAAAAGTTTAGCTAGATCCCACTAACATAGAAGATATGAAGCATATAAATCTAGTGAAGATTCATCTAATATCATTGACATGAGATGTGCAGGAATACAAAAACAGTCACTGTATCAGCATATGGGGGGGGGGCATGTTGCTGCTATCACAGAGCATTAAAGAACCTCTTATCCATTTTGAAAATGTATAAATCAATTGTCTCAAAAACATTAAGAAGTTGTGCCAAAATTGTCCAACCAATAATTAAAAACAAATGTACCATTTCTTAAATATGTAAATTAACACTTTTTAAAATTTATTTTATGGAAATGTTGACTCATTTTTATTAATAAAATTATATATAACCTTAAAAATGACTATTTTATTGAATGCTAATTAATGAATTTCTGAACGGTATGTGATACTGGCATATATATTGTACCGGTCGAAATTGTATGTTAATTCAACACAATTCATAGTCTGGGTAAAAATACCTCAAACCCAATCATATGCGAGATCGAAGATCAAGAATATTTATGGATTCTAACCTGTTTACCCGCTCTCTAAATCTAACAACCAATTAACAACAATTTTGAGGCAAGCAATTCATCTTTTCTAACTCTGGCCGGCAGTAAAAGCAGGAGAGCATGAGCCACGACTATTTCTAACATTTAACCGGAGCATTTAGTTTAATTACATGTATGCATGAGTTTCAAAAAAAGAATGGTATGTGTGTGACCTTGAGTCATCAGATAGCAGCACAATATTTAGATAGAAATGCTAACTTTAAAGTAAATTTAATTGAAACGAACCACAGGTAGGTTAAATTCATATATATATTTTAATAAAAAGAATATCTATAATTCTTTAATATCTCGCTAACAGACAATTTCGATTATATAACTTAGTATGCCTCTTGTAAGGGAGCAGTATAGTTTATATGTCAATTTAAAAACAGAGAGGGGTTAAAGTTCTTTGGTAAATGCCAACTCAAGTATGTGCGAGAAGAAAAACAAATATTTAAAAGCACTACTTTTTGATTAAATTTAACACAAGTAAAATCATAATAAGAGAGAAAATAATATGATTATATTTTAAAAGAATGGCTTCGAAGAGAGTGACACGCTTGAATGCAAGCGGATCGCAACTTTCGGAAATAAATATGTTAATGATAATAAAATATAAACTAATATGATCAAACCATAGTCAACCCTCCATGATGTGCTCAGAGACAATGGAAAATAAATCATAACCAGCATTTGAAGTGACATATCCAGCACAAACTCAATCCCCTTGTCTGGCTCCAGTAAAGCAAAGAAATCGAGACGAATGGTTTGCGCAATTTGCAAACCTAAAGATATTTCAGGTGAAAGATTCGGAATCATCAAGGTTTGTTAAGCTCAGCTTACCTCGGGTCTTCCCAATTTGTCTTTCATATCCTAACCTACATTTTTAGCCAGTGAATATATCACGTGGTATAATTCTGATAGAGCAATCAAAAGGACAAAACAGATAGTCAAGCAGAGTGCTGACGAGGCAAATACAAATATTGGAAAAATATTCTTTTAAAATTACTTTATGAACATTCTACTGAGCCACATAAGACTATATTTATATTATAGCAGATTGATCAAGATCGGATCTAAACAAATAAATCTAAGAATATAATATGAATATCATTTCTTTCTGAGGTGACACGTCTCTCTCTTCAAAACAAAATCTCAACAACAGTTTAAATTTAATATTGAGAATTCTCTCTTATGCTTTAGCATGGAATTAACCTTCTACCTCCCTTTTCATTCTTTTAAAATAAAATAATATAATTAAATAAAATAATATAATTAAATAAAAATCCCACCCTTGATCTAGTGTCTCCCCCAAAACTAAACCATATATGCATAAAATGTTTTTCAGAAAATATATAATAAAACAAAATTATTTCATCTCGACAAAATGGGTGCTCCAAATAATAATCACTTGGAGCAGAAGATTTATTTATTTACCAACAAACGTTGATCGTGAAATAGAAAGCAAATCATTTAAATCATATGACAATATTTTAACAAGGCAGGTATGAATTTTGTCGAGATGGAACAACTTGGCACATAAATAGAATTTTAAATCAGATAATTATAAATCAACATATATCTATAGGTAAATAATAAATATCTATAGACCGCTTTAATAAGAGAAGTTTTTGCATTAAGAGAGGCACATTTTTTGATAGATAACAGTTATATAGCAGAAACATTAAAGTTAAATTATAGAAAATCAAGATTACATTTAGTTAGAGAAAATTTCATTTTAGAAAACACTTATTTGTAGAACAATTAAATATACGGTCAACTGGCATTGGAGAATAAATTAGGAGGTTAGAACTGAAAACAATTTAAAAGATATTACCTAATTTATTCAGTCTGCATTGGAAATCTAGGTCCTACGACAGAGCGATAATGTGAAGTTGGCTTTCATGATTTTGGTAGCTATTGAGTTTGGTTCAAAAGTTCACAGTTCAGCAGTCCAAAATTCAAACATTTAACAAAAATATTCCGGCTTCATGGTACTTTGCGATCATATTTGGGACAATGGGAAACGGGAAGGTTAGGGTCATTTACCCCACTGTCATATTGCCGCACATATATTTTCAAAATAAAACTGGCGTGGATTCGCTGTACTCTTTTTCAAATAAAACTGACTAATCAATTCCTATTGTTCTCCTGGTCTATTTATATGTTTCCAGAGTACTTTTTGAAAATTCCCTTTTGATTAGCCCAAGGCAAAGTGGATACATTTGACTCGGGCGATCGTAATCATCAATCTAAAATATTTTAGTATTGTCTTCTTAAGATCCACTCTCCCGATAAACCCACTAATTTTATTGTTTCAAATCTATTTTAAGTTTACTTAGATTTGAGGATTTTTTTTTTAAAATATCTTTCTTGATAATTTATTTTTAATTTAATTTGAAAATCCATTACTACTTTGCTAACGAACTTTCTTTTGTTTTACACTAAAAAATGTGAGCAGGGTTTATTGCAAAAGTAAAACTTAAGAATAAAATACTTTGACTTTAAAAAAAAATATTATTTTAAAAATTTAATTTCTTGATTTTTATAAAAGTTTCCGTCTATCATCATCATCATCAACCATTACCAATCCACTGCAGGATGAAGGTCTCTCCAAATTCAATCCAACTTCTCTGATCTTTAGCTTCTCTTCTCCATATCACCCCTGCACACTTTTCTCATCTCATCCATCCATATCATATGTGGTCTCTTTCTGGGTCTTTTACAATCTCTTGGAATCCGGTTTGACTTCCAATTGTCCATCTATTATCATCTCTTCTAGCAATATGTCCAGCCCAACTCCAATCTATAATTATATGTATCCATATATATATATCTGAATCCACCCAATATTTATAATCAAAATTTAAAATAGAAACTTTTGAGATTTTATTTACTTATTAACTGATCTAGAAATTCAATATGTACAAGATGGCAGACGGAAAGTTTTATAATCATCGTTATAAGTGTAGATCAGATTCGATCCTAGGTTAGAAATATATGAAGACGTGAAGCATGGATCTGATCTACAAATCCATTGCTTCAATATAATAACTATAATTTTTATAAGTTAGTGATTCAGAATTAAATTTAACAAAAGAAAAAAAACCATTTTCTTTATCTTTTCTGAATTTCCTTAGAAATTAATTCTAACTAATTGAATACTGTTATCAAAGCAGGCAAAACTCTCTATACGTATTGCCATTCAGTGCAATCCAGAATAATCAATGGGTGCCAGAAGGCTTGTGCATAAAATCCCCATCTAGTGCCTATTCATCCAATATCCCCAAACTATTTTCTGGCTTGTGGCCTTCATTAGTGAAGAGCCTTAGATCTGAGAACACTGCATCTAAATCTTAGGATCTAATGTAACCCAACAGCGGCCACATTTTATCTCTACTTAACTACAAAACTATGAGTCTTAAATTAAAAACATGGAATATATTCAATCCAAGCTCATTAGCTTATAGTCATATAGGTCTGAACTCAGTTCAGTACCTATACATTTTAGTGACTTTGGTTCTTTAATACCCATAGCCACGACTATCACGCAGGATTGGTTTTAAGCCTATAAGCATCACATGATCACCATTTCCTATGCTTACTCGTAACTATTATCAAAACTGGCAAAACTTTCTATATGTAATGCCACTCAGTGCAATACAGAGTAATCAATGGATGCCAAAAGGCTTGTGCATAAAATCACTATTTAGGACCTACTCATCCAATATGCCCAGACTGGTTTCTGGCTTGTGGCCTTCGTCAGTGAGGAGCCTTGGATCTGAGAGCACTTCACCTAGATCTTAGAATCTAAGGCAACCCTCAACCAGCCATCTTTTATCTCTACTTGACTACAAAATTACGAGGCTTAAATTGAAAAAACTGCAATATTTTCAATCCAAGCTCATTCGCTTATATAGTCATATAGGTCTGAACTCAGTTCAATACTTATACACTTTGGTGAGTTATGGTTCTTTAATAACCATAGCCACCACTATCCACTGATGAAGGCACAAGCCAGAAACTAGTGTGGGGATATTGGATGAGTAGACACTAGATGGGGATTTTATGCACAAGCCTTCTGGCATCCATTGATTACTCTGGCTTGCACTGAGTGGCAATATGTATAGAGAGTTTTGCCTGTTTTGACAACAGTTATGAGCAAGCATAGGAAATGGTGATCATGCAATTGAATACTGATTAAACTTTCATATATACAAAAATATTGCAAAAAAAAAAAAAATCAACTTTTCAAACCTCAGTATTAAATACAAAAGGTTACCAAGTGGTGTTTAATTGTAATAACAATACTAATTAAACTTTATATATATAAAATTATTGCAAAAAAAAATTCAACTTTTCAGACATCAGTAGTAAATACAAAAGCTTACCAAGTGATGTTTCAAGCAGCAACACTTGTAATGCTTTCTATGCACTTTTTGTTTAATGCCTGCAAGCTGATTTTAAGATAAACATTCAACCTACTCTTTAAATTTCACATCTGGAGCAAAAGAATCTTTTTCCCTTTATCAAACTGATTAAAAGATAAGTCTTACTCTTTAAATTTTAGTTTTTTGTTACATGAGCAGATAGAATTTTTTTTTTCTTTGGACTATAAAAAAAAAAAAATGATTGAAATAATAAAAACATAGCATTTATGTCAATCAGGCTTATTAATTTATATTGGGATTTCTTTAAAAAATAGTCTTAAATATTTATCTATTTAAAAATCTTATATATGAATTCTAACTTTGTAATAATTTAACATTAAAGTACCCCAGTAATACAGATTCTATATCTATATGAAATTTTAACAGTAGAATATAAAAGTGCAGAAAAGATCTTTCTGCTGGAAGTTTATTTTTTTAAAATATAAAAAAAAAAAAACTTATTCTAAATGATGGGAAAACTTATCACTTTAAAATGTTTATATAATTTTAAAAAAGTTAAAATATAACTGTGATCATTAACATTTTAAAATATCAAAAGACATATACACCTGGGTCTCGTTTTACGCGATAGATAGGTTCCTCAGAAAACACGCGCAAATGAAATCGCGCAAAAATAGCCGTAACTTACATTGAAAAAAGGGGGATGCGGTCTGTGATTTTTCAAAATTTGCGTAAAAGCAAAGCACCAATGTAAAATTACTTTAAAATTCACGCAAAAAAAAAATAAGGAAATAAAATATGACTAATAAAAAATTTCAAATTTGAAAAAAATTGATACAAGACAAACTTTTTTTTAACTATAATATTTAATTTTATTCAAAATAATATATTTTTATGCATAATTTACAGTACAGTAATTTACATTTTTTACACACGTTTTAATTATTATGATTTTCTGGTGACAACGTAATTAGTAATTAATCTTTGAGACGATGATTTTATTAATTGTTTATGAAGCTCACGATATCCAGACATACAACCATTTAGCTCTCGTTGGAATTTAAGAGCACGTTAATGATTAGTGTCATTAATAAGAAAATAATAATTGATTACGTTCTTTTTTAAAAAGCAAAAACAGAATGTGATTTAAAATGCAAAATTAACACGCACAATGTTTGAACAAATTTACATTATAATCTTGTAAAATTTAATATGTGTATATATAAAATGTGGAAATCATGATTTTAATTTCATTATTGCATAAAATCTTACTATTATAAAGCACTGAAAATATTGAAATTACTAAGATGAAAGTCGAATTCCAATAATGTGCTATTACTTTCAATATAACATAAGTGCGCGAAATTTATTATTTAAAGTAATAGTGCATTAACGAAAATCGACTTCCGGTGAAACACAAATCGCGTAACTTCAAAATCGTGTTGAATAAGTCCATGTAAAAAGAGACCCAGGTGTAATCACTAATACTACTATGAAAATACTTCAATATTACTGTACTAGAAAATGAGCATTTGAAATACTAATCTATATTGTATAAAAAGAGAATTATTCAAAACTTATTGATTCCAGTTTGAAATTAATAAATGAAGATTCAATAATACCTTATTTTAATCATAGTTTAAATTTAGATTAAATTTCAGCAATGACAAAGAATTAACAGAAAATAAAATGACTAATTCACTCATTAAAAACATTAACATTTTTGATAAAAAAAAAAAAAAAAAATGAGAATTTTTGCAATTTCATGACAATAAAATATAAACTGAACACACTTCTAGATAAAAGAAACATGTCATTTTAAATTATATACAGGTTAAATACTGTTATTCCAAAACCTTCAGATTCAAAAATTATTCATTTTTACCACAACCACCATGGCAGGGCAAAAATATGCACAATGTTTTCAATTTATTTTGCATATCCATTTTTTAAAAAATCAAAGCGTAGTACATACATATGCTGTTGAATATATATTGATTACCAACTATGTAAGAAATATAAAAGTAGAAAGTTTGCAGTGAAAAAATTAAATTTTAGTGCATAAATTCATTTCCAGTTATACATATACTAAATATGCATTTTCAAAAAAAAATGTAAACAACATCCTTCCCCCAATTATCTAATATATAGTCACTTTTATACCAATGTAAGTAGATATCCAAAAACCACAACGTGTTAAACAGATTGTAATATATTGAGAGACTTTCATTATTGCACTTTCTGCCACATGTATCACTAAATTTCTTCATATAATAATAATGATTTTTTTTTATTAAATTTTTTAAAATAATATTCACTAATAAATTAAGATGAATAAATTACATTTAAATTATGTTTATAAATTGTTTAATTTTGTTCAATAAATGTTATTTAAAATTCTTTTTTTAAAAAAAAAAAAAATTTATATTAAAATGCTAAAACACTTTTCCTTTTAAGCCAATAAACATCACATGATCAACATATCTTATGCTTGCTCTTAACTGTTATTAAAACAGGCAAAACTCTATACATATTGCCACTAAGATCTAGGTGCAGTATTCTCAGATCCAAGGCTCCTCATTGACGAAGGCCACAAGCCAGAAACTAGTCTGGGGATATTGGATGAGTAGGCACCAGATGGGGATTTTATGCACAAGCCTTCTGGCATCCATTGATTACTCTGGCTTGCACTGAGTGGCAATTGGTATAGAGAGTTTTGCCTGTTTTAATAACTTTTCATTTTTAGTGTTAAACATAATGTATTTGAGTGGCTATTCAAATCTATAAAAAAATTTAATCCAAAATTACTCATTTATGCCTTAGGATTTTGGAATAATTATTCAATATACAAACTAATTGACATGATTTATTAACTAAATCTTTAAAACCTTATTATTATAATAAAATATTTAATATGCAATAAAATACTGTCATTCTATTCTATATGAAAACAAAAAAAGGAAAATTGAATTAGGAATTAGAAAACAATTTCAATTTCAAATAATTGTTTTAAGTCATGATAAAAATAAATAAATTTAAAAACAATTATTTTCACATTCTTTGTCTTCAAAATGTGATAAAAAGTGAACTGAACATTTTTCAAAATTTTAAGTTAAAATAATACACATTAGCACATTTCCAAATTAAAAGAATTGAATTATATATTTGAGTGATGTAAGATCTATTAATTATTTCTTAAAACATATTATAAAAATGATCCATGGAAATATAGAGTAAAATATTGTTAATCATTTTGTTTTATATTAAAAAAATAAATAAAAGGTGACTTAGAAGTTAAAAAAATTTAAATTTCAAATAATTTTTATCCTTTTTTTTTTTTAAATATGAGAAAAAAGTATTTTTAAAATTTCAAGTTATTTTCACATTACTAAAATAGCTGACATAATCTAAACTGGGTAAAGAAATAATATAATTGGAAATAATTTTAGAAACATTTATAATTAAAATGTCTTAATTATGAAAATGCTTATTTTAAAAAAAAAACAAAACCAAGTTTATAAGTAACTTATTCTAAACTATCTAAATAAAAATTTCAATTAATATAAATTTCTAATCGAAGTTCTCTTTTTTATATTATAGGTTATTTACATTCTTATTTAGTTTAATTACCATACTAATTCAATGAGTGAAAACTAGAAAATAGAATAATAAAACATACTGTATATAGTTTTTTCCTCTTAAATGTCTAGTCAATAATATTTCAATTACTCATAAAAATAAGATAATTTGTTATGAATTTTCAAATTTGTAATGAATGGGAATAAAATTCCTAAAATATATATATACTGTACCGGTGAAAATAGTATGCTCACTTAACAAGATTCAAATCCTAAGCAAAAGTACCTCGAATCTGATCATGCTCAAGATACACAGGTCTGGAGCAATCCTGAATTCTAACCTATTTGCCTATTCTTCGAATCTCTGACTCAATGAACAATCCTGATGACACAGTAAAATTATTTTAAATCCGTGCCCAGAAGCAGAGCGGTAGAGCATAAGATCAGACTGATGATGATGATCGAAATTGGAGTAGCCCAGGAATTACACTTATTATAGTTATTTGTTAATGCTAAGCTCTTAGCTAAAGAAAATAGTTCTAAATATTAACTAGAAGATAATAATTCAAAACAAACCAAGATTTACATGAAATAGATATATTTAATAAATATTAAACGAACGCATATATATATATATATTACAAAAGATTAAGGAAACGTATGTATATTTTACCAACTAGTTTCATGCTTGGGAGAATATTGTTTATTTACAAGACTTGGAACTTGTTGTATAAAATCCCCTCTATCACTCATTTAATAAATATAATTTTACAGATACAATTTTATAGTTTTAAACTTGTGCGGACTTAATAAGCTAATACAAAAAAACTTTTGCTATGGAACGTTGTGGATGCCGAAAATAAATATAAAAGATTGTGACAGTTTTAACAGTAAATGATTTATTTGATAACAGGCAAAATATATGATTTCAATCATGCATTTCTTAGGAGAACCATTATTTATACTTTTATTCGTATTGTTTGGCAAAGACGTCTTTTAGAAATAAGAAACAAACAATGTGCTTCATTTATGAGAGTAAGTTATGCAATCATTAATATAAATTAGATTTATGTCTATGGGAATCGATAACGGTTTTTAAAAGAAAGCAGCTTAACTCAATGAACTAAATGTATTTTTACGGAATGAATTATTATCTTCAACACATCATTGCGACTTACTAAGATTAGGTGGACGGTGATTAAATTAAAGACGAGAGTAACGGTACTAGCATACAATTAAAGAAATCTGGTCTTCATGGCGATTGTGGATATTTTATCATTTTAAAAGAATATTTGAAACGAACTTATACTGGATATGTCCACGCATTCTGGCGGAGCGATATAGAAAAGAGAGGCTGAGTTTGAGAGCCCAGATCTGGATATGCTGTCATTCGCAGCACATAAACCTCATATTTTACGTTCCACAGGAAGTATTGTCCCTTTACGAACGATTTTGAAAAGTAGGACGGGAGCTTCAAGTTTTCGACGTCCCTAATAACAAAGCAATCAAGAAATGGAAAGATAAAATATAAGAATAAAAAAAAATGTATGCCAGCAACGTTTATATAATTTTATATTATTACTTAAAGTTTGGAAAGGGTCTAACCTCTTGCGCAATAATCTGTTTTCAATTCTGAGTCATTTAACAAATCATAATGAATAATAACTCTTATTTATAATATTAAGCTAATAAAATTTATATTTAAATTCGATTCCCATATACGTATTAATTAAAGAATTAGTCCTCCGGGCGATGGTAAGAAAAGGTAGAATTTTATATTAGGTGTCGCAATCTTTTATAAAGGCAAACTAAACAACAAAATAAAATAAGCATCCACAATAAAATACTTTTAGGTATACAACCAACCTAGCGAACGATTTCTATTTTAAATAAACAAATGAATATAATTTTATTAATGAATTTAATTAAAGTCGCGAGATTGATTGATACCGACATATTAGAGAAAATAATATATATATTAAACAAAATAAGTTGTATACATTTAATTGAGCCGCATAAAGTTATACAAACATAAATTAAGCGTGAAAGCAAACGTATATTTAGAATTACTAATTATTAATAAAGGATTATAGAGAGAGGGTTTATGAGCAAAACTAGCAAAACATCATAAGTAGATCTATGAATTAATTTAGCTACAAATTATAAATCACCCGTGAGTGTTCGTATTAAAGGCAGCTCTAAATTACATGATTTTACCTAAGATATCAGCATAGCGGCAGGCAGGTAGGTTGATAATCCTACGTCATCTCATATTGCCGGTCAGATGGAATTTTACGGCTGGTAGACAATCCTCGAGAGGAAAAAGAAAGGCGGACGGCTCCACTACTCACGCTCCATTGCACTAAACTTCTCTTGACTTCTTAAATGACGATCTGGCAATACGTTTTGAATCAGGAACGTAAAAGTAACCAACTGATCAAGCGAAAGTAACTAAATGATTTATCAAGTAACTAACTTATCAAGGGAAAAATCACAGACTGACTTTAAAAGGTCTTATGGGCTCTTTTTAATACACTATCTCTATGATCCCCTTACAAAGAACATTTAATTAACATGTTTTTATAAAGATAAGGCTCGAAATACCATTTTTAGCTATTTTAAATCATTCGACAACAACTGATAAACGATTTGTTTTCGATCTTAATTTCGATTGACAATTTTAATTAAAGGCTGCAAGCTGAATTTAAACAAAGATTATTTTAGCATTTCGAGCCTCCCCCATTCTTCTTTGTTGTCAGATTAAATAGTTTAAATCAAAATTCATATAGATATAACAAAAAAAAATGTACAATTATATAAAAAAAATGTTTAGTTGTCAGCAATAAACATTAATACCATTATTGCTTCATTCATATATATACGCATCACGCACACTACTGTTTTACTTTACTAAATAGTTTTAATATTATTAATTTCTCTAATCATTAGGCATAGTGTGTGGGGGTGAATAGCGTAGATTTATAGCAAGGTCTGAATTGCGAACCCCTAGGAGGTTAGTATAGATGGTGAAACATGAAACATCGATGATTAGACATCGAGTGCTTCAATACATAATTAGAATAGAAATAATCGCTATGATTGCAGTCAAATTGCTGAATGCTAACAGTGCAAAAGTCTAATTCAAATAAATATGATTAAAAAAGAGACAATGCTTTATTATTGAGCTTAAAAAGAAAGTTAATCATGTCAGATTTGCTAATATAATATCTGAGATGACAACAGGTGAAAAAAGCTTAAAGTATGAAAACATATGAAAACAATAAATATTTAATAATAGTTCAACAGAATTACGAAGTCATCATGGTTCCTTTAAATGCTCGGAAATGTAATGACTAGACAAATCATTAACAATAGCAAGGAGATATTCTAAAAACTATTACAGATAGAATTAATATAAAGGTTTTTTTTTATTAGAATGAAAGTATTATATTATAATTTTAATAAAAAAAATAAAATAAAATAAAACTAAAAAGTGCAGAAGTACTATGAAAGAAAAGATTGATGAAATTACACTTAAAAAAAGACAAGAACATATTTTAAAATTACAAAACTTGTCAAGAATAAGATGAAAAAAAAAATACTAGATAATTTTAAAGATATGGATAATGCTTAGAATAATAAAAAGTCTTTAAAATTCAACTGTGATAACAGATCACTAAATAGAAATAAAATTTTAATATTGTATGCAGGTTCAGGAGACAAATAATGATGATAATAATAATAATAAAAAAATTTGAAAAATTTAAAAAAAAAAAAGAAATACTAAGCAAAAAAAAAAATTTTTTTTTAATGAACTAATTGGCAGAATAGTTAAAATAAGTTCAATTCAAAAATTGTAGTGACATTTCAGCATTCAAACAGCTGTAACTCATTCACTACAGAATAAAAAAAACAGGAAAAGACGTAATTTTGTTTTGTGGTTTATCAGTAGTGAATAATTGAATAGTCAGTTATTCCAGAGAACATGTGACACATGAATATTATAATTTTCACCTCCAAGACCATTACTCTCAGTATACTACAATTATACAATTATTATTTTTATCAAATATAAGTACAATCATCTTTGACTATCCATGTATATATATATGTATAAATTTACTTACTATTGATATTTCTCCTTTATTAAACTAATACAGCAGATCAATGGATGCTGGTATATACATTTTTGAATGCATGTATGATTAACCATATACTCAAAAAGATATTAATCATAATATTTAGTTATATATTATAAACTAAAACAATCATTAAAAATTTAGTTTAAAAACAAAGATATGAAAAAATAAATCAATTGGCTCAGATCTTTGCCCATGTGACTTCATTGGTCATTGTTTAGTATTTTTCCATAGCAAACCATTACTTGGTGCGTTCATTTTTGATTATATTGTCATGAATAAATAGATTAAATATTATTACTAATGATTTTATTAGGCTATAAATTATAAATAATATTTATCCAATATATAATCTAAAATGAATGCCTTCAATTAATGTTGCATTTGTAAATTGTAGTAGTTGCTATAGATAAATAGTGAACTGTGAACCTATATAATAGGTAAAGAACTGGAGCAAACAACAGAGGATGGTTCAACAAAAATATAGCTTATAGAATCACTTGCTTTTTTCAGATCTTTATATTGTCCCTTTACGTAACAAAATCTAGAACCCAAGCAAAATACTCTAAAGCTGATCGAATCTGGATGCTGGGATCCAGAATCCAGCCAATATTCAATCCTTCACCTCTGCTCAATGATCTAATACCCTATGGATGACATTTCTCAATTTACACAGACATTCAACTTAACCACGGTCCAGCAGTCACCCAGGGTGGAACAAGAGACTCATAAATTAACTAACTTAAGACTGATTTGGTCAGTTATACGCACATATGACTAAGTGATTAATTATGGAACCTAATAGAATGACTTACATATATAATGATGTACGTGCAAATTAATCTAGAGTTGGATAAAAATGAACTCACGGACAATAAAGATATGAAAACGAGTTATATTTTAAATAATATTAATTTAATGAATAAAATAAAAGATAGTAAAATGAAAATAGATTACGCACGCAAGTGTCACATAACTAATGAGATTAATGTTACATGTTATCTCATTATAAGTGTTCAATCAAGTGTAGTGCGATATTTAAGTTTATGCCTGTATTAATATGCCAAATTTCTAGCTCTTGTGTAGTCTGCTAATTCATATGGAACTTAATAGCCAAAATTACATAACTAACTTAATAGCGCTTCTGTGGTGGCTATCTATACAAAGTTAAGTCGAGCACATAATTAGGCTCAGATACGCAGGTTAGGGTGTTAACCTAGATTAGGGTATACACTGACGCTAGATAAGCATTTAATATAAAGGGAGAGAAAACTGGTTTATCATAGGTTTACCTATATACTCTGGCACATATTAAAATATTAATAAACTAGAAGGTGCGAATGGGTCATTATTTACAGGCTTCAGCCTCAAAGACTCGGTTGCCCTAGAACCGCTCAACTTGCTACAAATAGGAACATTAGTAGTTCAGGGAGTCAGATAAGCATTAATTATGAACAATCTAGGACTTTGTGCCCTAGTTCTAAAAGAGTATGGTTATCTGAACTAAGTGGATAAGTATGACCTCCGCCAGCAACTCATCAAGAATCATGCAGCAAGCAGATAATTGTACATTGCGTACTTACTAAGGACACATCCGCAACTTATATATATATATAACGCAAATACGTAAAATTATATCAGCGTCTATTTGCATATCTATACAACCCAGTTCTCAAATTTAGTATTTCAAATATACTACTTAGGGACTAAATTAATTAGTAACCTAGTTTAAGATTATCACCTGTGTCTCAACATATACAAATCTAAGGAGGACAAAGCATATTTGTGGGGTAATTATGAATAAAAGATTAAAATATGCTTTAAGAATATCTCTGTGGCTAGCGTACCTATGATGTACGAGTTATATATATAAATAGTTATAATTTATAACGAGTTTAAGCAAACTACAATTTTAATAGAGAACGACTGATTATTAGAATATTAATACACAAAATTAATCAGTAAAATAATAACATGATCTCGAAACAGTGAGTGAGAAAAATAATAATTCAATTATTTAATATTTATTATAGCAAAGATTTGAAGATATCTTCACAGATCGATAAGCTAAAATTATACTTATAAATACTGTACTCACGGTTTCAAGTTATTTGGCATATTAAATACATAGAATATTAAAATGATAAAATTATAGAATAAATTGAATAGATTAGAAATAGGCATAAAAGACTGCAGAAAATTATTCATTTAGTTTAAAATAGATTATCACAGTTTTACATTTTAAAAGAGAATTTAATATTACAAGTTTTACAATCAGACAAGAGTTTAACAGCTTTCTTTGCAGATTTTAGAAAAGGTGTTTGAAAGGAAGGTTTAATAAATAGCTACCTTTAAAATAAAGAATCGAAAGTCAGTTTATGAACAGAGCTCTGAGTGAAGATTTACCGGTCAGTTATCTTCATTGCAGTTCTGGGCACTTGGAATGATAATAAGTTGACACTTTTCGCAATGATTTAAAATCAATGGAGGTTCTTCTACGGGCTGCTTTGCTAATGTATGGCTCATTGTGTTTTATCGAGCCAAAATTTTTTCCATCCTCGGCAAGGGCAGGAGGCGGTGAGTTATGGCCTTCTTTACCCCATCATTTTAAAGGTGAAACAAACGTGGATTCAATTAATAACTCACTTATATATAAAACTTTTTTTTTCTGGCCACAAAATTAAGTATTTATATTTTCTTAACTCTGACCACCTGTTTATTTTTACAAGCTCGTCCGTAGTTGAAAATCCATTTATTTATTTTAGAAAAACATTTAATTGCTAAAACTAGTGAAAAACCTATTACTTTATTTTAGAAAACCTATTTAATGACAACAACTAATTTAGATTTTGTTTTTTTACTTTTTTCCCTTGCAGTTTATTGGGACAACGCTATAAAATTCTGCGAATTGTCATTTAGGACTATTGCATGACATAATTTAAATGTTGTTTACAAGGAAAACTAAGAGTTGCTTTGATAATTAGTAGAAAACTAATTTTATTACCATACAGACAGAATAACAATGGAAATGGCTTATATACATATGTGATTTCAGTAATATAACCATAAAATTGACTAAATAATTTAGACTAAAATATTTCTTAAACTAAAAATCTTTTAAAATGAATATACATCTGTAATATATACATATACTATTAAATTACAGACTTACCGTTCGCATATATATATATATACGCGATTCCGCATATATAGCAATTTAATGTTGTTTAAATGGGTACACTGAGAGGGTTTAAACCTGGCATAGAGATAGGTGTGGGTAAAATACGTGAAACACACAGGTGGATGAAACTGACTGCTTCAATATATATTGAGTTGCAAAATTTTATTGCATATATTGAATATATCAATCACAAATAAAATAAAAAAATATTCATGCTAGGATTTAATAGCTGATATATTGATCTTTAACTGATTTTATAGACTATTAAAATGATTAGTAATAATCTTTAATTATTTATCCAAGACAAATATTGTTAAAAATAAAAACATTCAAATAATATTACAAATGTAAATTGTATCAGTTTAAAATAGCAAACTACAAAATATAACTATTTGAAAACATCTTTGGGTATTAAATCCACTACCAACATTTCAGCCTATTACTGATACTAAGTAAATATGACATCCACTTACAAATTTTGTAGTCTCATACATATTTATACAAGAACTGTCAGAAACTTTTATGAAAACAAATCACAAATTTAACAGCACCTGTCAATTAAAAATAACAGAAAAATATTTATTTCTCTAAGTTTAAGACTAATTCACATTCAATGGAATATTCAAGAAAACTTAAATAAAATAGCTTGAAAATATTTATGGGATCTTCCTTATAGTCATAATTTGCCAGAGGAATTAATTTATATGGCTAAAAAATATTATGGCCAAAAATAACAGCTTGCATAATTACCACTAATTTAGAAGGAGAGACTTAATAGCTGCCTTTGGTTGCTGTAAGGTCAAAAAAAAATGAAAATAGAAAAACTCAGAAGTATACACAGACTTGAACTTAGGCATTAAAAAAAGCAAAAACACACATCCTCTTTAAAGTTAATCATAAAAAAAGATAATGACATATAATTCTCAAGGATCTGTTTTTTTGCAAAATAGTTCCTAACTGCAATTAGTTGGTACACAAGCTAAAGGATAAGCTATTCTAATGACAAAATTTGATGAAATACTTGATTAACTAATTAGAATGCAATTGCAACATAAACCATAAGTTGTAATACTTCATATTGAACGTGGTCTTCATTTTTTTTTTATTCCATGGAGAACAGTGACAGCTTTGGTAATATCAGATCATTTACATTTCTTAAATAACTCTGGCAAACATAATGTAACCTAGATTTTCAAATATTATTGACATCCATTCACTAAACATTGGGTTTAAAGTTTCTTTTTAGAGATGAAATATAATGACAATATTCAATCAAAATCTCCGAATTACTTCCATGCAGTTGATTATAACTGCAACAGAGAGGTGGGGAAATGAACATTTTGTATATATTTGTTAAATTTAATCAAAGTGAATGCATTTTTAACTTTGAAAGTTCCTCTAAAATCTCTTAACTATGAATATAGTTTATTTTTTCTACAGAAACAAAAAGAACTGACAGACACTTACATATTCAATTAACATTTCTTTTGAAAGATGAATTTCACTAAGAGATCTATATTAACTCGCCTAAACTTTATTCATGAAAAGCCCACATCAAACAAAGTTCTCATATCCCATCTTTCAATATTTTATAACAAAAAAAATTAAGTACTGGGCAATGCTTAATTTTATTATCATCATCATTCCATGCTTTGTCGCTAATATTTATCCTAATTATTTCTACTTTGACAATGGAAAAATCACTAAATAAGATTACCCAAACAAACAATCTTTTATAGAGTGAAATTCTTATCCTAAATGCAGTTTCAAAACAATTTATTAAATGTGCTGCCTCATGCAAAATCAGACTCATGATCTGATAAACCTGTTCTTGTCCTAATGCCTGAAGTTTTACTTACTATTCATATTTATATTGACTTCCATACAAAAGATTAAAAATCTAATTGCTAATTCATTCCATTAAATGACTAAAATATGGGTGTACAAACAAAATTCATTAGCAACGTTAGTGTAAAGATGACTGATAACATGAGGCTCACGAAGACTACACTAATCAAATTAAGTGATTGAAGATAATAAGAGGATGTAAAAAAGAACGTAAAGGAATTCAACAACAAGATATATCAGAAACATTACCTAAACTGACGATAACATTTCTTACAAGGCAACAAAAGATATTCTTAATAGAGCACTACCTGTTTATTGATATTTATCTGCCCATTAAACGACTGTTTCAGCAACTGACTGGCAAAAATCTTAAATCCTTATGTCCGAAAAAATGTTTAACTCAGTTTAAAAATTTGAGAAGTACTTATTCAACTGTCATTTAACAACCAATATCTTAGAACAGTAATGTGAAAACCAATAAAAGTAATATTTTATCTATAGCTATGCCATATCTTACATCTATGAAATAAAGATAACCCGAGTTCAAAGATAAATTGGGATTCAGAAAATTTTTGAAAAAAAAAAAGCAAAATTTTATCAATAGCTCTAACTATACCTTATATTTACATCTATAAAATACAGATAAAGTACAATCTCAAAACCTAACTTCAAAGATGAATTGGGATTCAGAAAATTTTCGGAAAAACACAGGTTCACTCAAATACAAACCTGTAATTATAATGATAAAATAAAAAAAAATTTAAAATTTAAATGTAATGCATTAGCATAACTTAATATATAACTTATTAATGTGTATTCTTTTAAAAAAATAATTTAATAAAATTAATTATTTATATTTAAATGATATAAATACTTCACTACAACAAGAAGTTGTGTCATTTTTACATATTGTAAAATGATAATAAAGAGAAAAATGTTTAAAAGTTTTATTTACAATATTAGTAGCTACCTGTACTGTTGTTTTTTTTTTCTTTTAAAAAAAACTTAAATACATATGTATGTTTTTTTTTAAAAAAAAAAAAAAATTACAATGAAACAGAAAAATGATTCTTTCATGAAAATTATTTTTCTGCTTCCATATAAATGTTCAGCATAAAAATTTAAGTTTTGGTTTTATATTTCATACAAAGCTGAGAATAAATAAAGAATCAATTGAAATGACTTTCTTACAATTTGCTTTTTTCTAAAAAGGAAATTTATTTTGAGAACATATTTCTACATTGAATTGGTTACATAATCTTATGTTAAAATGAAAACTATCATTTTTTTTTTTTAAAAAAAAAAGAATTTTAAATATAAAAATATGCAAACTTTTTGCTTTTAAAAATTATTATATAAAAAAATTAAGATTTTCATACAGCTTAAGAGTAATTTTAAATTCTTTATAACAAAAATTATTAAAAATGTTAAACATTGACCACTTATTTTTTTTTTAAATCTTGACTGTATAATAATTTAGCAATTAATTCAACACTAGAACATACCACTGCATTTTATTTTTAATTTGTAATTGAAAATAAAACAGAACAGTGATTTATTAATTTCTTTATAAAAATATATTATAGACAGATAACTGATTAGGTAGTTTTTCTTTTTATATATATTAAAAGGAATAACAATTTGACATTCAAAACTGCAGTCAAATTTTATGTTTCATTTATTAATGAGAACAAGCTTTTAACATAAAACCCATGTTTTTTACTTTATTTCTAAACCATGCAAACATTTCAAAAGGTTGCAGAAAGATTAGTTTGACTTCTTTATAAAAATATATTACCAATAGAAAACTGACCTCATGTGTTTTTCTTTCCTCTTTTTTTTTTTTTGAGGTATAAAGACATAATTAGACATTAGAATTTATAATAACAGTTTATGTTTCATTTTTTAAACTAATATAAATAAATTTTTAACATAGTTTAATTTTTTGTGTGTGTGTGTGTCTATCATATATGCTTGAGAATATATATTTATTTTCATAGCATTCAGATATGAACCAAATTTTATATAGTTCAACTACTTCATAAAATTATATGCTACAGAAATTGTAATCTGGGTATATCTTTGTGATGCCATATTAGTGTATGAAAAAAAAAGAGGAAACACTTGAGTCCACGAATCTGAGAATAACAGTAATATATTTACATATTGTTGAACTTTAGAGATATTTTAGAGTTGATCAAAACATGAGTTTGTGCAATCTGTTTAAAGATTTTAGTACTATTGTTGACAACTATAGGCATCAAAATTTGATATAAGTATTTTTAATAAATGAAGTTCTTACTAAAATGGTAAATTATCAACAATTATTGTATCTTATTTACTGTTTTAGTAATTTTTTTTATAAGCACAATAATTTTATTTTGTATATTTTTGAAATGCCTGCTAAACTTCTAATAATTTCATATATATATATATTGTATTTATTATTTTGGATGCAGCCCTCAGATTTTTTTTTTTTTTAATATGATCGTTGGATTATGTAAAATTAGACAGTCCTGCACTATCTAATATTAGAAATCAGACAATTTTTAATTTAGAGAAAGAGAAAAAAACAACAACTTTTACTTATAATTAGCAATATTAACTGCTATATCAATTTTCTATAATAATTTGGCAATTCATCTACATATAACATCTCTATCAAAGACAAGACCAGTTATCAAAAGATAATAATCAATAACCAAATTATAACTGATGATAGAAAATAGTTTATTTTATCATTATAAAGTGTGAGTATATCAGAGCATTTTTAAAAAAATAACTCCCGCAATCTAACAAAAATTCCAATCTTATCTACAATTAATTTAGACTTAAAATAAATACATCATAACATAAATGTATTTTTGTATCAATAACATTAATATTATTTAACAAAGCAATTTTATGCGATTTTAAATTAAATAATATTAATTTGTAAACCAACTATTATTTTAATATTGTCTTATTAATTAATAATTACTGTTTAATGTTTAATCATCTTACATAGTAAGTTATATATATATTTAGCTTTTCTATCATTACTAATATACATTTTGTAAATAATAGAATCATTTAATACTAAAACAGCATTTCATACAACAATACATCTCAAATACTAACAAATTCAATATTTGAAAATCTAAGTGCAAAGCAATTAATATATATCAACTTTACTTTATATACATATTATACACCTGCTAACTTCAGAACTAAAAAATAAACATGTCACATTTCCAACAATATTCAAATTGTAAATAAGACATTTATTTTATATAGTGCTATGTTTTTATAAACTGTAATATTAATGTCAATAAGCTAATGCACATGCGCTTTGTAGATTTAACTATATAAATGAATATTCCCACTTTCCACACACAAGATAAAGTCTTTGTGAAAAGATAGAATGAAGCCATCTATCTTTTCGACCCAAACATTTATGTATGGGCAAATCTTAAGCATTTGGAAATGAGATTCACATAGTAAAAAAGTAATTTAAAATGATCAATCAACATCTTCACACTCTCATTTCCAAATACTTAAGATTTGCCCATACATAAATGTTTGGGTAGAAAAAATAGATGGATTCATTCTATCTTTTCACAAAGACTTTATCTTGTGTTTGGAAAATGGGAGTATTCATTTATATAGTTAAATCTACAAAGTGCATGTGCATTAGTTTATTGGCTTACTAATATTACAATATTTAATTTGATAATAAAGTTTCTAAGGTGATTGATTATTATAGATTGCTTTATTGCTGGATTCTTTCAGCAACAAGAGCATTTATTCTTATACTGTATTAGAACACTATCTGGAGTTAGGAATTAAAGTGAACTATCACCAGATAACCCTTGATTATTCAAGCTTACAATAAACAGTATGAGAGTAAAGAGAAATATCTTATAGATTATATTGTTATAATAATTAATTTAACTATCTACAATACATAATTATGCGACTCAAAAGAGACTTAGATTTTTTTTATTTTTAAAAATCTAAACCAAACATATGCTCAAAATTAATTTTTAAAAAAAAATTGTTGCAAATATTAACAGAAAATTTTCTTACCAAACAATTTTTTTATTTGAAGTTTTCAAAACACTATAGGTAAAAGTTGTATTTATATTCAATTAAATGTATTTGGAATATTTAAATAAAGTTAAATTTTTCTATAAGACATTCAATATTTATATTAGATGATGAAAATAATCCAATATATAAATACAAATAAAATATCATCACAAACCTTCCGGAAAACACTAGAGGTAAAACTTCCTAACAGTAAATCATTACCCTTTTCCGATTGCTTTGCGCAGTTTATTGCAAAGATAAAGTAACAGAATCAAGAGCAAAAGATTCTGAATTGTAGTTCAATTAGTTCTCCGGGTGTTTTTTTTTTTTAAAATTTATAATTCAAATTATTCCACTAATTAATTTCAAATATTATGGTTACTTATTTTCTTACGTTTTTCCTATCATGAATTTACTTTTAGATTCTCAACGCACTGACAATTTTCAAAATTAGTTGTGAGTGAATGCTATTTGTTGGTGGAGCCAATATCTATATACCAAAATTGATGTTTCATTTTTTTAAGTAAAAAAAAAAAAATCATGAAAATACTCTAATAGGTTCTAAAATATTAAAATAATATAATTCATGAAGAAAACAAACCTGAAAATATTTATTTAGTGAACAAGTGAATGATTGAAAGACAAACATTTTTTAATTATAATTATTGCAAATTTTGAACAAAATTTTTTTAGATATTTATGTATTTTCCTGTCAACTAAACTTGGCAGCTGTTTTTTTTTTTAATTATACAGTTTCAGGGGAACCTATAAGCATTTGTTTGACCCCCCCCCCTTTTATTTTACCAAATATGTGTTAGTTGTTAAGTTGTAAAAAAAGTATAAATCAATTATAAATTTCTTTCAGAAGATTGATTTCAATTTTTTTCTTTAACGACCTTATAACATGTAAAAGTCGACATGCTCTGAATATTGTCATAGTTTGTTTAAAATTCAGTGTCTTTATTTTAGTCACTACCATTTTGGCAAAAAGATGAAAGTTTGGGATCTTTGTTTGATGCAAAGGTAAGGGATCCTGCCCTCATGAAAAATCTGTGTTAATGGGCAAGATATAACACTTTACATTTCTGATATTTTTTTCTTTTCATATTAATAACTTGAAATCTGCATTAATGGACATTATATGACATTATGTTTTCTATATATATTTATATATTAATGAATTGACAATAAAAAAAATAATAAAGTAGAAATATAATTTTTGCATAAATTTTTCTTTTTTATAAAATAATAAATAAAAAAAAATACAATTGGAAATATTAAATATAATTGCTTCTTTACAGCCATTTTATTTGAAAGATTTATTATATGCCCCTGAAACTGTTTAATTAAAAAAAATAGCTGCCGACACAAGTACCAAATTTTATTAATGACTATACCAAATGGCTACTGTAAAGGCAAAGCAAAAAGGCATGAAAATATTTTTGAAAACATAAAAAATAATATACAAACAATAATTGAAAACTAAATATTTTCAATGTTTCCCATGTTTCAGAAAAAATTTAATTATGGTTTGACATCACCACTACCTTAATATCTTATGTAATGTTTGCAATGATCACACAATATTGAAAATATTTCTTTTTTAATCAGTTTGTTCACTAAATAAATATATTAACTTTCTGGTTTATTTTCTAAATTTTTGTTATTTTGATATTTTCAAAACATTATTTTCA
The DNA here is from genome assembly GCA_028023455.1 of Epiperipatus broadwayi. Classification (NCBI taxonomy): domain Eukaryota; kingdom Metazoa; phylum Onychophora; class Udeonychophora; order Euonychophora; family Peripatidae; genus Epiperipatus; species Epiperipatus broadwayi. Next base: position 344,776 of record JAQFVV010006329.1, on the reverse strand, counting down.
TGTCATTTTGCTTTGCCTTTTCATTGAAGTTTATATGCTGATAATTATAATAAACTTCCTCAACAATGTTTGCATTGATCACACTTACTAAAACTATTTATTTTTTAATCATTATTTGTTCACTAAATACATTATTTTAGATTCTTCTTTTTTAAACCACTTGTTGCGATTGCTAATAAAATTTATTTCCGAATATTTTCATTAATAACTCTTTTTGTAAATACATTTTTCAATCATTACTTGTTTATAAAACATGCGGAAATACTTAAAAGACTTTAGAATTCATTTATAAAAAATAGTATATTTACTTTATATTTTGACACTCAGTCTTCTATTAAGTATTCTACATTTGGATCATAACAACCAAACATTTTTTCTACTGTTCAAAGGATTTTTTGAAGTCGTAGCTATTAATATCTTTTAGTATTTCTGTCACTTTTTGTTTAATCTCTTCAATATCGGCAAAACATTTTCCTTTAAGATCTCTTCATTTGAGGGAGTTAAAAAATCACATGGAGTAAGAATGGATGAATATGGAGAATGAAGTACAAGTATTATTCCATTTTTGTTTAAAAATTGCTTATGATTCAGAACTGATCAAAGAACTAAATATCTGTTTGCCACAAATTGAATTGTTTTCCCCCCAACAAATTGTGATGCAACTTTTTCAAAACTTCCAAATAAAAAATTTGACAGACTGCTTGATTCTGAGGAACAAATTCTGAATACATAATTCTTTTTATATCAAACAAACAAATGAGCATTATTTTCACATTTGATTTCACTTGTCATGCTTTTTGTGGAGTGAGAAGTGGGAGTTTCCTATTGATTGAATTGCTGTTTTGTTTTTGGATCATAATCATAACTCCTAAATTCATCTTCGATCCTGACTTTGGAAAACAAATCAGGACCAGCTTCCAAGTGTTCATTCAAAGTATTCACATAATTAGGCAAATGTCTCTGATCACAGGTGAGACATTACTTTTTCTGCACTTTGTTTCATGCCCAATTCCTCCAATAAAATTCGCTAACAGGTAGGCATGCCAGTCAACTCCATGAATTCATCAATAGTTCAACACAATTTACCAGAATGGTTTGATTAATTTTTGTCAGATTTTCATCCATTTGGATAGTGAAAGGACATCCAAAATGAGGTTGATCATCAATTAACATTTTACTCATTTAAAACAGGAAACTATTCATATAGCTGTGTTTTACTCGTGATAACATTCTTGAAGGCTGTTTGTACTATAGTCATTTCTAATACCCCCCCCCCCCAAAAAAAAAAACTTTGTAGCCAAACTAATCCATGAAAAAAATCATAAATAAATGTAACCAAACTAATGGCAAAAGCCTGCAATACAATTGCCCCATTCTCCAGAAGTCCATTTTGACTTTTTTTTGATATCACTTCATATATGTTTACCCTTGTTGCTATTTTTTTTCTTTTTACCCAATCACTAAATATAATAATTTCAGGTTTGTTTTAAAGATATATTATTTTTCAGTTTTTTATTTTTATTTTGTAACTTATATGTGAATGATGAATCCACCTATGGAAAATAGAATCCAATTTTCTTTATGATTATTTGAAAAATTTTACCTCTTCATATTTTCTTATCAGGCATAATTAACAAAAATTTGGGCACTCCTAAATTTCTTAAATGAATCAAAAAACTTTTATAATTTAATTTAAAAATAGAAAAACTTACTGGACATTTTAATAAGTTCTGGTTTAACAATTTTTAAAATTTTAAAGATTTATTAATATTATAATTATTATTACAACAATAAATATTTAAATGAATATGAATTGAAAACTGCTCATATACATATTTTCTGGGGGTAAAAAAAAAAAAAAGAATCTTATTGTATCAAACATTGTAATATAGCAATTCAAAATGTCTCTAGAACACTTTAAAAGTTTTTCATGCTTTAACAAACTTAAGAATGAGAATCATTTAGGAATCTACTTCTTATTAGTTTGTCATTTTTTATTAATAGTAAGAAGTACCCCTTTCAGTTATTAAATTTTAATTCACTAAATCTTATTTTTGAAAAGATACTTTAATCTTTTTAGCATTTATCCTGAGGCCTGGTTTACTGCTTTCATCTTAATTCTAACACTAGATAAAAACAAAAAAATAAAGACTAAAAAAATAAATGCTACCAGCCCCCATCCCCTCTCAGAAAATAATAATGATTTTTCAAGAAAGAAAAAAATTAAGATTGATAGTAAAATAATTAGAAGTCAACAATTACAAACACTTGTCTCAGGGGTTGTATGAGATAGAGTGAATAGCTGAAGGAAGTCTGTATTTAAATCCCCAATAATTACATTTTAAATATTTTATAAAACTATTTTGGAAAATAGAAATTGAATGATTAATACAATTTTAGCCAAATACTACTGAAAACAAGAGATTTTTATAAGAGAGCAAACAGTAGGTTCAAAAATAGCTAAGTCTCTCCTTAAAATGCAAAAATTATTCCATTATCGTTGACTAAAGTATTTAGAGAAAAAAGTTTGTTAAAAAAATAAATAAATAAATGATAACGCAGAATACTATTTCTCTCTATTTGGGTTAGTTTAAAATATTAATTACGTATTTATTTTGATTTGAAAGACAGGAATATGTAATAAATAACCATTAAATGATTTTTTCATATATATTAATAAAGGTAAAACATATACAAACAAAATAAAATTAATCTTTAATTTTAAAAAAAAGTTTACTATTAGTGAATATTAAAAGATATGTAGAAATAAAAATTTGCTGCTGATATTTTTATAGTACATATAAATATTTTATAATTCCATTAACTATTGTTTCCATACTTATGGCATGAAAATAATTGTAAGAAAATAATTTGAATATATGAATACTGGCACTAAAGGAAATGTCAATCTAACTATGAGAAATTAATTAAAATATGATGCAATATTTAAATGATCTGTAACATAAAGAAAGAAAGACCTCCTTCAATAGAAACTACTGGAAAAGATTGTAATTTTTTCCTGCCCCAAAATCACTTTTTTTTTTTTTACATCTTTGATTTTAAATAAACATTTATAAAATCAATAACTAATATTATCAATAAAAAATGGAGAACAATTTACTTACTTTATAACGATAACACTTGTTCAATTTTAAATATTTAATTGTCCTACATAAATTTATTCATAACAATATTTGAAGAAAAAAAGGTGTGGGTGTACAAGTACATGTATATGAATTTACATTACATAAAGATGAGATATTTTATATTTTAGAAATAAGGTGAGAATTTTCACATATCAACTATATTTTTAATAAAAATTTTAACATTAATGACACAAAACAAATACATAATTTAAAAATTTAAATTAATCAAAATTTCTATGTCTTATATTTAAACATACACATATGAACAATGTTTCATTATAATGCATATTATAATATTTATATTTATTTAAAAAATAATATAAAAGTATGCTTTAAAAAGTATATGTGTAAAAATATAAAAGATATTACATATTTCTATTCATGAACACAAACATACACAAATAATATTTAAAATAACTTGATGAAATTTTCATCAACATACAAAATTAATTCATTACCAATATGCATATAAAAAAAAAAGTAACACACTGAGCAAAAGTTCCATTCAAACACCCAAATATATTTTTTGCTTACTTTCCTCAGCTGGGAATTGAGCCAGAAACCATGAATCTTAGCAGGCTAAAAATTTAGTAAGCAATAATCGATTACAAGTAAATATATTTTCATTAATCAAATTTAATTTTAAAAAATTATTACATGTAAACATGCATTTTCAATGAGTGTCAAGATGCTAACTTGATTGTATGTTATTAAAACAAAATTAATAATAATCAAACATATACATCACATACATGGATCTTTAAAACACATTCCATAAAAATATGACTTAACAAAGTTTTCTTAGTTACCTCTACCTTGTTGAAAATTATTGGTTGGGTGACAAGACTTGCATATCACAATAAATCTAACAGCTACACACATTAACTGAAGTTCCTATAAGGTCAATATGTCAAAAGAATGAATAGACTAAATAAATTACAGAATCCCCTAATTTTGGGTTTATTATGCCGGTCAGATCCCAACTAGTGTTAAATATATATATATATAGTCAAAACAGCAAATTCGGAAATATGAGGGAAAATTTTTTTTAAAATTATTAAAAAAAATAGTTAATAAATGTTAGGTACTAAAACATAAGATTCTTTTAAGACAAATTGATTTTTTTATCAGAAAATTGCAAAGATGTTGACAGTGTTATATTGATAAAGAGAAATTGGGGGGAAGTCCACAAGTATATCCAGCTAATGAGAATATCCGTAGGCAAGAAACTAAGTCTCAATGTTATTAAAGAAATGTATACAAAAGAAGTTAAACAAATAGAAATATATTAATTACAATAATAATAGTATGATTTTGTTTCCAAAAAAAAATAGTATCATCATCAGTGATCCACATTATGATGGTCTCTCCAAGTTACTAATATCTTCTCCAAAACATATCAACAAACTTCCTTAATTTATCCATTCATCTCATATGTGATATCATTTTAGATCTTTAATAACTTTTGGAATACCATTTAGACTTCAGCTAACCATCTATTGTCATTTGTTCAAGCAATTATGTCCAGTCCAGCTCTATTTCAGTCTTTTTTTAATGATGCCTATGATATTTGTTTATTCTCTCACCAATATATTTCATTTTCAATCTGTACTTGTTATTACTAACATAGATATTTCCATATTATATTAAGTGATCTCAAGTTCTAAATATATAAGAAAAAACTGGTAAAACACGTACATTAAAAATCTTCATTTTCAAATATATAAGCATATTTCAATATATTACATTCCATCCAAATTTTACTCATTATATTTCCATCTATATTAATAATCTGATCAAAGTATCTGTAGCTGTTAATTTCTAATTCATGATTATCAATTATTTTCTTCTGAGAAAATCTATCGAACATTACATTAGGTTTTTTTAATATTTATCTTTGGTTCTACTTTATTCCTATCATCTGATAACTCTTGCAACATTCACTTAAATATTATCTGCAAATACCACATCATCATTAGAAAAATCTAGATGCCTTTTATATTGCTTTAGCTTTCTGTTTTAAATTCACAAAATACTTCTTTTAAAATTGCTGTAAAATGTTTTGGATATGAAGTCATCTTTTCATCCATTCATCTCAACATTAATCTTAGTGCACCACATAATCATGTTGCTGTTGCATTTTGATAAATATTCTTCAGAATATGACAATATGCCAGATCTATATTTTGAAGAGCCAATGCTTAAATCAAATGCCTATTCATAATCCATAAATGTCAAGCACAATGGCAAATCATAATTTTTGGTCCTTTCTAAATCTGTTTTTGAATTTAGCTTAAAATCCAAAGTTTATTACAAATGAATTGTAATAATTTTGGGAAAGATTTTATATAGAACTGATTAAAGATTAATAAATCTGTAATTTCTAATATCTCTTTTTATTATTACTTTTTTTAAATGTCAATGTTACTACTGCATTATTCCAATCATCTGGAATATTTTTATCATTTAGACATTTGGTGTATAACTTTTGCCAACAATTTTTCTTATTTTTTTACTTGTTTCTTTAAAAATATTGATTATAATACCATCATTTCCTGGAGCTTTTCCCCTCTTGCAAAATGTAATGACTGTAGGAAATAATTTGTTTTCACATCCTTTAGAACTTCAACACATTTCATTATTAATAATTCCAGTTTTTCTTCTTACTGCAGAAATAATTTTCCTTACAATACCAAGATGTTTTACATTTTTTAGATTTTTATTCTCTTCTATAGCTATCCTTCTCAATTTACTATTATATTTTTCTTAAATTGTTATTAACTTTTTATCAAATTATTTAACAAAACTCAAGAAATTCAATTTTTCTTTAAGCATCATTCTTAAAATTTTCCATATCCCTTTTTTTCTTCAGACATTCTTATCTCAGTAGAAAATTTACTGATAAATTGGTTTTTACTCCCAGGATTCTTCTTACAGTTACTAATAATGTATCAGCTATCTCTTTATCGACTTCATCCAAATTTGAACCATCTTCAACATTTATAAAATTATTTATTTAAATTCAGGTTAGAAATATCAACTGTTAATACTGTTTTTTTAAATAATAGTATTCTCTTTAATTCTGCATTAACTCATATCTTACATCTCACTAATCAATGATCACATCCTATGCTAAATCTATTAAAAACATTGCAATGTTGAAATATATATTTTCTGCTAGTAAAATATAGTCTAATTCTTATGTACTTTCATTTGGATTTTTCATACCCATTTCTATTTAGAATTTTTCTCAAAAAAAAACATTTATAAAATACATTTCTGTTTCTGTGATCTCTACAAGCCTGTCCTTTCTCATTTCTGTCATCATAGCCAACTGAAGCTGTAAATATTGCGGTACATATTTATGCTTCACCTAGTACCACATTAGCACAGTTTTGAACCAACTTACATTTGAAACAGTTCGATCTGAGGATCGATCTTAGTTTCATGGTTTTTTTTTTCTTTCCTTGTTTGTTTTGGTTGTTTTCAAATCTTAGTATAGCAGATTTGCTATAAACCATTATTTCGCGCAATGGGGCTTTGTTCATCCAAGCTACATAAACTTAAATTGTTCATGTCATGTTTTATGTAGATAATTAAATAAATCCTTTAGATAAATATTGTAAGTAATAAAATATATACATCGTGTGTGTGCGTGGTTTGGATACTAATATAAGATTATTTTAAAGAGAAAGTTTCATTGTGCGAATAATTCTTAATTTTAAATAGTTAATACTTGTACAGATTTATTTTAAAAAAAAAAAAAAAGAAAATGTTTCAATGTACCGACTGGATAATAAAAGTGAAATCGCTAAAGGCCAGAAAATCAAGGAAGGCGGAGTCCAAAATGAGGTGACCAACGACCAAGAGAATTGTGGGAACTTAGACCATTTTAAATTGCATCATGTTAGATTGCATCATGATAAATTGCATCATGCAGATTGCGTCATCTTGAATTACATCATTCTGTATTGCATTTTTTTTTTTTTCCTTCTTCACCACTCCGAAAGAGGGGAAAACATCAGAGTAAATTTGGAGAGTGCAGTGTTAAGAAGTGATCTGTAAACTTTGATAATGTCGGGCTAGGTCCAGTAAGCTGATCCATGTCCTGCCGATGAAACCTTCCTAGCCTGCCGAAAGATCATGTGCTGTGATTCCAGTTGTCCAACTTTCATATGCCTATAGTTCCAGTTTCCAACCCTAAACTTCGAAAGCCAATATGTCATTATATCAAAAACCAAATGCGTGCCTACGTTCTAAGTAATCATCATCGCAAGAAACGCGTCCGTACGAAGAAAGAATGGTAAATCTAATTTACATGAACTTTTACTTTCTTTAATGCCAGTCCCTTATATAAGTAGATTTAACTACTTCCAGTTTGTCGGCGTCATTTGCGCCCTTCGGTGCTCATTTGATGATGTGCTATTTTCTTTCTTTGCTGACGTAAAAAGTATAATGATGATGTCGAAGAAAATATGGCCGTTTTTAGCTATATATGTTAGCTTTCAAACGATCTTTATTTCAAAAAAATCGGTCGAAATTTAGATTTTTGGTGAATTTTTTAATCAACCACAGTATTTATTTTTTTTGTTTTTTTGGTAATTTTTGTACTTATCATGAAACGATAAAAGACATAAAATGTTTTACGGCTGCAAGTGAAGTTTTCTTTGGTATTATTCTCAAACAAGGCTTACAACAGACTAAGAACATAATTATTCATAAGTAAAAAATTTTAATTTTTTTTTTTAATTTTTTGAAAAAATATATTTTTTATTAATTTTAGTTTGTAATTAGTGTGTGCTAATTTGTAGTTATATATTTATTTATTTATGCTCATACACAATTCATATCTATCGAAAAATTGGTGTGTGTGTAATTATATATTTATGGTCGTATAGAATTCATATTTATTATAATTTTCTAAAGGTAGTTTGTAATACATTTATTTATGCTCACATAGAGTTCATATTTATCGAAAAATTAGTGTGATTTAGTTTGTAATTATATATTTACTCATATAGAATTCATATCGTAATTAACTTATTAGTATATAATTCATATCATAATTTTCTAAAGTTCTATGTACACTAATCCTCTTATTTTTATAAAAATAATGATTTTCAAAAAGTATACTTTTTGAAAACCATTAATTATGTTTATATTATATGGTTTACAAGCAATGAGTTATAAGACTAATAAACAAATGTATACAGACAGACATTGCATACACAAACATATAATCCAATTCTGATTCTTGTTTATGTTTATGCTTGATCATGCTTTGCTTTTGCTATATGTTTCATAACATTATTTTCAAGTCTATAGACTATATGCAAATAAATTATATCTGTGGTACAATAAATATAACAAGATAGCATCACTTCTGTACATAAAAAATATAAACATCACTTGTGCACTGCATAAAGAATATAAACATCATTGGTGATCACAATGAATATAAACATCACTATTGTACACACAAAATATATAAAATGAAGAGATAAAACTCATTTTATCAGTGATATAGAAAGTAGCCTACAATTTCTAGTTTTAGACATACAAGAAGCCAATTGCTATGATGATTTCTTTTGTATCTTTTATTAGGATGAATCTTTTTCTTTATAGACGCCTTTGACATTTAGAACATTTGGGGTACAAGATAGAAATGAACAAGTCATATCCGACTTTGTTTGGAGATTGTGAAGCTATGGATTATCACAGGTAAGACATATTATACATGTTTAGAAAGATAATTTTGTAAGGAATAGAAAGAAATTATCACTGAAGATGAATTTTGAATTTTAGTTAATGTTAATTTCCAAATTATGAACAAACAATAAAATAATAATTATTTCGAATGTGAAAATTTCTTTTTTTTCCTTATTTTTTATATAGTTATCACTATTTATTTTATGCTTATTGTTTTTCTTAATTTTTCTAGTTTCTAGCAATGTAATTGTTTTTGTTCTAACATAATTAAAACTGAAGTTATTATGAAAATTGTGTCTCAGGCCATTATTTTAAAAAGTTCAATATGGCGGCTTGAAGCTGAAGTAGTTAAATCTGTACTAAGTATGCCAAATATTTATTATTATGTTCTTTTGTTCTTTTGATAAAATATATATATAGTAAACCTGTAGTAAACGTATCCCTTTCCACCTGTTAAATTTCTTTACTCTAGTCTTTAATAACAAGTTGCTAATGCTTTAAGTTTTATGATGATTTTAAATAGATATGTTATCCATCATTATATATATATTTGGTTTTAAATTGATGTATGTGTTATAGTTTAATGAAGGATGTTTTATTCTATGCCACCGGGTAGTTAATATCTAAAATCTATTTTATCTATTTAATTGCACGTTTTCTGATACGGGGGGGGGGGATAATAATCAAGGGTAGCCATTGTTGTGTTTACGACTTCTGAACGGTCAGGGGGGTGTGAGATTCAGAGTGTAATTAATTAACAGTTAAATATATGATTCTCCAAGCTTATCGTGTGGTTTTGAATTACTTTATCAGACGGTTACGTGGGAAAAGTATGGTGGAATAAATAAGGTCTTATATAGATATTTATAATTTCTGCTTCAAGCATTCGTTCACCATGTTACTGGTTTAGTGCTATATTTCGCTTCCCATAGCTTGATTCGGTGTCTAGTCCGTGATTTCAAACATGGGAGAGAGAAATTCTCCTAGCCTCCTCAGTGGGTGTGAATACTTGCCAAAGTGCGAGCCACCCAGTCTTCATTAATACACCGCAAGCTATTACTTCTGACTATTATGTTTGTTTCAGATAGCAGCCAGTCACACCACCCTATATTGGAAGATATAAGCTTATTCCCCATCCCCGTAGTATGTGATGGTTTGATTTGTTTAAAACCAACGAGGCGACATTAATTTAATAAAGAATTTAGTCTAATAAAGATAAAACAGTTAAAGTTTTGTTTGCTCTGTTCCTCATATCTCTCGTACGTAATTAATCACGTAAACAAATTAATCGTTTAAGTTACGCTAATATTATATTAAAAGAAATCATCTGTGGTATTACCTACACCGGTCATAAATAAAATGATTATAAAGCAAACCAAAATATTAAATGCAATGTTGTCCGTCAATTACATATGTATAGATTTCCGTTAAAGACTAGAAGTAAAATAAGTAATGTTGTATATAATAAGTAATTATATTGTGTTTAAATTTTATCTAATCGTAAGAATAATTATTAAACATTTGTGTAATCTAGTTTGTCTCTCTCTTCATTAAATAATTATTTCACCGTCATTTGATTACTGTCTGTATCGACAACACGAGAATATATATATTGCATTGATCGTATCTAGCGTTGAGCACCCACCGCGCAGTTGTATATAGATAAGTTAGGCAGAATTATTGTCTGTGTTCCCACCGAGCTAGTGTTAGGCTATACCACGTACTATGGATTGTTATACCTCAGTCACTTGTGCGCAGGGTTTGGGTTTGAACTCGGTTTGGTTTCGGATTTAGTTCTGGAATCGGTCTGAGTTTGAAGTCGGTTTCTGTGTGTAGTTGATGAGTTGCGGTTGACCGGTACAATATGTAATGGACACCCGTCTCGAACAATAGGCGATAGCATGTATAGATGTATGGATCATCATCATCAACCATTATCAATCCATTGCAGGATGAAGGTCTCTCCAAGCTCAATCTATCTTTTCCTATCTTTAGCTTCTCTTCTCCACAACACTCCTGCACACTTTCTGATTTCATCCATCCATCTCACATATGGTCTCTTTCTGGGTCTTTTACAATCTCTTGGAATCCAGCTCAAAATTTCAATTGTCCATCTATTATCATCTCTTCTAGCAATATATCCAGCCCAACTCCAATCTTTTAATTTTTTCAATGAGGTCAGTAATATTTTCTTTTAGTATCAAGTTATTTCTACCAAAAGCACTCCAACCAAGATTAATTCTATGATTAATTTCATCCATTATATTTCCATCTGTATTAATAATCTGACCAAGGTATTTGTAACTGTTAACTTCTAACTCACCATAATCAATCTTTATTTTCATATTTTGAGAAAATCTATTAAACATTACTTTAGTCTTTTTAACATTTATCTTTAGTCCTACTTTCATCTGATAACTCCTGCAACATTTCCTGTAGCTCTAAAGCATTATTTGCAAAAACAACTACATCATCTGCAAAATCTAAATGACTTAAATAAGTATGGGTGCACAACTCTAAATGGATCTACACCAAGTTAAATATTGGTGATAAATTATTAAGAACATTTAGTTTTATCTACCCATTCAACTTGCAGTCGCATATGTGCGTATGAAAAGTCAATAAGCTTAGATGTATTTTTAATAATTTTACTAATAATTTCTATAAGACAAATCAATTTATAATATTTATATAATGTATAATATTTTGTAATTTTATAATATTTTGTATATTTCAAATAATTTTACAAATAATTTCTAAGATGAATAGATATTTGCGAAATCACAACTTAATCGTTAATTCTGGTGGTTTTGGCAGTTGTTGTCTTATTTTAAAAAAATGTACCCAAATTGAAAAGAACAAAAATGATTTAATTAATTTCTACTTGGCTAATTGATCATTTTTTCCATTACCATATATGGGAATACACTTCAAAAGAATATATAAAATTTTATAAGGACAAAAGGCTATTTTCTATTCAAATTTCACTTGGCTAAGTGATCAACTTTTCGTTACCATATGTGTAAATGTGGGTCAATTTAATATATGACCAAGTATACTGAGTTTGAGACAATGGCTAGCAAGAATTTAATCAGGTTTAACATCTAAACCAAAATGTAAAGGAAACAATTGATCATTATGTATAAATAGCTGAAATTTTGGTTATCAGTTCAATTTTTTTTTGATTTTTATGTTAGAGTGCTAACATGATCCACGCGAGTTTAATTTGTGAAATAAAATTGTCGGGTAAAGGAAACCACTGTTTGCTTCCCCATGCCCCTGGGATTCTCGTCTACCTGTTCGTGATGCCGAAGCCTGAAACAACTGAGCCCAATTGAGTGAATCATTCAAGAACTTTAATTATCAACCGATGCCTGTTTCCAGCAAAACCAGTACATGATTATAATCCACCGACACCTGCTTCGCATTAACAATGTGGCCAAGGTAAATATCTGCATTTCCACCAACCATTGAACTTTTATTAATTTAACATTTCAATTTAACAATATATTTGTAGGCTTTCTGTTCTTGTTTCTTCAAAGCTATTCTGTAAATATACACTAATGTCTATACAATCTAATTTAAAACTATTAATTTTGTTTTAACTTTGGTGCGGCAATTTAGATTGAAATTGATTTCACTTTTAGTTAGTTGTTTGATCTATTTTAATATGCCAAGTTGGTATCCAACCCAGCGAGTAGCTTAACTCTACCACTCATAGTTTTCTCCTATTGAATTGTTGGAGACATAAATGTTAATTGCCAGTCAATTATCCTAATAAAACTCGCTTGGTTTTGTATCAATTCTTTCTATAATATTGTTTGTTACTTAAATGACAGATAAAGCTTTAAAGCCTGTACATAGTTATCCTCGCTAACTATAATTTAAACCCTTACCTAATCATTGAAATATATTTGCCAACTTATTTAAATAACATCTATCATAAATGAATTTAATATTCAAGATATCAGCATGTGCGTGATTAGTAATTTTATTTTATATAAACAATATGTCAAATTGTATGTGTATTAATCATTATCGAAATGTAGGGAGATATTTTAGAAATGTGGGAGAGAGCAATTTATTCCCTTTAGTTTAGATCATGACCTATTTTATATTTATTTGGCATTGGTTAACTACATGAAGTGTTTGTGTTTACACATCCCATTGCGTATGATAGCACATTATTTTAAAACATATTAATTAGTTTATCATAATTATTAGTGACACAAATTATCCAGATACTAAAAGTGTTATAAAGATATCTTTACAATCATTTAATTCATTGATTTTCTTGCTTTGCATTGCACCTTGGGATCTTCGGAATGCTTAGACCCACTTCTCATTACCCCTCACAAGGTAGATGCTTTTCCTGCTGGGGATTGATTTCAGGCACTTTTAATGGATAAGTGTATGTGAAAATCCGGATAAACTGCCGCAATACGGTAGTTTGTGCCACTATTATTCAGAGATATGTCCTTGGCCGATACGCATGCATACTCTCAAGTCCACGAATGTCTTAAATGACCTTCAGATATGTGCAATTGTAAATGATAACGTAATACCGCTTTGATTCGTACTGCTTTATTATTATTATTGATTTATTTATAAACCTGCAATGCTATCTGCAAGACGTAATTGTATGCCTTTCGCCAACCATTCTATTTAATTATTTAGGTCTGATTATGTAGTTACCATTTTATTTAAGCTGAATCATCTTGCTCCTGCCCATTGGAGTGATCTCCCAAATCTAGTAGAAATGTTATTACGCATGCTCTTAAAACTGCATATCATCAATTATTGCTTATATATATATAATGTTGTAATAAAATCAGTTATATGTAAATTCATGATATTTTGATGAGGGTTAAACTATACATTTTATTATTTATTTGATTAAATTATTCTAACCTTGGCTAATACCACATTAACCAAATTTCATGTACTAATGTATTAAGCACAATATTCATGTTTATTTCTGTAACCTGTCATAATGATTGTATAGACATACCCACACACACACATATATATATATATATTTGTTTCATTATAATAATCAACTGTCATCTTTATTTACTTAATAAATTTATGTTATATCAGTTATTTATAATGAAATGTTGCTATTCAGTGTCCGAATCTCCAGTGTTAATTCATTGATCAAATTATCTTATACGATTTTAATTAGTGGACTCTCCCAAATTATTATCAATTAAACTTTTGTTTCATATTGCTATTATAGTTAATCATTTTAGTATCATTGATTTTAAGTCTCTTTGCTCTTCCTGTTTTCATTGTCAGGACTGGAGTAATGGAAAGCTTGTTAGTATCCTCAAAAGCATTGCTCATATAGTCATAGACCTTGGAGCACAGGTAAATAGGTTAATTTTAGTATTGTTCCAGACCTGTGTATCTCATATATGCTAGATTGCTGTACTTTTGCTTGGATTCTAGGTAGTGAACACACGATTATGATCAGTACACAACTTTACTCACTTCGCGATCGTTTTCCAATTTTAGCATTAAACCTCCCATAACAAGTTTAAAATGTTGTTTTGATCTGATCAAAAGCATTTTGTACATATAAAAATCCCATTTTTCTTCATCATAATAAGAACTTATTAGGGCATTAACTTGATTTATATGCATGTGATATCTTCCATTAATTTGGATATTAAGCGTAGATTAGACATATCAACTATTAATACTGTTTTTCTTAATAATAGTATTCTCTTTAATTCTGCATTAACCCATATCTTACATCTCACTAATCAACAATCACTTCCTGTGTTAAATCTATTAAAAACATCACAATGTTGAAATATATATTTTCTGTTAGCAAAATAATCTAATTCTGATGCAATTTCATTTGGATGTTTTCATACCAATTTCTATTTAGTATTTTTCTCAAAAAAAAAACATTCATAAAATACATTTCTGTTTCTGTGATCTCCACAAGCCTGTCCTTTCTGACTTCTGTCACCATAACCAACCTTACCCACTTCGCTTATATCTTTCAATCATTTTCCAATTTTAGCATTGAATCTCCAATGACAATTTTAAAATCATGTTTGATCTGATCAAAAGCATTTTGTACATATAGAACTCCCCTTTTTCTTCATTATAATGAGAACTTATTAGGGCAGTAACTTGAATTATATGCATCTGGTATCTTCCATTAATTTGGATATTAAGCATACCATTCTGTCTTATATACTATCAATCTCCACAATGATTTTCTATTTTTATTTATAATGAATCCCATTCTATTTATACTTTCAATATTTATAGAAAAGTATGTCAATTTTTTAAATCAACTCATTTTTTTTTTAAATTTCACAAAGTCCTATTAAAAATTAAACAATTCTTCCAATTAGTGCAATTTTCCTTCACTTGAAAGTGATCTGCAATTATAAGTACTTAAAAAGTTATGACTGAATGGTAACTTGAGTCACCAATCAGGAAATTTTTAGCATCCTTCACCTTCAGTTGGATTATGAAACGGGAATAAAGTATGTGTTTTGGGATTATTATAACAGCAATAAACAAAATATCAAGAAAAAAAAAAAGAAATTCTAATTATAGCAGTTTTGAATATGAAAGTTAATTGAGAAGAATGCAAAACAAGTAACAGAAAATTAGAGAAATAACAAGAGAAATCTGCTGATACAGTTATGTAATCAACTAAATCTTAAAATAATCAATATTTTTTTCATAACAAAACAATAAATTCATATGGAGACAAATGACAAAAGATTACTAACAGGATATTAATTACATCATTCTGAGAGAAGGAAATAGAATAGTAAAAAGAAAAAATAACAGAGTATCTAAAATACCTTTAGCAGAAACTCCCTGCATTAGTCTGCCAACTGTCATCATCAAGTGAAGTTGTGATGCTATGTAGTAAATGTTTTATTAAGTCTCTTGCTTATTTGCTGTTTGTGTGTGTGTGTGTGACAATTGAAAAGTTAGAACAACATAAAATTCTACTTTCTGTTATGAATAATGCTTACAAGCTAGCTACTTTGGGAAAAACATAAGTTCATGAGTGGTTTAATGGAAGCATCAAAATCACCATGTTCCAAAAAAGTGTGGCCAGTGAAGTTCAATGTCAAGATAATGCTGATGTTTTTCCTTTTTTTTATTCAAGCAGTATTAGTCACTCAGAATTAGTAACAATCAGGTATTTTATTTACAAGTTCTGAAACTTTGCAAGATGTGGTAAAATAGAAATATTCCAACTTGTGGCAAAGTAGAAGTGCTGCAAGCTTCACTACAATAATATGCCAGCATATAAAGCCTTGAGTATAAAATAATTTTTAGTTAACAACAAGACCTAACTCATCTGTCAGCTCTATTCACCCTATCTCATTCTTTATGACTTCTTCTTACTCCCTTGAATGTTAATGCCTCAAAAAAAAAAAAAAAATAAGCAGATATGGTGAAGAAAAAAAATACTATGTAAGTATTAAAAGGCATCATTTTGCGAGGGTTTCAGGACTACTTTGAAAAGTGGCAAACATATTTAGACGGGAGCATTGTATCAAATGGACAGTATCTAGGAGATTCAATTTGTAAGATCTAAAAATAATTATATAATTTTTTATTACAAAATTCCAGGGTTTTTTGGGTGCCCCCATGTAATGGGTAATTAGAAAAAGAATGGACAAAGAATTAGAAAAATATCTGCATGGCAATTCAAATAAAAATTAGATATTAAAAAATAAATAAAAACTGAAATTCTAATATACAAATTAGGGAATGGGGAGTACAGCTTGACTATTATTGAGAAATAGAACACGAGGAAATTTATAGGAAATTAAATAATGATTTTTTTTAGAAAAATTTGAGGAAAAAAAAAAGAATGATCAATGGCAGATGAAATATAAGTTGGGTGGAGAAAAATTAAGATTCCAAAGATCAACCAATTTTTGGAGGTTAATGAAATACATGAGAAAAAAGTTACATTATAGGATAAAATTGATTCCAATAAAGGAATGGATTACATATTATAAGGAACTTTTAATGAAGAAAGACAAAGTGATGCATAAAAAACAAAAATTGGAAAGCATAAGATTTAGATGTTGGGGGAAATGAGATACTTACAGAAGTACAACACTAAAAAAAAAAAAAAGACAAAGTGTTTGGACCAGAAGAAATTAATTTAGAGTGATAAAATAAGGAGGGGAAAAAAATTAAATTGACTTCTTGATTAATAAATCTACTTTTATAGAGCAAAATAAATTACAAAAAAATATTATTGGAATGTACATTATCAATTTTAATATTATTGGAATGTACATTATCAATTTTAATAAAGGGGATAAGGAAATATGTGAACTAAAAGAATAGGTATCATTAACACTATCTTGAAGATATTGGAAAGCATATAAGAAATTATTTGGAGAAATACATGGAAAATATGGAATAGATATGATTTATATCAAAGTAGAGAAAGCTTATCATAGTAACCCTTAGAAATTGTTATGGGAAAAAGTTGCAGGGATTAATGATTCATTGATTAACATAATCAGGAGAATGTATTAATAAAAATAGATATCAAATACTATTAAGTCAGGAGTTATTAAAGGAATTTTTTTAAAAAAAAAAAAAGAATTATTGCAGGATGTTATATATTACCATGTCTTTTCAAAATCTATATTAACTTGTTTTTGGAAAAATAGACCAAGAAATGTCAAAATATGGAAAATTATATAATAATACCCATGTATTTTAATTTGATGACCAGTGATATATATATATAGTATATGATATGGAGACTTGAATATATTAAGAAAATATCTAAGAAGAAATATACCAAATGGGGATTAAATATTAATTTTGAAAAAGCAAGTGATGAAAAAAGAGGGGAATAATATAGATTGGTAATTTGAAAAAATCATGAAATCGAACAGTTTCACATATTTAAGAACAATCATTGTAAATATACATCATCAAAAGAGAGAGACGTAAAAAAATTATAAAAAGAGGCAGACAATAAGAATGTTCAACTTTGTTTTATGAATAATAGCCTCTATATTGATTAAAACAAAAATATGATATCCTGGTACAGTATACAAATAAATAGAGCAGAGACATGAATAATAACAGAGTAAATCTATCAGATTGTGACAATAGAAATGGGATCGTTGAAAAAAAATTGAGAAGAACAAAATCTTAAAAAATAACATGGGAATGAATGATCTGTCAAAAGATATTAAGGATAGATATGAAGAAGGAAAATAGGGACTTGATTGAGAACAATTTTAACAATGAGAAAATCCTGAAAAAGAATTATGACTTATGAAAAGAACACAGATTCTAAGAGTGGAAACATTGCTAAAATAAACATAAAAAAATACTAATTTTGGTTTTGAAAATGATCATTAAAATCAGAAGAAGTAAATTTCAAAAAATAATGTTGCAATATGAATCCTCAAAACATAGTTTGTGAGCTAAATTCGATCACAGAAATATTTAATCTGATTCTCAACAAATACTAATTATGTGATTATATCCATATATATAATATAATTTTGCAGAAAATTCCTTAGAATCAAAGATTCCTTTAATATTACATCATGAAATACTTGTCCTAAATATCTTAAATAAAGGATGTGATTTAGAAACATCTCACATGCACATTATTGATATAAAATTGTGTAGTAACAGTTACTATATAAAAGAGCTCTTTGCATATATGCTCTATCCATTGGTGAAGTCACTATACAAATACCAAATTATCTCAGAATAAGGTAATTAAGTTCTATTTTTTCAGTAAAAAAAAAATCAAAACCTGAAAGAAAAAAAAAAGAGGAAAGAGTTTTAGCTTTGAATATGTAAAAATAATTTTTTAGAAAATAAATTTGAAATTAATATACTTTTGCAAATAATGATTGTAAAATAAATATGATATCAAATCTTTGGGAAGAAATAAAATTTACATAACAGCAAACACAATACTATAATAAATTGAGTCAAAAAATGAAAAAGCATAAAAAATTTTAAATCCACAAAATGAAGGAAGTACAAAAATATTCATTTAAGTAAATTGTACATACACCAAAACTGTCCATTATTTTCACACTGTACTATTGGGTGATGCATAACATTAGAACTCATGATTACTTGTCCACTTGTTGACATAGCTTCGGTTATTTTAAATCTGCAATAGTTTTGATCACTCATAAACAATATGATGTTGAAAGAATTCTAATACCAAATAATATATATAGAGAGAGAATCATCATTTTTGCACCAACACAACTTTTTTGGATTACTGTGCCATTGCTAAACTTTGTGCTGATGCATGCTAGAAAAGAAATTCCAAGGGAGAATTTATACTTATATTGCAGTATCCACAAAAAGGTTGCCAGACAAGATGTTTACTCAGAAGCAGTAATGGTTTTTTTTTTCCATTGCTGCAATTTAAATGAAAGAATATTTATTGCAATCTGATGCTAAGTGAGATTTTAGAAATGGTTTTTTTTTTTTTTTATGAATATACCTACCTATATTGGCAGTCATAAAGCTTACAGAAAAAGCTTCAAATGCTGTGCTGAAATGTATGTTTGTCCACAATCTCAATCCAAGTAAAAGATTAGATGGTGATAACATATGAAAGCCTATAATGTTCTTGCTTTGAAACCAAATGCAAAATGGGGGGGGGGACTACTTGTGAACTTTTCCAATTACATCCAGATCGCATATTCTGGAAAAATTTTAAACAAGGCACAATTGACATCCTGTATACCACTGACATTCACAACAATTTTCACACATAATTGTCTACGGAAACTTTTTAAGTTTTTTTTTTCAAAATAGATTATAGTCTTTTATTTTCACATTTTTATATATATTATTTATTTTTCACTCATTGTCTTTTATGAAAATATATTATTTTCATGTTTTCAAACATAAACACTCTTTCCATTTAGACTTATTTTAGAGTTGTTTAACATTTTTTTAAAAAAAAAAAATTATTATCTGTTACGAAAATATATTAATTTGGTGTTTATTTTGTAAATAAATAATATTATTTTCATATTTTCAAATATATTAGGGTTTTTTTTCTTTTTGATTTTTTTTATTGAAAAAATGAAACATCACGTTAGTTTAGTCTGATATAAATTTGTTATGTGTATGGCGCTCCATCAAGAATAGAACTTACAAAGCAATGAGCATCATGACGAGAAATTTTGCAAAATCAAAAAAAAACCCCATGAAATTTGACATATGCATGATTCTCATCATCTGTATAATAACTGTCAATAAGTGTATAACAATCGATGAATGGTTTAGTTAAAATTTAAATTAGTGTTATGTTTTTTTAATCAAGTTCATCTGACAGTTATTGTAAACAAATTTTATTTAAATGTTTTTTAATTATTTCTTCATTTTAAATTACTTTTCATCACACTATTAAAAAGTCAATTGCTAAAACAAATTTTTAGGTTAAAAAATAATATTTTTGATAATATATGGGAATATGCATATCACTGAAAAATTTTCTAAAACAAAACCCAAATAAATATCAGACAAATATAATTTTACAAATACAGGATTAGGTAAAAAATATAATTAAATGTATCATGTCTAATGGACAAAAATTATAATGTTAATTATTCATAAATATCTATAAGAGAATTATTTTATTACTTTTTTAATATTCACTACAAATTAGGCATGGAAAAAAACTGCAAAATTATAATCAATAAATAAACATGACTTTTTTAAACTCCCATGTTCCTAACAAAGTATTTATTGCAAATTTTATGATGTGGCCATCTCTTCAAAAATATCGAGAACCTGCTACAGAATAAAAAATAATTAGAATGATTTGTGTTGTTAGAAAGATCAATAAAGACAAGAACTATGGAAATAAAACATATCAGTAAATTTTGATATAGAACAAAAAAGTAAAAGCTCAAAATATTTCCACATTTTAAAGAGATTAAAAAAATGGAAAAAAAACAATCGGTCATGTAAAATTCTTTCAGCAAAGTAAATTCACTTGGAAAAACAGAGGTAGAAAAGCTTCCAATTTCTTTAAATATGAGCATTTATTTAAATTTAAAAAACTTAGCAAGGGTCAAGTAAAATAATAATCATCTACAATGCATTATATAACAATGTAATAATTTGTTTTATTTGTGATAGGTGATACAGCTTCTAAAACAAGTCATAAAGAAATCATATTAAAAAATCGAAAGTCAAAAACTATTTTCTTACTTATTAAAAAAAATTTTTTTTTTTAATATTTATCTTTTAACTATTAACTTATTAAACAAACTAAAAGTGAATTTAATGCACATTTTAAAATATCGATTAAAATAAAACCCAATAAATTTGTTCAAAATACATACACAGAATTAACTATTTCATTAAATATTAAGAATCTTGTTTATTAAACAATATATACAATACAACACTCTTACAATATCAACTGAAATAACAAATATCAGAATTATTATTATTAACTAAAAAACTTACTAGTGAGTATAAAATGAAACTTTTCACTAAACATTATTGCCAGTGATAAATATTCTGATTAAGAAATGTCTTTCAGAATACTAAATAAAAAACTCATCAATATGTATGTCATTTTATTGCTTATTATGAAGGTATTTACAGGCTAATACAATTTTGACTATATGTGCAACCATAATGGATTCTCCAAATTGTTCATATATTAAAGAGTTGTATAAAAATAAGCAATCGCAATAATTTTTTATTCACATATTCAAAAATATACTATAAATGTTAATAATTATTTTAAAATTGAGAATCGATTACAGTAAGAGTGTGCAAGGTATTAACTGTGCTTCATCAGTGGACTGCCAAAAAATTTTTGAGCGACTGTCTGAATTTAAAAAAAATAATGCTAATAAATGCTACATTATACCAGATTAGAAAAGAATAAAAGAGCACTTGTTTTTTAAAAAAGTTCAAAATACGAAACAAAATTCTAAACATAATGATAATTTATAAGCTTCTGTTTTTATGACCATAACAAATCATATATATATATATATGGTTTTGATTTCAATTATAATAATGTAAAAATATTGCAAACTGAAAGAAATAATAAAAGAAAAATCAAGGAAGCTATGTTAATATATAAATACAAATAAGACTTAATCAATAGGTAGTCAGCAAATGTTAAGATCACGGAATTATGAAAAAGTTGACCTTCCAAAGTATTAGTTGACAAAGACTACGAGGATTTAGTTGAAAGTGCTCCTAAGTGACGTTTATATTTTTTGTTCTTTTTAACAAATTTTAATTATTGTATTTTCCAATGTTTATTTATAAGTTTACGTAGATTAGAAAGTTATATATAAAAGTACATTTTTCACTCATGTATAGTTGCAGATAAGAATCATCTCTTCACAAGTCAATGTATGTAATCAAAACTTGCCAATGAATGGATCAAATGTCATGTCTTCATACAAAATGCATAACGATATATGTCGAACTCAAAAAATGTTCACTGCACAATGCAAAAACACAACCAGAAGCATTGAACATGTTCATTCAGTTGCAAAGCTGATAACTGTGTTTTTTGTTATTTCAAAAGCCCAGATTTTATTAAGTTATAATATTTTAATAATGTCTGAAACAATTGCAAAGAAAAGAAATTCATACAATTTTATACAGAACTGGAAGAATTTTTTTTTTTTTCCAAAATGATGAATACAAAAAGTGTGTTTACACATAGGGCAAATAAATCACTTCCAAAAAAAGGAAACAATAAACATTTTAAAATCATGCATGTAACATGTATTGGACTTGACATTGGAAAAAATTGCTAGTACCCTTGTCCTGAAAAAGCATGCCTACCAATGAGTAAATGAATAAATACTTACCCAAGTATATTATTAATCACAAACATTAATCTGTTAATATATATATAGTGGATACATTTTGCAATAGAATTGTAAACAAAACATTTAATTTGAAAAATAATTTATATATATATAAGATTCCCTCCCCTCCTTAAAATAATTTATATTTCAATTTCACATTTTAAAAAATTTTCTTAATAAAATAATTTTGTCTGGTATTATTTGAAAATTTATTAAAAATGATTTTAGTAAAAATTTAACTTGTGAAAAATTCTTATAGTATATACACATGATGAATTATAACTTGAAAAATATTTACTCTTAGTGTTGAACATGTATATTACCAATGTTATATATTTAATATCAACTATTTATTTATATCATTGTTAAAATTAATAGAACTTACTAAAATACTCCTGTGTTTAACCATTTATATATAATATTGCCTAGTATTTTGTAAATTTTATTTCAATGTATAATTTTTTTGATGATAAAGTATTTTGAAGGAATCTATATAGTAAACAAATTGTAACTGTCAGAATTACACAACTCACAAGCAAATCACTTGAGGGCAATCCACATGTGCTTTCCATACTCTGATGTCAGAGAATACCAACTTTTTCTTTTAAAGCCAACTAAGGTCAGGGTGAAACAAAAGATTATTAATTAAATACCTAAATTGTTGATTGCAAATAAAGATTACAAAATTCCAAAAATAATGAGACCAACACTATTTATTCAACTATATGCAACACAAAACATATACTGGTGTAACTTTAGTCATTTGACTTATAACTTAATTTAAGATAAATAAACCTTTCCAAACATTATTAAATTAATTTACTTTTAATTACTGCATGACATAGCATATGCTGGTATAAAGGTTTAAAATGTCACTATTTTAGAATAGTATTAACATTAATTGGTTGAATGGATCTCAATATACTGCATAAACACCTAACTGCTCCCTACCATTCTCATCTTCAAAACGTGCTATACATAGGCTAACATATTAGCTTATTAAGGCTGATCCTACTATTTGACTATTGTGATCAATTACAAGTTATGTTATTACTATGAAATAGATTAAATAATTGTAGAAATTAAACTTCAACATATATATGGGATATAGTGACAGGTAATCGCATACATATCACTACCTGACATGTTTGAAAGAAAATTGGATAGCATGTAGTAGGAATTGATCATCAACTGCACATCACTGTTTAAATGAGATAATGATTGTAAGGGATCACCAGTAACAAATCACATTACAATCATCTAATATTAATGCATTATATAAGAATGAGAATCAGATGCAACTCATAACTTGAATTGATTGATAGCTGTACATTCTTATCAATAATATTAATTCAAATATGAGACTAGTTAACTAAAACTTACATCTACTAAATAAAACCCCAATCTAGCTTTGTTTATGCAGCACAATTGCCCTTACACTCATAATTTATAGAATTACTGATTTAACATATTATTAAATAAAGTGGAAATAATAATATAACTAATATACGCCTTTTAATAGCATGGCAAGAGACTGCGATTACAGGCTAATTGCCTTTTATAAACTAATTTATTACAATTAGCACCGACTAAATTGTGGTGTAATATTTAAATAGAACAATTTCTTGCCATACCTGCTCATAAACAGATTAAAAATAAATCATTCATTAACATATTTCATTAAACAGAAGTCCATAATTAACTAATGATTATTTTAAAGTTTATACTTATTCTTTCAAAAGTTCAGGTTCAGTCTTTGGGTATTGCCTGCATTGATTCTTAAAACCATAGCTATGGTGGATGAAGATTTAAATAGCTATTTCACATTTGTTTTGCATGCATAGATATTAAGATCTTGGTTTGGTGGCTGGTTCTTCCTGTAACACTGGACATCAGACTTCCTCTTCTAAGATGGATACATAAGGAACATATATTCGGATGGTTATTGATATGCAGACAGCTCTTTTGGGACTATTGGATTTTTGGCTTGCTCTGCCAGCTTGACAGAGCAAAACAAGTAAAGGCTTCTCTACTCTTGCATAATAGACTTGCTGGAACTATCAGGTAAAAAATTAAAGCAGAATAATGATGGCAAGCTATAAGCTTTAAGACAGAATCTCAATAATGAACGCAGAATAAATCAATACTACAAAGTTAATCCTGAACGTAATTTCCAGTACTATTTATATGATTTGGAGTTATCAGTAAAATTCGGATCCATCTCTTGTCATTTGGATCTTTTGATCTACTGGGTATTACTTTCACTGACGTCTGATTTTATTTGGCCAATATCCTATTTCCAAGTTCATATTTTGGAGCAGAAATAATGGCCTTTTTAATTAAAATTATTTTAATCATTTATCTCCTAAATTTTAATCTAGCAATCTGCTTACAAGCATTTTAATTATTTTTCCTAGGTTTTTTTTTTGTTATAAAAAAAACACCTATTTTCGGTTGTCGTCGATTAGTCCCCGCATACCACCTGATGCCCATGCAAAAGCACAGAAATATACTGCTCATGCGGCTTATAGAACAGTTCTGTTCATATTGGCCGCTAAGCAGCTTTTGTGCTTCGCGGTACTATCGCACACTTCACAGATCGCTACAGTATGATGTGAGGGTATGTAGAATTCAAGTTGTCCTAAGTCTTTGCATGTGCATTCGAATTACTTATTTTTTTATACGACCTGACATACTTTTAGATAGTATTTAATGTAAGACAAAAGACACGCTTCCTCCGTACCCATATTTTTAAGGTTAAACAAATTTCAAAAGTGTATGTTCCAGCATTATATAGAAATCATGCGTAAAACGTATTTTGCACAGAGACAGCTATGAGACTTTCAAAGCATAAGCTTGGCTTGATCAGAGGGGAATTTTCAAATTGAATTGTGTTTCATAAATTGTTTTAAAATAGTGTTGAATTTTTTTTTTTTGATCAAACTTAATTGAAAAAAGGAAATATTAGATTTTATTAAATAATTTTGTTTTTAAAAATGTTATGTATGTTGTGACGGACGATCCTTCGGATCATCAAAACCATCAGATCCCCCTCCCTGCCAATCCGAGCGCTAGGCACTGAGATGGATGTTTTAAAAATTCTCGCATATGACAGATGATCTGAAGGATCTGCAAAGACATCGGATCCCCCTCCCTGCGAATTCCAGCGCTAGGTGCTGACAT
Organism: Epiperipatus broadwayi; assembly: GCA_028023455.1. Classification (NCBI taxonomy): domain Eukaryota; kingdom Metazoa; phylum Onychophora; class Udeonychophora; order Euonychophora; family Peripatidae; genus Epiperipatus; species Epiperipatus broadwayi. The sequence goes on along the minus strand of JAQFVV010006329.1, from coordinate 318,870 downwards.
GTAGTAGTGTAAAAAAAGTAAATTGTAAATCAGCCCGGTAATGTTATATCTACTGATTTTTGACTAGCAACAGCGACATCAGGTGGTGTGTGGGAGCTATTCGACGATAACCCTATTTTAAACTATTTTTAAGTTAAATTAGAATGCATTATCTTTTTTAAATTTTACAAAATATTTTGCATTTAACATAAAATAACTTTATAATTGCAATATATATCTAATTTTTATTTATAAAATTTTATTAAACTTTTGCATTTAAATTCTGTTCGTAATTTTTTTTTACATGCGGATATGAAGTGTAAATATGTGGCATATATATATGCATATATTTATTAAAAAACGATTTTAGTAAAAATTTAATTTGTAAAAAATTCTTATAGTATGCACACATGAAGAATTACAATGTCAGAAATATATATTCTTAGTGCTGTACATTTATATTATCAATGTTATATATTTAATAGCCACTACTTATTTATATCGTTAAAATTAATAGAACTTACTAAAATACTCCTGTATTTAATCATTTGTCTATTATATATTAATATTGCATAGTATTTTGTAAGTTCTATGTCTTTATTAACATTTTGTATAGTATATAATTTTTTTAAAAAATTAAAAATGCAGTATAATATGTATAGTAACATAGATGTTAACATATTTTGAAGAAATCATTACAGTGAACAAATAGATATACAAAATATTAGTAGTACTTGGTGAAGGCAAAAAAAAACTTTTAAAAAGGCTATAAAAGATACTAAACATGCTGTATAAAAATAAAAATTGTCCTTAATTTGTTACAAGTGAAAGTTTATACATAAAATTAAATCAAGACAAGTAATACTAACACATATTCTTAAAATTATTTTTGTTGCTACTTAATGTGAGAACACTACTAAACCAAAATGAATTTATTTATTTTCCCATTAATTATCATTAATCATACATGAATATCACAGTGCTTTAAGCAGCATAATTCCTCTATAATTATGAATATGCATGTCATAGCCCAAATGATATACACATTTGGTATAGTATAGCATTTTGTGCCCTTACTTTTAGAAATGTTCTATACAATGCATTAAATACAAAATTATAACAGAGTATAAAAAAACTGACTTTTTAATTTAATAAACATTAAAAAAAAAATGGCAGTAAACTAATAATTATTAATTATGGTATTGACCAAATGAGGTTTCTTAAGCATTTAGCTCATCAAAATAAATTAAATCAACTACATGTGATAGAACTGAATATATATTCAATGTGTTGTGAAATATCAAAATATATATAAATTGATAGTTACTTTGAATAAGAGCTACCTTATCTTATCATTTTGTATCAATAGAAGTCCCAAATGTAAAATGCAACACAAATGTTATTAAATATTAAAACAAAAATATTTAGTATATAGAAATTATTGACAATTATTTTTGAAATTCTACAACTCAAAAATTTTGCATAACAGAAGCAGGCTTAATGAAAGTTTTTCTTTATTACATACTGACCATTGCATTTGGTCATTTATTTATTTTTATTATATAGCAAAATCATGTAAACTATATGTGAAAATATATGTATTTAATTCTATATATATCTTTGGTTCAATACTAGTATCAGATTGTCAAACAAAACTCTTGAAAAATCAAGACTTCAATTGCTGAGAGACATTAGAAAGAAAAAAAAATATATGTATTTATATACTTCCTAAATATAAAAGAATTTTTTTTACTATTTGATCTTACATTTATTTAATAGGAAATCATTTGATGAAATATATAAATATTAAATATTTCAAAATTATAAATGTTTATTCCATTTGATTTTATTATAGCAAAATTGTCCCCACAAGAATATAAATGTTGATGCTGTAACAGTATGTTATCTATTTTAAGTTTCATAACTTACCCACTAAAGGCACTCTGGCAATAAAAATAAGGAAGACAGTAATCCTTAATAAAAATTAAATATATATATATATTACTGTTGAATTTACCAAGCAACTTTTTGTAATGGAAAAAAACAACAAAAGAATACACAAAAAATGAATTGTCTTTTTCTATTTGTCCCTCAAAAAAAAAAAAAAAATCCAAAACAATCAAAAAAGTAATTGATATCAAATTAAATCTCAGCAAAAATTATTTAAAATCTAATCTAAAACCGGAATAATTTCAAGTACAGAAAATATTTCTAATATCAGATAAGAATGCAATGAATAGATCCTGATTTATATTTACCCTTAAACTTTTCTAACATAAATGAAACAGGTGACTGAAAAGTTCTTATCATTTGATTGTTACAACAAATGCTGCAAAATTATATTTGCAACACATATTACCATCATTTAAGCCAGGGGTGGGCAAATAGCGGCCCGAGGGCCACATGTGGCCCACTAAGAGTTTTTATGCGGCCCTCCAAGACAATCAGAAAATTCTGCCTTGAACTGAGATTTCCTTCCCGTGCGCAACTGAAGATTCATTTTGTATTTTCCACTAGAATGGCCACGTCAATACACATGCACAGTGTAGATATGATGTGCAGTGCTTTTCCAGTTGATCTGGTTAATTTCAATTTTGTCTTTGCATTAGCAAATATATACATTTCCAACTTTAGTAAAACCTGGAACCCTCCAAAAAATTGTAAAATCGATGATGAATGTCATGTGTTTAATGAAGAATGGACAAACAAATATTTCTTTGGTAATACAGGGAATAAAGCAGTGTGTTTATTGTGTCATGAAAAAAAGGTGCGGCCCTCTGCTAACCTTCGCTTCCACAAAGTGGCCCCCGATGCGGCCCTTTGCGTGGCCCCAAGCCAAAACAATTGCCCACCCCTGATTTAAACTGTTATGGATTATTTGTTTTTTATTGTTTAAAATCTAATAAATATATTGCAATGGGGAGGGGGGGTAATCAATACCCTGTTGCAATAAATAGGGACAAATATGTAGTGTATATACTTGGGCATTATTATGGAATATATTGTTACTAACAGAACTTCTGATGATCTTTTGATATAGTTTTATTGCATTATAGATTTTTTTTTTTTTAATGAGGAACGCTCATAAGAGGGGGAGGGATACACGTGGTCCGATTTTTTTTCGTTGCCAAACCTATCTATGCGCATTGTAGGTGTATGTGTGTATTGAAAATAAATGGAATATGAATATCTACAAGCCGGAAAGAAAAAAACATTTTGTTTGATAAACTTTCTTAAAAAATGTTCAAATTCAAAGAAAAGATTATAAATTCCAAGATGAATGACCTGTTTAATTTACAGAAAAGGAAAAATAATTTTGCTAATTAAATGCAAAGAAATTTTATTTAGAGATAAGTCGAATGAGGACAATAGAAAGTGACTTTGCAAATCCTGGGAATGTTGGATAATAATTAAGAAAAAGGTGTAAAATGCTTTTTATAGTACATACGAAAGAGAGCGAATGGAATGTTAATGGAAAATAAAATAAAATATAAAAAAGAGAAAGAGTTAGGATAAAAGCCGGAGTTGGCGATTCTTAAAAAAGAAAAAAATTGATTATTAGAAATTCGGTCGTGGAGAAAAGAAAAATCTTGCTCGTTTGTGTATATAAAAAAAAGAGATCTAAATCAGCACTATATATTAGTAGAATATGGTCAGGCTGGGGTAACAACTCAAATGTGCAGGGTGTCCAACCTTTTTTCTTGAACATATAGTTGCTGTTGGTGACTGAAAAGAAATGTTATGCCTAAGGAAATCGCCTCAATGAAATAATATTGCTGGACTGCTGTGTTTATGATGCTCGTCAAAAGAAATGAATTAATAAATAGAATATTGCAGAAGTGAAATATAAAACTCCAAAATTCGAGCCATCATTTAGGAACCGGAAATCATCATTCATCAGATTGATTCAACCATTTCCCTGGGGAAAACACGGGTACTGTTTCTCTTTATATATATGACATGCTACTAAGCTTACATAATTAAATTATACGCTTGGGAAAAAATCCAGTCTATACAACAAAATAATTGATCATTGGCCTAATTATGAACTCTTTCAATTGCATAAAAAAAAAACTTTAATTTAATTCCATGTGCTGTTATTATCAAACGTATCAACCCTCCCATAACTCATGTGTCATGATATACGTCATAGCATGCTTGTGTGTGTGGGTTTTGGTAAAAAAAAAAAAAATCTAGAAGCACAGAAAAGAATAAACTGTATAAACAAAGGGGACAAAAAGGAAGGAAACAAATAATTTGTTAATGTAACGGCTATTGTAAATGTGATTTGAAATAAGTTAACGAGTATTGTGTGTGGGGGTTAGCAAAGGAAAATATTTAAATGTTAAATGAACTAAATCAAAGTGTTATTGAGTTATATAGATATTCATACAAATAAATATGTATTAAATAATGAATTAGACCTTTGAATATTTTTTTTTGATTAGATTATTCAATGTCATTTGCCTTCGAAGGGAGCATAAAAGGTAGCACTTGTGAGTTTCTAGAATCGAAAGAGAAATCAAACATAAAGGATAAAAATGAAAAGGCCGTTGAATTTTAAGAAAAGATAATTATATTATAAGTTAGTATAGGTTAGAACTACTCCAGTAATCTACCACCCGCCCTGAGAAAGATAGCCGAAGGTGGGTCATTATAACATCGTGTTATTGATTTCACATTTTCCAGTATAATTCTTATCTACTGGTGAGATTGGCACTTGAGTCTCTAGTGTGACTTCCATAAATATACTGTGTATGATATTGAAGGTAATTATTTTTGTTGTATAGAATCTTTCATTCTGAATCAAGGCAATAATATAAAAGCACATTATTAAAAAAAAAAAAAAAAGCTGATAATAACACGATTCTCATTTTATTGATTTTTTTTTTGTTTATATGCATATATATATGTACACATATATATACACGCCCATACTCGTGTAAAGACAATTACCTCACACAGATGATGGGAAGAGGGGTGGACCTGTTACAATATATATAATTTCTTATGGATTAATGTCTTAGCTACTTTGATTATTACAGTACCTTGTGGCAGCATATCATGAAATTTAAGGTAAATCTTAATAATACCAACCTTTTATTTCATTTAAAAATATTTATTTCTTTATTTTTCATTATTGCATTGAAGTCTGTTCATTAAAGTTTGAAGATCTGCAATCTTAATATAAACTGAACACTGATTATCTATATGTGTGAGAGATGATGATATGAATCAACTGATGAGTGCTGGTTCAGCATGAAATATGTATATTGGAGATAATTTATCTTATTCATGTGTGTGGTCATGTGCACTGGTTGAAGAAACCCTAAAAGTCTTATATTCAAATATCTCTTAATTACATCTTAAAGTTCAGTATTTACAATATACTACTATTGATTTATTATTATTTCATTTATTAATTAAATTATTGCAAATTGTTGCTTCAAGAATCACTTGATTATTTTGTAAAAACAATGTCAACCACTATAATATACAAAAAAATTAAGATAAAACAAATTTTATTTTTGTTATCAATGCAATTTTATCAATGATAAATGGAAGTCATGACATGTTTTTGTAATGACTATGTTAACATTTAAAAACATCAAAAGTGTTGCCTGAAAACAAATATGCTCTAAGAAATATCAATGCAATCAATATTAAATAACTAATTTTTTTCATTATAAATTTACTGTTTTTGTTTCATTGACATTTTAAGCATTTTAAACTTTAATTTTCCCAATTCTTTTTTAATGCATGTGACAATTTTATTTTATCACATGACAATAAATTGTTTTTACCACAAGGTAATATTTATTGCTCTAATTGACATTTTATATTTTCTAAATGAATAACAGTTATTAAGTATAAACGTTCTTTTTAAACTTTCAGAAAGATTCTTTATAATGAGTTAACATTGTTTTACTAATAATAGTAAATTGTGGATTTTTTTTTTTTTTTTAATGAATTGTGATATTTTTAAAAGTTTAATAAATAGTTAATGAACAATTATTTTAGAACTTTTTAATTTTTCGGAAAGATTTTTATTTAATGTTTTGATTAAGTATGAAATTATGTTTTTAGGTTCTTTTAAAAGATAAAGTTTGAGTTATTTTTTACTATTTGCAGAGTCAACTGTTCAATAACATCTAGTTAATGAATAATATTGTTCTAGCAAATTAAGTCTCAACTAACAATTTTACATCCATTCTCTTTCATTAAAAAGCATCCTGCCCAGACAGAGATTTCTCATCAAATATGATGTGTAATAGAAGTTAAAATAGGGTCTACCACAAATGTTTATATCCAATAGTAAATCCTAAAAGAAGACATTAGCTTTTAAATATGAATCCAATATATAAACTTTCATAACAATAGTCCTTCCACCCACCCCAAAAAGTTTTTTATCTTTTAATTCTTTCAATTATGACAATGATACCAGTTTGCTCTCTCATCTATATATTTATTTTAATCTCTCCTTTTGATGCAATGGCAGATTGACAAATTCTACAACACAAAAGTCCAAAAATTGTAGAGTAGCTATTTCTTCTAATATTCTATCTTACTTATGAATATCTAGTTAATAAATTACTTAATCCTAACATACATCAACCCATTCTTCAACATATAATCAGTTCAGCTCTATTATTCATTGGTTTCAAGTGTAAGATCCATAAATAAGCAGTAATAAAATACACTTTTTAAATCTTCCTTTCAAACACATACACTTATTTCCTTTTATAAATAAATTATTTTGTTTAATTATATAATTTTATCCATTATATTCCATTTATATAAATAATTTGATCAAAATATTAACAATTATTGAATTCTAATTCATTACTATAAATCTTTAGTTTGGGGGGGGGGGGTGTCATAGAACATTGTTTAAAAATATTAATCTTACCTACTTGTTTTTGTGATAGCTCTCATAACATTTCTTCCAAATCAAGAATATTATTTGTAAAATAATTACAAATATGCAAAATCTTGATGGCTTAAAAAAAAATATTTATTGTTATAATTTACTTTGCATTTTGATCCATAAACTATTTGCTGTAAAGATGTCACTAAAACATACCAATATTAACTTGAAGTGTCACCATTTGACTAATCATTACAGCTGCAATTTGATAAACATTCTTTATAATTTGACCAATATCCTGCATCATATTGTGATGTTCCAAAGTTTTAAACCAAAAAAGAAATACTTGAAAAAAGCAAATACTTGGAATAATCTACAAACATAATGTTTAATGGCACCAACTTCTTTTAATATTGGGATATCTACTTTACTGTAACTACTTTTAAATCTTATCTACATTTTGATTTGAGATTAAAATTCATTACAGACAATTTATAATAATCTTCTAAAATATAAAACTACTAATGGGTTGATGGCCTGCAATTTCTAATAACCTCATCTTTTGTAAATATCACTATTTTATTACATTCTTCTATCTTCTGGTATAATCTTAGCACCTGGTTTACAGTTTTGCAAACAATTTTTCTATTGATCATCACATGATCACATTTCCTATACTAGCACATTAATTGTTGATAAACAGAGCAAAACTCTCCATACAGTATTGCCACCTGTGCTAAACACTGACGAAGGCCACAAGCCAGAAACTAGTCTGGGGATATTGGATAAGTAGGCATTAGATAGGGATTTTATGCACAAGCCTTCTGGCATCCATTGATTACTCTGTTTAGCACAGGTGGCAATACTGTATGGAGAGTTTTGCTCTGTTTATCAACAATTAATGTACTAGTATAGGAAATGTGATCATGTGATGCTTAATGGTTTAACACCAATCCTGCCTAATAGGATAGTGGTGGCTATGGTTATAAAAGAGCCAGACACCAAAATGTATGGGTGCTGAACTGAGTTCAGACCCATATGACTATATAAGCTATTGAGCTTAGATTGAAAATATTTTTTGTGTTTTCAATTTCATTCTCATGGTTTTGTAGTTAAGTAGAGATAAAAGGTGGTTGCTAGAGGGTTGCATTAGATCCTAAGATCTAGATGCAGTGCTCTCAGATCCAAAGCTCCTCACTGACGAAGGCCACAAACCAGAAACTAGTCTGGGGATATTGGATGAGTAGGCATTAGATAGGGATTTTATGCACAAGCATTCTGGCATCCATTGATTACTCTGTTTAGCACAGGTGGCAATACTGTATGGAGAGTTTTGCTCTGTTTATTAATTTTTCTATTGGATATGCTTTTTTAAAATATTTAGAGACAACATTATTTTCTGGAGTTTTACCATTCCTTATATATTTAATGCATTTTTTCAATTCTTCACTTAAAATATGGGATTTTTTTAATTCATTTAAAAAATGGAAAATTTCAAATAGTTATTGTATGAGTTACTTTAATTTCTTGTTCTCTATTAAAATATAGTTATTTGGAGAATTCTTCCACATACTTTCTGATATCACTCTTTAAGCAATAATCTTTTTTTTATTCTCATTGTCAAAATAAATTGCTTTCAATATCAAAGTGTTTTACAGTTATATCTAATTTTCGGTTGTTTTCTCATCCTTGGTGTTCGCCTTCAGATGTCGCTACTTCTAGGTAAATTCCTAGAAATATACCATTTCACTGGCCTTCACCCAATCAAAGAGGAATTTTTCTACGTTATAAACGCAGAAAAGTCCTCACGTTATGTTGGACGGAGGAGGTGACGGCGACAGAAGCCAACACAAAGAGACTTCTTTCTATGATAAAACACAGAAAGAGTTCCCGACGGCTGCCGGTTATGGCTTTTTTTTCTATGCTAAAAGCAAAGAGAAAGAAATGCCTTGATCGGCTGCCGTAGTAGTCGATTTTGTTCATCATTTTCTCGTAATAGTAGAATATCTATTTTCTCTGTAGTTTCGTGTGAGAGTGTGTGTCTTTGAAGCAGTCGTAGTTTTTTTAAATTTGATAAGACGTCTATTTTTTTTAATGTGTTGTAACTTAGTTTACTGTTGTAAGTTTAGTAATAATGTCCTGAAGATTCCATTATGAAGGGGTAACCCTCAAAAATTGCTTTTAAGGGTGCGAACGGGGAAAAAAATTAAAGGATCACGCGAAAAGTACCGTTTTCGCGAGAATTCGTTCATGACCAGTTACTTTCGCTATATATATACGCACAAACAAAAACAACCCACTGTCTAATTATTAGGAATTACTTGTCCGAAAAATAAAATTAGTCGGGTATTATTTTTTTTTTTTGTTTTGTTACATTTATTATTTCAAAATAAGTTTAGTTTTTATATCTACACACTAACAAAAACAACCCAGTTCCTGATTAATTACCGTCTTTAAAAAAAAAAAGCAAATTCAACGGGGTTTGATTTTTTTCAATGGAGTCTTTGAATTACGGTTTTTTGTTTTTATATATACACAAGATTTATCAAAAAAAAAAGAAACCCACTTTCTGATTAATTACTGTCAAAAGAAACGCAAATTAGTCGGCTATCATTTTTAAATTTAGTATTTCAATAACGGTATCCTTTTTATATAGACAGACTTAACAAAAACAACTCACTTTCTGATTTATTACTGTCCATACACCGTCCAAAAAAAAAGAAAACGGAAATTAAGTCGGGTATCATTTTTCAATCGAGTCTTTTAATGACGGTCCTTACTAATAGTAGTCAGGTATCAATTCTAAATTGTAGTATATAAATTACGTTACTTTTGATAGATTTAGAATTACCTCTTGCTTTTTTAATAAAATGATTGATTTACTCTTGACCAAAAATACCGTAACTTTTAAAAAAAAGACACCCATAAAGTCCAAAAAAAAAAATGAGAAAAAGCCTCGTAACTTTAAAGACACACACAAACTCAAAAACAATCTAAGATTAATAAACATTGACTTATTACGTCTTGCTTTTGAATCAAATTATTGATTTACTCTTGCAAAAAAAATACCGTAATTTAAAAAGACACACCTAAAGTCCAAAAAAAAAAAAAAAAATTCGAAAAAGCCCCGTAACTTTAAAGATACACACACAAACTTAAAAACAAGATAAGAATAATAAACATTTACGTATTACGTCTTGCTTTTGAATAAAATTATTGATTTACTCTTACAAAAAAAAAAGACCGTAACTTAAAAAAGGCACACGTAAAGTCAAAAAAAAAAATTAGAAAAACACCGTAACTTTAAAAACATACACAAACAAACTCAAAAACAAGATAAGATTAATAAACATTTACAAAAATGAAAAAAAACTAACATCATATAATAGTATTAGTTAGTAGAATATTTTATTACAAATCTAAAAAATCAGATCTTTTTAGATCAAATCGATCAATTAGGTCCGGCCCAAAATCGTTATATGTATATGTTTTTGATTAGCGTCAACGCCATCTGAAGGCAAACACCAAGGATGAGAATACAACCTAATTTTCTTTTATAGTTTTCTTTGTCATTTCGCAATTAATTTCTTTATATTAAAATTCTTTTTCATACCATTTTATAGAATTCCAAATATTCATTTCTTCTAACTTCCCCCTAAATATATTATTTTAAACCAAGAGAAAGCATTAGTAAACAACTTTCTTATTTCTATTACATATCTTGCTGCTTTTAGGATAGTATGTTATCTTACTAAGGTGTTCAGATATGAGTTATTTTAACTTAAATTCACTGGATATTTCTTAAATACATATCAATTGCTAATATTGTCTTTCTTTAAAAATTTTGTCTCTGTAGCAATTGCATCAATATTTAGTTAAACCACTAAACATTCTTATGCTAGCACATTACTGTTATTATAACAGGAAAAACTCTCCATACAGTAGTGCCAACCAGAGTAATCAATGTCCAATTTTGCTGTACCTTCATTTGGATGCTTCCATGTTGGCTTTTTCTGCAGATGCAAATTCATAATGTTAAATTATTTTTCTGCAAATTTCTCAAAAGTGCTCCCCACCACTCCCTTTGTTTAAATTTCAATTAAAAATTAATATATCTATTTTTTAATTAAACATAAACATATGGAGTAACTCGACTCCTTTTCCACATTTAATATCTTTATTAGATATGCTTGAAATTTCTGTTTCACCACACATTCTTGAAACATATGAATAAAGACAATAAGATGATTCGCAAGATTCATTTCATGCTGAACCAGCATTTATCAGTTCATTTTTTTTAAATAGCAATTCATGTAATCAGTTATTTAATTTGACTGAATAAAAAAGTTGTTGCTATCAAATAAACAATTAATATTTATTTTTGTTTCCAACAAAAATAAATAAATAAATCATAACATTATTAAGCATCATTATTTAGAAATTTCTGAGTTATTGAATTTGAAACATCAACATTTTGGAATTATAAATAATATTTTATTATTCAGTAATAAAATACATTTAATTATTTATTTTAATTCAAACACAATCCTCCATCTTTCTAGCTGTAGAAAACAAGTATTTTTCTCTGCTAAGAATTGCAATTTTATTCAACTGAACAAAATTTATTAAATATTAAATGTTCCAATAATAAAATCAATTTTATTAACTTTTAGCATCAATATTGTAGATCATGTAGTAAACACTATTGAACTGATGATTTAGTAGCTGACAGTTCATTGTAATTGATAAATTAATCAGTATGTTTATAAATTTGTATAGAATTGAGAAATCATCTAAAAATTGCAAAAATTTATCCTGGCTAAATATGCTGAAGTATTCATTATCTTGGCATTTTATATAACTTTATTTCTAACATTATAGCACACCAAACATCTTTATTCTTATAAATACTGTATTAATATTTTTTTTTTAGTTTACAAATACTTCTTCAAATAGATAAACATTTTTTTTTCTTAAAAACTGAAGAAAAAAAAGTTTCAGTAATAAGAACATTTTCAGATTATAAATCTTATCTTCAACTAATTGAAGAATTCAGTGGAGCCACAATATCTGTATATTTTGTTCCAAGCTCCCATCACTAACATTATACATCGTATATAATAATAGGTCACATTTTGTTGATAAGCTTTGATTACAATATATATTGTTTATTGAACTATAGTACTTTTCAAGTTGCACATTAGTACAAATGCTTTTTTATATGTTTGGCATGAAAATATAAAGATTAAAATATAAGTACATTTAAAAAATAATATTATAGTTATTAATAATAAACAGAGGAGGCATGTTTACATATATATTAACTGTGTTTGGTCATTCACATTTACTCAAAAATAAGAAAACATTATAAACATTTTTTTTTTTTTTTTTAAATAAAATGAATAGTAAAATTCTAACTTTCAGCAACTAAATGCATTCTGAGCAATATCCATATCATTTTTTAGCAATAACTTTTTTTTTTTTGCTCCGAGAATATAATAACAGTCCCATTCTTAGAAAACATTTTCCCTACTTACTTTGATGTTATTAAGTCTGCATGGACATAGCAAATATTCTTAAATTTAGTAAAACATTTTACTACATGAAACACTGAACATCAAATTTAGAAAAAATAAAGGAAGAAAAGTACATACTTTCAACATAATCCAAAGAAACTTTACTAATAAACATGAATCACATACAGTATTCTAAGATGAAAAAATAGTTGCTATCATACTGGAAAATTTATTAAATTTACAAATTTTAATGTTTATTTCTTTGTTTATTAATATATTTTTTTTTGTATTTACATTCTTTTTGGATAGCATATAATTGAAGAAGAGCAAACTGATACAGCATATAATGCAGCTCCATTGTGCTCATTTGTCAAAATTTCATTTAACAAGATGTGTTCTAATTAGGTTATATAACTTATCTCGGCAACAAAAATAAAAATGCAAAAACAAAACAAAGAAAGAATCTTTCTTAAAATAAAATACTAAAACACAATATTACTTGATTCTTTCAGCTTACTAGTATCAAAGTATTCTTTCTTTTAATCTAGCACTATCTATTGTAAGTTTGAGTAATCAATAATTACTAGATGGAAGGCAATTTATTAATCCCCAGACCGGTTGCTGACTTTTATCTTATTATCAATGAGGATTTAGGATCAAAGATGAAACCAATACAATTGAGCATATCTAGATAATCATCTTTAATTTCCTTTTTTTACTTCCAAGGTAATAATCATAAATTAAAATAACTGAACTAGAGATGGAAATTAATAAATTGTATCATCTGATAGCAATAGTTTCTCAAGTTTACAATAGATAATGCTACAGTATTATGTCCATGTCTAAATAACTTTTCTTAAAGAAAATTTTAATTCACTAATTTTCGATTCCTTAATAAATTTCAACTCATTAATGAGATAATTACCAATGTATCTTCGAATGAGTTATAAAAGTAAACAGTAATCTTCATGTAATCATGAAAGCTTGCTAAAAATTAATATCAAAATCCGCCTGTTTACAAAATAATCCTACTTGAAACCGATATAATTCTAGCTTTGGAAATTTATTCAAAATCTACATAACCATTTATAAGTTTTGACTTTGTGCTATCTATGCAATTATCTGTATCCTTAAAACCTGTGTATATGGGGATACTCCCCCCCCCAAAAAAAAAAACCTCCAAAATCATTTTCTGATAGGCAGACCATTGTAGTGCATGCTTCCATCACTAGATATTCATGAAAACATTTCTGCATCAGTCTACCAACCACCATCATTGAACGAAGTTGTGATGCCACAAAGTAAATTGTTTTGTTAATATTTTTGTGATTGCTGGAAAGTTCGAACAACATGAAATTCTGTTTTCTATTAGAAAAATGCCAGTGAAAACAGTTATAATACTTGAAACAACTTACAAGTAAGCTGCTCTGGGGAAAACACAAGTTTAGGATTGGTTTAATGGAAGAATTCAAATTCATCAAGTTCCAAAAAAAGCATGGCAAGTAAAGTCTAACATCAAAACATGCTGTTTTTTTTTCCTTTGATGCAAGTGACATTGTTCATTCAGAATTTGTTTGTAACTGTTAAGAAATTCTGAAACCTTGCATGATGCGGTAAAACAAGAACGCCCTGATGTGTGCCAAAGTGAGAAATACAAGCGTCATCATGAGAATGTGCCAGTGCACAAAATCTTGAATATGAAACAAGACTTAGCTTCTTCATCAGCTATATTCACCTGATCTCACTCCATGTGAGTTCTTTTTATTCACCCTAACGAAAAAATGCCTCAGAAATTTTGCAGACAGGGAAGTGGTCAAGAAAAAACACAGGTATTAAAAGATATCATTTTGTAAGTTTCAGGACTGCTTCAAAAAGAGATAATATCTTTAGAATAGTGCATTGCATCAAATAGACAGCACTTTGAAAATTTAATTTGTAACACTTAATAATTTTATTATAAATTCCAGGTTTCTTGGAGATAGCTCCACATAAATAATGTTCCTTTCCTAACGATAAACTTCCAGCATTCTTCCAACTATTAATGTTACCATGTTTACTGTCTGTATAAAATAACCCTATATCATAGTTTAAGAATTAATTTCAAAAACAACCATTCTTTATATCAGTTATTTTGTTACATTGTAAATCAATTAAATTTTCTACATAAGAATATCAAGAGAACTATGTATTTATTTTAGAAGCATTATTGAGCCTATAAATTTTTTTGATGGTAGTGAAGATAAAGAAAGCAAGCATAAATCAAAAATAAGCACACTAAATAAATAATACACAGCAACAAAATATTATTTTACACATTTCACAACTATATATATAAATCTACATAATTAATACAGATGAAAATATAAGGAATGAATTTAATCATAGAATTAAATTTGGCTTGAGTTTTTCTGATAGATATAACTATTGAAAGTAAATGTGCATTTGTGTTTGAAAAAGTTTTTAATAGATGTGGTTTATCAAATTTTATGCATAAAATCTGAGACTTGAATACATAATTAAAAAACAATACAAAGACTTCAGACCACTCATTGAAATATGGATAGATGGATATTAGGAGAAATAAAGGATAGAAAGTTAATGCATAGGTGAGAGAACAAATATTACATTGACATCAATTTATAAGACTGAAATGGAATTGGGCTTGACATGTTGCTAAAAAAGATACTAATGATTAAACTGAAATAAATTTGAAAAGATTTTTATCTTGCAATGGAAATAGTTGAAAATAATGACAATCCACATGATTAACTACTTTATGCATACCATTAATGGCAGCATTTCACATAATTATCTTATATACATATTTAATTATCTCTTCATATATTACTTTATTACATTTTAAGTATACATTTAATCTTCCTTTAAAAAATTTTAATATTTCAGTATATGTGCAGACAACTTTGAATCAATTTATATTTTACAATAAATATATATGAATAGTTTGCATGCATAAAGTTGCCCCCTCTCCATTTAACAAATAAAAAATATCTATAGACATAATATTTACAATATAAGAAATTGTTAATAAATACTTTTATTAATAGTCCCAAATTAAACTTTAAAAAAAATGTAATTATAATACAATAATTTATTTATTAATGTGAATCATTACAAATATATTTATTTTATTTAAATAAGACATTTAAAAACTGCTTTTTATTATTGGGAACAAAAAAAATTACCACACGTTCTCCAATTTGAAGTAATTGTGCTATTTGTTCAATAAAAGCCAAGAAACATAAACCTGTCATCTTTATTGTTTTAGTTAAAAACAATTTACCATAACAAAAACAAAATTAATCTGATCAAAGACAGCCAAAAACAAAGTATAAAAATAAAAGACCGAAAATCATAAATGCAATTTAACACATCAACTGCAAACTAACAATAAATCAAAAGTTATCTTATAAATATAATAACCTTAAATAAAATTGTAACAAATAAATACTAATACAGGGATTATTGAAATAAAAATGAACTGTTATACATATTTAAAGACCAATAAACAAAGATTCAGCAATAGATTGGATTTTTTCTGAATATAGGCTACAAAATAAATAACCAAATTATAGAAAGATAATATAGTATATATTATCATATAATTTGTTACTCCAAAAATTATACAGTTCCAACAACTGACTTTTTTTTACTTACCTATCTTAAGAATCAATGTATGAGTCTTTAATTCACCCATGCACTAAACTATACAAAATAAAGAAGCAATAAATGAATAAGATTATTCTATTTAGAGAATATGATACTCAACATTAACTTAGACAGCATTAGAAGGAAAAAGTTAATTATGTAAAAAGTACTTTGGTTTTGTAACTGCTATGATGTATTGCTCCGGGGACATTTGTATAAGGTAATATTTAGTCAGTTTCCATTTATGATATTATGGTAAGCAAGAATCCTGTCATTACTAATCCATGTCAAATAAACATACTCTTTCCTTTCCATTTTAGAATAGATTAAACGGTTCAGTCTGCCAGTGATTTTTTTTTTTTTTTACACAATATAATATATCTCCCAAGTAATACAGTTTTATATTTAAAAATATATACATTTATAGCTAAAACTTTATATACACCTGGGTCTCGTTTTACGCGGATTTATTTAACGCGATTTTGAAGTTACGCGATTCATGTTTCTTCTTAATATTTTTGTATGCGGTTTTCTTTTATGCGTTAACACTGTATTAGATCGGAAGTCGAACTCCGATAATGCGCTATTACTTTAAATAATAAATTTTGCGCACTTACGTCATATTTAAAGTAATAGCACATTATTGGAATTCGACTTTCATCTTAATAATTTCAATATTTTCAGTGCTTTATAATAGTAAGATTTTATGCAATAATGAAATTAAAATCATGATTTCCACATTTTATGTACACACATTAATTAAATTTTACAAGATTATAATGTAAATTTGTTCAAACATTGTGCGTGTTAATTTTGCATTTTAAATCACATTCTGTTTTTGCTTTTTAAAAAAGAACGTAATCAATTATTAATCATTTAGTGTCCGCAAGTTTATTTTTAAAAGATGAGTAATAGCAGTGGGCACAATTAAATTTGACAATTAAAAATTAAAATCTGATTTTTAATTGTAATTAACAATTTAAAAATTATTTAAGGCGACCTGAAATTAATGTGATGTGAAACGAAATTTGTTTTTTAAACGGAATTGAAAATTAAAAAATTAAAGACAAAAATAAGAATTTAATTTTTAGTTGTTAGTTTTAATTAAATTTTTCCCAGCAGTGTAGAAAAAGATAATGAAACAGAAGTGGAACCTGTTCCTTTCACTGCAAAAATGATTCGAGAAGGTCTTCAACTTTCTAATCAATTGGCAAATTATTTTCTTATTGATGACCCTAATCATGAACGTGCTCTTAAATTCCGTGGAGAGCTAAATGGTTGTATGTCTGGATATCGCGAGCTTCATAAACAATTAATAAAATCATCGTCTCAAAGATTAATTACAAATTACATTGTCACCAGAAAACCATTAACACAACATGAGAGTGAAGTTGGCGCTAGTTGTATTTCCTCTTGTGAAGAATCTCATTTTTTACCAGTTTGCAAACGAACCTCTTTATCGGCAAATAGCGATAATAATTAAAACATGTATAAAAAATGTAAATTACTGTACTGTAAATTATGCATAAAAATATATTGTTTTGAATAAAATTAAATATTATAGTTAAAAAAAGTTTGTCTTGTATCAATTTTTTTCAAATTTGAAATTTTTTATTAGTCATATTTTATTTCCTTAATTTTTTTTTTGCACGAATTTTAAAGTAATTTTACGTTGGTGCTTTGCTTTTATGCGATTTTTGAAAAATCACAGTCCGTATCCCCCCTTTTTCAAGGTAAGTTACATCTATTTTTGTGCGATTTCTTTTGCGCATGTTTTCTGAGGAACCTATCTATCGCGTAAAACAAGACCCAGGTGTACTTGTGTTGTTGTTTTTTTGGCTAAATCTTAAAATATGTTTTTTTTTAAAATAAATAAAATATTTAAAATATAATGTTAAACTTACAGCTAAAACTTTGTTACAGCTCACCATTTAAAAAACATTTCAGGTTCTTTTTCATGTCTCCTTTATCCATAAAAATATATCTCTCTATCATTGGAAATAAGATATGTCTTTTTTTTTAGATTTGAAATTTGGTATTACAAGTTTTAAGTGTTTATGATAGCACAAAGTGCAGCATTATGCCAGAAGAAGAAAGGATGGCTTTGACGACATGAAGTGTCATAATAAAAATTCACAAGAAGTGCATATTAAAAAGTTACAACCACCTGTTTTTATTTAGTATCATAATGCTTTTTTTCTTTTTTCATACAGAATATGTCACCATTTTTAATTTAGATATTACTCCCAGTGTTATATTAGTCTAAGTTTGCAATATTTTTAAAATAACTCTTCCACAGGATTTGCAGACAAATTTTATCGATTAAGTTTGTTCACACATTCCTTGGAGGCATTACATTAAACACATTACAAACTTTGAATAATACGTCACTGGAGTAATATGTCATAGCAGGAATAATATCAAAGTACCATATAAAAAAGTATACATGAAAGCAGAAAGAGGAAGATGATTAAAATTGTGATGCTGAAAAAAAAAAAAATGAATAGGAAGCTTATTGGAAAACCTGAAAAATTAAAAAGTTCAGAAGAGCAATGATGGCCATAATAATTAAAGATTGATAATGCAAGATGATTCAAAAGTATAAGTACTGACTTATCACTAAACAAAGTGTCCAAGATTAAAAAAATGATGGTGATTAATTCCTTCAGAAAGAAATATGGACTTTTTTATAAAAGGAATTAATGAAGAAAAATGGATATAATTTTTAGCCCATAGTATAGGAATAAATTAAGCATTTTTTTTTTTATGAATTTCTTTCAAATATAAAATCTAAGTTAAAGGTAAACTACAAGTTTGGCTTCCATAAGAGTAAGATACCTTCCTTAGCAATGGTAGAATATTGATTGCATGGAACTTTGCTTTTGGTCACTGCACTGACATTCATTTATCAACTTAGATTATCTTGGGATTTTATCGTTAGCTAATAATAATGGTATAGCCTTTAACTGACCAGTAAAGATTAGCTGTCAAACGTTTCATGATGTAAAGAGAATGTATCAGCCTGTTATGATCATGGTTTGGATTCAAATGCAAACCAAGAAAAACCTTAAGCATTTGCAGGCTTAAGAGTTTTCTTTCAGGCTAATTGTCAGTGAATGGTCAATAGCTACTTAGTTATTCTTAAAGTAAAACAGAGTTGCAAAACTGTTCAAACTGACATGACCTGACACTTGATAAGACTGGTAAGTAATGCTTTTTACTTCACTATCTCTGTATAAAAGTTATAAGAGGCCTTTGGTCTACAGTGGTCTAGATTTTTATCTTATCTTTACAAACTGGATAGCTAGCAATTGGCTGCAGAGTGGCTAACTGAAATAAAATCCTTAAGTGCTTGTAATCTGAAAGAATTTTCAACAATTATATAGACTGTATTCAAACTCCAGATCAGGATAGCAGATGGTTCACTAACCACATGCTTGTAGTACTTGAGAAAAAAACCATGACTGAATTTTTGTAAGATTAATATGGCATCCATTGAATAATTTTTAAAAATATCAATATTCATAATGACATACAAAAAAAAAAAGAATTTGAATATAGAATAAGTGTCAGCAAAGCTACAAATTAAATTGCCTATAGTAAAAAGAGGTTGGATAATGAACAAAATACGTTAACAGATAATGATAATTAAATAGTCATTTATTAAAATTATGATGAGGGACTATATAATATAAAAGATACTTACTAAGAATATCCAACAAAATCTTTAAAATGTTAAACAGTTTTGCAAATTTCTCAATCAGTTTCAGATAAAGATAAATTAAATAATTATAATATGTTAAAAAACAAATTAGCATGAATTGAAAAAAGATACAGATATGAGCTTTTATCACAATAAAAACTTTAGATGGCATCAAGATATATAAAAACATTCAGAAAATAAATAAATTTTGAAATTAAAGCAATAACCAACAGTACATCAGAATGTAATCTGTGCTAATAGTTAACCTATTCAACAGTCTACATTTATATATTCCAATATGAAGAATTTCCAGATTAAAAAAAACTTGTCAGATATTTATGCCTATAAAGTAGAATCAGAACAAATTAAGAATTTTTTTTGTTAATATGAATTTAACGATGTGAAAACAAAAGGTAAAAAAAAAAAGACTGCATGGGCTTTTTACAAAATTACATCACATATACTACAAATAACTTGCATGCATCCCATTACAATCATGTCCGATTGCATCATTCCAAATTTTCAATATCCCTGAAAAATTATTATATTAAAGCATATTATTGTTCTTATTAACAATTTTTATTAGTCATTCAATAGACTACAAAATGGTATAGTGAAAATTACACTACAGAAATATATTATTGTTCTTATTTTTCAAAAATCCATATACTGAAGTTAGAATTAAGACAGAAAATCAGACTGGATTCATATCAATAAAAGTTGCAATAATATTTTTAACTTATTAAGTTGAAAATAAATGGATTTGAAAAAAATAGAAATGATTTTCTAATATGCTAATAATATCACAGTAACAGCTAAAAAGACTAAAAATATTTTCAGGTTAAGAACAATGAAAAATTCACAACTAAATGGTGGAGGAACGGAAATTTTAAGTAGGAAAAAAAATAAAGAGCTTTTGTTTTCTTAAATGGCAATAAGTAATTTAGCAAGAAATTAAATAAGTACTAGTGAGTTTTCAAGTTTAAACCAAAATGGCATCCCATATATTTTAATAAATGTGCAATTTCAAGGGCCTATAATCTACCGAAGATGTGTTAGATGGTAAATTAAAACAAAATTAATAAATTGATTGTTAAATTTTAAAAAAGGAATAAACTTCATTCAAAAGCTGTATTTCAATTTTTTTTAATATACACTTGTAACATGGGAAGTGATGAGACGCTCTTAACATTGTCGTACTTTGGTTCAATTCGTTTCTTTTTATCAGCAGTTTTTTTGGTAAATTATTATGATAAAAAATTTGGGACTTTCCTATCACAGAATGTGATGCAGTAGACTATTTCCAAAGATATAGAATCCTGCCCTCCCAAAAATGTGCGTTAATAGTCATGATATGATTGCACGCTGCCGATATGAACAAAGTGTAAATATTGTTTTTATATTCTTTTGTGTTAATAAGTTACTCAAAATGAAAAAAAAGAAAATAAATTGTAAATATTGTAATTAATTTTTCCACAATGATTACTTTTTTAAAAAATTACAGTAAAAAAAAAAAATGTAATTAATAAATAGATATTTCCTAGAAGACAAGTTTTTTGTAAACATTTTTTGGGAGCCCTAGAAACTAGATTTACCAAAAATACAGGCTGCCATCTTGGTTTACTTGAAAAATCCCAAGTACTATTAAATATAGTATAATGTGGAAATTAACAAAACTAAAATAAAGTAGTAGTAGTCATTGTAAATAGATATTTAAAAAAAAAAATTCCAATTTATTCCAGTTATAATTTTTTCTGCTGAAAAGTATAAAATATTATAGATTATCTAAAATAAATCTGAACTGAAATACAAATAACCAGAATGAAGTCTTTATTTAAATATAAGATTATGCAATTTAAGAGGGGGGGGGGTTCTTCAGAAGTTATGTGACATTTGAGACTGGAAGTAATGTGTTGAGCTTCAATCCAGGCCTTTTCACTGTAAAATCAATCGATTTTCCCTATGCAAAGTCTCATAGCACATTTACAAAAAATGACTATAATGAACAAAAAAAAATCAAAGTAAAAAAATAAAATACTGAGCTCAGGTTTAATTATTATAGCAATTAAAAACCATACCAAAACAGAAATTAAACCTGGAGGGTTAATCCCAGGGAACTCCAACAACTTATAGGACATATGAGATTTAACAACAAAATGTACACAATTTAACTTCCGCTGACAAATAGATATGTGTGTCTACAAAAAAAAAACCCTCCAGCTCTTTCAAATAACATTTATAGTTTTTTTTTTTTTTTTCAGAAAAAAAAAAACACCAACACAAACATTTACATCTCAATAAATAACTAACTTATTAAAAAAAGAGAGAGATTCAACTGCTAACACTTCAGAAATAATTAATTTTCTTTTTTAAAAAAAGTGCACATATTGTACATTAATGGTTCACATTTCAAGATAAGCATTAGTGTCAATGCCACAGACAAAACTTATTCCTCCCATGCTCTTAGTTTGACAAAATAAACTTTTTTTTATCAAATGTATTTTCATTCTGTTTCATAAAATTAATGAAATATTATTTAATATATCAACCAACAATTTATAAAAAAAAAAATCTAAATTAAAAGCAATAGTTTGCAAATCAACATTTATATGAAAATACATCCTTCAATATGCAGTTTCCTGCTAGGAGACTAAGGTTTCTCAAAGACCAATCAATAGCAAGAAAAATAACCCACAACCTTTGATTTGTTATAAACATCACTAGTGTGAGAAGCTTTAAATAGAAATGGCAAAAACATTTTTAAAAGTTAATAAGATAAACAAAACTGTTTCATCCACATTCATTAATAATCAAAAGGTAAATAATAAAAATTTTGCAATTACACATTCCCATCTTTCATATACGTTTTTTAAAATAAAATAAATTATTATATCTATAAATACTTGATATAATTTAAGAATTATTTTCAATAAAACACAAAATGTTTTGTTTTTTTACATATAAGTAACAAAAATGAAATTTACTATTAAATTACCATTTTAAACAATAAAAAAAAGTATACAGTATTTTGTAATAGTATTAAATCTATTTTTAAAAACATATACATGTTGGGATAATTTTTTGAGCATATAGTATATTCCAATAGTATTAAATCCAATTTTAAAAGTATATATATGGTGGCATAATTATCAGGACATTATGAAATTGATTTCCAATGATCAGATGACCAGCCTTCTCTAGAATGACTACTCCAAATGAGCATGGCCATCCCATCTCCAATAAGAAAAAAGATGACAAAAAATAATATACTATAAATGAGTTTATATAAACAATCCTTCATCCCCCCCCCCTAATAAGCCACATTGAAAAGTGATCTAGTGTAGTTTTTTTTTTTTTAATGTCATTATTAATCTTTTAAATTTTGCTTTTATGACTTATGGTAAAAATTACTAACAGTATACACATCTTAACAGATTATTTTTAAACAAAAATATATACAACAATTTTTACAGCTAAATATAAATAAGTGAACAAATTTGATAACTCTTTTAGGTGGAAAAAATGCCTGCCATTATAGGATTCATTATATGATTTTGCATTTGTTGGGTAAATCATAATTTAATGAGAAAAAATTATTCATTCTATTAGTTGTATGCTTTAATAGTTTTTGTTGTAACAGACTTCATTGCAAGGTGCAAGTTATCTACTTTTAGACAATCCTGGTATTACAGGTTATATGTTATCCATGGAAAATATTTTATCCATTCCAGATAAATAAATATTAATATTTTAATAAAGAATCATAGTGAAGCAACAATAATAAAAAAAAATAATGATTGAATTCAAGTAAAACAATTATTTTAAAATTTATTCAAATACTTACATCTTTTAAAAATGATTTACAAGCAAAAACAAACTCATTAAAAAAAATTAGTGAATATAATTTAATTATTTTAAAATATATCTAAAAGCACCATAAAGAGTGGTTTCAACAAAGAGGGGAGGGAAAAAAACAATTATCCAATTATTCAATTAAATTTTCAAACATTTTTGTGATTACAGTAATTCATATATTCTCTTTTCACCATTTTATTAATCATGTTTAGCATTCAAAGCTCTTCAAAATATTCTTTAAAAAAAAAAATCTTAATAGCAATAATTTTAACATTTTAATTCAACATTTTTTTAAAAATATTGCAATTCATAATTGAATATTGCTTTTTTTGGTTTCAAGTACTATATAAAAAGTTCTCTTAAATAGTATTCCTATAAATTTTTTATTTTAATTACGCCTATTTTTTTTAAAGCATATTCTTATTTTTACAATTATTACATTAGGATCAGGAAATATTTGTCTTATGATGAAAGAAATATTGTTAGGGGTAATTTATCATCTATGAGATGTCATCTTAAAACTTATACAATTTAATTATTAACATATTTTACCATAATAATAAAAAAACTTTTTTTTTGCTGTCATTTTTAAATTAATTTCCTAATTTATTCTACATAAATGACCACCATGCTTGTAAAAGAATTATTTTTTTCTATTCCACTGCTGCCATCTATTATAAGACAGAGTAATTAATAGATAATAAGCATTACCATTTAATATGTATTGAATTCCTTCAAGTTTACAACAAAAAATAACAGTAGAGTAAAAAAAAGGTTGTTTTACAATATGCGTGTTGAAACCACCGGAGGGCGTTATTTCTATGCTAGCGCACAGAAATATGCCATTTAGGTGGCCGCCTCCGCCGCTATCGAACGTTCTATTTCTAACGCGTAAGCCTAGAAATAGTCCGTTGATATGGGGGAGGGCACCGGTCGACTGCATTTATTTCTATGCCAATGCACAGAAACGTGAACATTTAGCCAATCTTGCCACAGAAGCTATCGTGTCAGCTTACAGCTCAGATTCGGGCTAAGCATTTCGGACTAGCGATCATATTTCACTTTTGTTTACAGTATTATTTGAGGGTGGCTGGAATTACGATTGTCGAAACTATTTTAATATTCATTAAGACCACCTCCCCCTCTATCTCGCATCTTCCCAAGCCCCCATTTCCTGCTGAAAAAATGGGCCAAGTGTAGTTCAAAGCGCGCTTCCCATAAAATCACGCTCTAAGTCATGTTTCGTGCGACAACAACTGCGAGCTGATTAATCGAATCGCTGCAAAAAGTAGGACAACTTGTTTTGCCGAATGTCAAAGAAAGAACAATGATTCTTCTCTGACTGCTGGAACCGGCGGTGGTTTATCAAACAAAACACCTTGAAGCTGCATGCCTGCTGTTTTTTTTTTTTTTTGCCTGAAGAGCCCAAAAAGTTTCTTTTAATTGCCGTATAGATTGATGTTTTTGAGGGGGAATTACCGTCAAAACTTGGTCAATCTTCGAGTTGTTGGCGTTCCGTTCTGTTAGCAATTGCAAACACTCTTCCCTTTCCCCCCTCTCCCAAAGTTGGACGTTGGCTTGTAAATGTTACCGTTAAACGGACAATAGATTTATTTATCAAAATAAAAACAAAACAAACCGAAAAAAAGAAAGAAGAAGTAGTTGAATCGGCTAATTTTTTGTTTGTCGTACAATACCGAACCGAAAATAGAAAAGGGTTTAATGAGAATTAAATCAAAACAAACAAAAAATCGGTTAACTACTTTTTAAAAATCATTGGTTTTAATCGATCCGTTTTTTTTTTGGTTTTGGTTTTTTTGTTGTTGTTGTTTGGGCTAGCCAAAATAGATTTGATAGCCGCCGTACTTTTATTTTAAATGTGATAAACAGCAACAACCAAAAAAAAAAAAATACGTAAACGGTAAAAAAAAAAAAAAACAAACCCCGTCCCCTTTGAAAATATAAATAATAATAAAAAAATCAAAAGCCAAAAAAATGAAGTACTTTTTTTTTGTAAATTCATTTATTTGTAATTTTTTGTTTATGCATTTGTTTATTTTTGTTTTGGTCGTGTTTAAACAAAAAATTTGATTTGATATTACTTTTATAAATGTGATAAAAAAAAATCAAAAAACCAAAGCCAACCAAAAAAAAAAAAGAAAAGAAACTCGGCCCCGGCAATATTATATTTATCTTTGTTTACAAACCGAGCCCGCCCTCCAGCGGTTTCAACATGCTATTGTAAAACAACCAAAAAAAAAAAAAATAGAAGTTAGTTTTCTCACTATCAAATACATTTTTATTTGTATATTTAGATACTTGTAGAATTGTAGTAATCCAGAATTACTAAATCTTGGATGAACTAAAAAATACATATGCAGACAGCATGATACATGAAATTAATATTCTAACATGAATTAGATGTACTTATTTATTTGTACAATATATACAATTATATAATTAGATACCAACCAGTAACCACCTAAACATTCACAGTAAAGATAGTAATCAATATTTCTCACTGCTATTATATATAAATATTGTTATATATTATGCTAAGAATTTAGAAATGGATTTTATACAATGATTTAGGAGTTGCAAAAAAGATAATTGAAAGACATAATGAATATAATCTTGTACAATTCATTGATTACAAGGCTTTCAATTCTATAAATACTTAAATTATGATTAATATTTCAGAATTCAGACAAGTAAAAATGATTACATTGACATTAATAAAATATATATGTCTGTCCCATCATTAATAAAATTAAAGAAAATTTCTTACAAATTCAAAAGACAGAAATATATCACAGCAACGTAAGTTCTTTAGATGTGCTTTCTATTAATTTAAAAGTAATTTCAAATCTAAATCATAAAAATCAATTTCAAAATGATTGCTTTTGCTAATATTTTTGCAGCAATACCTGTTTAAACTGTAATTAAAAATATAAAGAATAGAGCTTGTGAATATTTTTTTATAATAAACCTAACACATTTACATTTCAAAAGCAGTACCGAGGTGAAAGAAAACAATAGACAAATATTCAGACAAATAATGAAATAAAAAAAATTAAACAAGTGAAATAATGTGCAATGCATTTTACAGATTTTTGTTCTTGACTAAAAGATATTTAATCAAAAATGTAACATTGCAAACATTAAAATTTTAAAAAGAGTTATATTATGTAATAATCTTGCTCACTGTATAGCCTATAGAGGAAATTAATCCCATAAAAAAAAAAAAAAATTACAAAATAATAAAAAGCAAAGTACTGATTGCATGGTAATATTTTATTATACTGTAATAATTAAATAAGCAAATATTTTCTTCTTAATTTCAAAATGAAAAAGTTACTTTTTTAAAATGCACAATTACCATTTTTGCCACTCTTTAATGTTACTTTGGGGGGGGGGGGGTTAATATGTACATTTAATTTCTTATGGATTTTTTTTTGGTTAATTTTATTTAATACACTGTCTGCCATAATGTTCTTAATTTAAGGTCAAATACAAAATATCAAAGAAAGCAAAATATATACTGAAAACTTTTCCAATCACATCTAGATATTTATTATTTATGTTGGAAAACATCATAGCAAAATATAAATCAAGTCATATTCTTGATTGATATTAGACACATTATCCATAAATAAAATTATTACTAAATTAAAATTATATTTCAAATACTTATGATGAGCATTTAGTTAATTTCGGATTTCCTTTTGTTATTGTTATCATTTTGCAAATTTTTTAAAAATAAACACATATGTGAGTTTAACCCTTGTATTCAATAACATGTCCTTTGGAATGATTGTGGTACTGCAATTTCTTGGCTTCAAGTGGCTCAACTGTGACTACTTGTAGCATTTGTTCACTAGTATTGCAGTTATTTGATGGCAAAACTTCAATCAAAATGTATATTGATTTATTATTAATTCCAGATAAAAAACCCAGATGTCAGAATCATATAGACAAACTTGTAACAAAAGACAATGAATGGGCTTTCAAGTGAAGGGGTTTTATTTTCAAAATAGATATTGTGCCTATGTACACACTCACCTTTAATAAATTTAAACGTTAAAAGATGAAATAGAAAATTCTAAGTGAAACATATTTTGATTTATATTTATTTTTATAAAATTAAATGGAAAAAAATTTAATAACAGTATGATTTTTAAATAAACATTTTATTTAATTATATTGGTTGTTTTTTAAGGGAAAAAAAACAAGACCAGGACAGCTAATAATATCAAATACTAAGTTCTCATTAGCAAAAAAACAAACCCTCAATAATATCATATCTTACTTTTTATGCTTTTTATATATATATTATAAATTGAATTAAAAATTTTAAAATATAATTTTATTGCTTTAAGTATTCTTTACAAAACTTTTGTTTTACTGAAAGAAATGGAGTTTAAATAAATTTTAAAAAAGTGTACAATGAGAAGATTAATTTCTACTTTCATTGCTTTTATTTAACAAATTTACTCTCAACTCGTTTTCTCTATAATTTTTTGTATTATTTTGCTTACTAAAGGCTTTTATATAATATACTTATTATCATCAATTAATTTCAAGACAAAATATGAAATAAGTTCTCATTTTGCATTTGGTCTTGTAATTGCATTTAATTTCTTATGGTTGATTATACTTTTATTGCTATGTGGAACACATTTTATGTCATCCATTTTTAATGGAATCTTTTTTATTGCTTTACTTGCTAAAAGGCAGCTTAAGTAAATTCAATAATAAATATATACATTTTATTTCTTAGGAATTAATTTCCTCACTGCTTTCTCCTATACAACACTATTTAATAAATAAACCATGAAATAAAGTAGAATCACATATTATAATTGTATTAAAAGATTCCTTGAAAAGAGAAGAAAAAACCAAGTGGATATGAAAGCAATATCTATGACTACAAATTTCTGTTAACACACAGTGATCAAGTTATATATAACATTATTGGTAAGGCTAATTTGCCTTCCAATCCATCCAAGCTTTAATATAATTTATTTGCAGCTTCTAAATTCTTTTTGTAAATGATTCTTATGGTTTGTGAATAAAATTTCCTTTTGAAAGATAATACTGAAATTTTTTTAAAAAAATAACACTAAACACAATATTTTAACAGACAAAAAACATACAGCAATATTTCCAAAATCTAAAATTCAAAATCATGTTAAGAATATTCTAATATGTACAGAATTACAACAGCTTCAACTTATTGATCTTTTTAAATGTTAAATGTAAATTTAAAATTATTGCCATCAATTAAATGTAAAAACAAAAAACTATTTTAAATTTTACATGTATACAGTAACTTTCTTACAAAATTGTGAATTAAAATTCAATAATTAATGTAATACAATTTTTATGATTAAAATAACAGAAAAATATTAAATACTTAGATTATCTTCAAAGTCTCATAACAGGAATGAAATTAAGAAAATAAAATGACTTCTTAAATTAGCTTCACTTCTTATAAATAGATTTATACAATTGAAGTATTTATATCACTAATGGATTAAATTATTAGACTCAAATATAATGATTGCAGGAGAGAAAAAAAAAAAACAAATGATTATTTAATCATAATTTTAAAAAAACGTATATATATATATACATGTTTTATACTATTAATACTATGAAT
The DNA here is from genome assembly GCA_028023455.1 of Epiperipatus broadwayi. Classification (NCBI taxonomy): domain Eukaryota; kingdom Metazoa; phylum Onychophora; class Udeonychophora; order Euonychophora; family Peripatidae; genus Epiperipatus; species Epiperipatus broadwayi. Next base: position 289,621 of record JAQFVV010006329.1, on the reverse strand, counting down.
GATTTATAAAAATGAGTATATGTCCTAATTTGAATTCAGAGCATCGAATATATTTAATACACAATAAAGCAATTTTATTTATATACACATAACCTAATTATAACACAATGCAAGCATAGACATATTGAAATAGTTTGTGGTGTTTTACATGAGAAATTTAGTTCATTTGTATATAGACAGGGTGATGGTCAACATGAAATGACCTTGAGAATAAACTTTTTTTTTGTTTTGCATACAAAACAATAGCTGCAATGTTATTTTTCCAATTTATTTGTTTATTATTAACTAAAAAAGTTTTAACTTAGCCAAGTCAAACTTAGAAAATATTTGACTTAGCCAATTTTTTAATTTGCTTCATTGATATTAGCAGTTTAGTTGTTTGTTTGTTAGTTTTGCCAATTTTGGATTCCCCCACGTCCAGCTTTAATTCTGACAGCAGAATCAGTTTCTAATATGTAAGCTTATTCTTGGTAACTAAACACTAAGCCTTAATTATCTCACTTTATGTAAATTTCTCTACTTTTAAAAATGATCAAAGCAAATATTGATCATGTGATGATAAAAAAAAATCACAATTTAAGATTACCATTTTTAAAAAACATTTTTGTTTTTTTATCTTTGCTTACAATTTTTTTTTTAAAGAAATTTATTGCCTTATCAGCCATTATTTGTTTTTTTTTCAGAGTACATGTTAAATGAAAATATATTTAAAGTTTAGTACTTACTCGGTGCACTTTTATTCTATTAAATTACATTATTTTCCATTCAACTGTAATTGAAATATAGTTTTTTTAAGAACAAAAAAAAATTTTTACATTTTAACAAAACTTGTTGTAGAAAAATTAAGAGAATTTCTCATACCCCTGATGAGTTTAATTATGAGGTGAGAGACTAGAAATTATTATTAGCTATAATGAGGTTAAAGTGATGGGTACTGTTCTAATAGATCGTGTCAGCTGTTGATGGCGTTGTTGCTATGCAAAAACACAAACATAATGTTACCGGGCACATCTTGTTCTTTGCGAAAGAATAATAATCATACGGGTTAACGTAATTCATTCATTTCCTTAATAATATTTATTGGAACAATTTTACATAAACATATATTATTGCAAATATTCTATTATAGTAGAATCCCCCATGTACGCCAGGGCTGGCTGGCAAAACCATCCTCCCCCACCTCCCTACAAACTTTACAAAGTCTACTAGCATTGCTTGAGACATACCTAACTATATTGTGGTGGGAAAAAAAATTCTGGTAATGCTTTAAATACTGAACTGTCTTTTACTTTTTAGAGTCATTTTTGAAAAAAAAATTTTTTTTTATTGATTGACTGATTTATTATAATAGCTATCTTTGAAATAATATGTGTATGGATATTAATGGCACACCTATTAAGAACGATTATTAATTTCCAACTCAATCGGGGTTTTTATTTTAAAGATTAATAAATGTATTCTTTGGACAATTTCTTTTGGTCTCTGAATAGAACTATGACAATTTTCACAATCATATTTTTTTCCAAAGGCTTAACGTAATTCATTGATTTCCTTAATCAATTCCTGTAATTTAGTCGAGAACAATTTTATGCTACCAAAAACTTAAAAGCTTTAACTACAAGTGGCCAAAATTTTCACCTTAGTCCTGAAATGTAGGGCAGATGGTATGCCTTTTCACATCCGCAAGAATTAAAACTTTATCAATTGACCTACCATATTGCAAAGATTCTATTAGAGTAGAATTAATTAATTGTCCATGCACGCCGGCTTCTATGGATGGCAGTTGCCCAGATTTTGATCTGTCAGCCAATTTATTTGTCACAGTGTGTTCTTGTATAAACATGACTTTTCGTGTGAACTGGTCAAAATCTTGCTTGGACAGACCCTTTCCAAAATTTTTGAAGGTTCCACGTTGAGTAGGGAAGCAGGGCGACGGGTTGACAATTGTTAGAAGGTAATAGTAGGTTAGATGACTTGTAAGCTAATTCCTTTGACATGCATATTTGAAGATTTGTAGCAGGTTGAAGTCCCAACACCCACACACGATACTGTAGCGAATATTGAACTGTGAGGATTGGGATAAAGTGCATAACACTAAAGCAGGTCGTCCGCTGATAAACGGCATCTTTTCTGTGCTTTATAGCATAGAAATAACACCATCAGTGTCGTCTGCCACCTTTTAAACAGCCTCTTTCTGTGCTTTTGTGCTTAGATATATAGGCCTAGAAGGCGGCAACCATGTAAATGGCATATTTATGTGCTTTTGCATATAAAGTGCCGTAAAGTGGCTGACACAATCTAATAGAACAGTATCAAGTGATGATATTTTCTAATAAGTTGGGTAAAAAAATTAAATATGATTATCACTTATCTCCTAAGTATATACCAGAAGTAATAATTATCACAAAATAAACTAAATAGTATAGAATGATAATGAATAATTATCATGTGATATTTGCCATTTTCATATTTTTCCATTCTTTACCTAAATTTAAAATTTGTAAACTGAGAATACTTGCACCAGTATGAACTCAATATTTAATATACATTTTTTTGATGTGAACAGCTAACTTTGATTTTATAGTTAACTGCAAATGTAAGTACTCTTGATACCATAGCTAACAACAAATGCAATACTCTTGATTCAGTAGCTTTCTCTACATGTTCACTTAATTTTGTGAAATTAAAAAAAATAAAAATTCGACAATATAGTTCTTAGCTCCTTATGAACCTTTTATGTTTTTACCATAGAACAAGCTGTTCTATATTTATAAATGTTTTAATATTTACATTTACTTTTAATTACAATATAAAATGTTTTTACAAAAAAAAAATTACTGTTCTCACACTCAGAATTTTTATATGTCTAATAAACCTTTTAAAGTTCAAGCAAAAAAAAAAGTTAAACTTTCTTTTTTTTTCATATTTTTATAAAATAATAACTTTTAATAGTATGAAATTTACTTCCCACAACAGTCTAGCACACAGTCTCAAGGTTTCTATTAGTTGAGAAAATGTGTCTACTATTCAAACTTATTTGTTTAAACTGGCCTGAAGAATTTTAAGTATCTGACAAAAAGAAAAAAAAAGTTTCATTCTACAAAAAAAATGCCATATGTAAAGGATGATTGTTGTCATCAAAAATTACATAAACTTTTTTTTTTTCTTCAAAATATTAAAAAAAAAATTTTCATTTTTTGGAATGTTAATATAGTGTACAGAAAACCTATTGAATTATCAAAAAAAGAATAATTAAACTTATAATAATACTATTGACTCTAAATAAAAAGATAATTTCATTATTAAGTATTTAAAATCAAGGTTTAGTTTATTTTGCAAAAAAAAAAACCTACTTATTTTCTAATTAGGCATCCATCCTTTTTAATTCAAGCTAAATTCTTTTTTTTTTAAATAAATTATTTGCATAAATCAATTCTCCATTTAACATACACAAAAGTAAAAGTAGCATTTCCATTTCTAAATATATATATATAATGTGATCAGTATCAAGAGTCAAACTATACAAGAATAAACATGATAATCAATTTTAAAAAATGGGGGGGGGGGGGTTGTGAACTCTCTTCTAAACAATGGGTTCTTTAATTTTTCTAATCTTATCATTATTTATTAATAAAACACTATTTCAAGTGATAATTTTAATCTTATTGATGTGCATATTTTTACATGTGTATCTAAAACAAAAATAAATATATATATACACATCAAAATGTGTGTGAATTATATTTATAGTGACTAAAACACAATTTGCTCCTTTACTTAATAAAGAAATAATTGTCTACTGCCCAAAGTTCAATTCTATATCAGCTCACTTTTAACTGATTTGTTTTTTTCTCAAGACATTTCATATCAGTGGTTCTAAAATTCTTTGAACAACTAAAAAACATTTATGGATTAAAAATTTTTTTTTATAATAACTGGATCAAACAATCATCCAAAGTTGATCAGTAAATGAGTATATGGCTAATCTTTGCTAAAGTATAAAGGATCTTAATCCTAAGACAGTTGGGTAAATGCCTCAGATGACTGTAAAACAATTAATTGTTTTAACTACACAACTTATGAAGCTGATATACATTCAATAGATGCTAAATGCATAGTTTAGCTTTACACCAATAAAATCTAATTACCTTATCAACAATTCCAAAAGGAAAAAAACTGACAAAAAAAAATGACTAAATAATGAAATATATTTTTTAGTTTATAAGATTTATATAACAAAAAAAGACTGCAACTAAAAATATATATTTGTAAATATATCATTATTCCTATTTTTCTTATGTTTAATATGAATCACTTTACAAAAATAAATTTTAAAAAAAAGAATAAGATATAGCAATTGGTTCAGCACTCAGACTATCATATTTTCATCAATAATGGAGATATCACAATCATATTATATTTTTTATTTTACGATTTATTTTTATTTGTACAACCTCGTGTGATCAATCCAGACTTGACTGGGATTATAACCATTTAATAAGCATTATTATGGGGGGGGGGGGGATTCTAAGCCGTTTGTGATTAAAAAAACATTTAAAGGTTTACAACATCCAGACTTAAACCTCAAGTTATGATAATAAAAAACAAAAATTTCTACATCTATAAATATATATATTAAAATTATAAATAGCCATTTGGATTTTCTATAAAATAACTGAATAAAGAAATTAAGTGAAATAGAAAAAATTGTATAGTGATCAAATTCTGAGAAGATTATGAACACTTCATCAATATGCAAATATTTCCTTGTGCTTATTTATAAATGATTTACATTGTGACACTACAAATCACTATTTCTGCAAAATTCCCAAGATTACCCAAATTATGGTGACTGGTATGAGGACACCAGTAGGCATATAATCTAGTACTAGATCAAAAAGATTCTTCCAACAATCAGTGTTAATTTATTTACATATTGCAGTCATATAATAAATTTTAAGACGTAATCTTACACGGACTTTACTAATTATAATTTATGTTATCACCTGAGGACATATTAGTTGTTAACGTTATAATTAAATTAAAAACAAGAGCTTTTAGGTATGGCTTTAAATATTTATTATAAACATTTTCATTCTTAACTACTTTCCCAATTTCCTCTTCATAGCACTCTGAAATGACTCAATCAAATTATAAGACAAAATATAAGAGTAAATTTTAATTCCATTCATTGGCATTTTAATACAATCCAATTATTTAACATTTTACACTCTTCCTGAGGGAACATGCACCATATAAGTCCTACGAATGTCAATGATCCAAGTTTATTATGGAGACCCTATCCAAATAGATGTGAACTTTAAGATGACTTACTAATAAGAGTGGGTAGTAATGTGCACCAATCAAACCCTCTACATTACATGTTAAAAAAAGAATTCTATCTTTAATGGACAGCTGTTGTTTGCTTACGACTGTTAAGCATACCTTTACGTACTCCTGATTCCGGCATAAGTTTCCGGTGTTTGCTTATGGGCAGAATTCTTAACTGATCTTTACCCCCACTCCCACCTGTTTGTTTTCCAAGATCGAGCAGTTACATTTTAGGGACTCTGAAGTGTACAAATATTGAATATAATAAAAATGAATTAAAATTATACATAATTTTAATGAAAACTAAATAAGATAACACCATACCCCCCTTTTTAATTCAATCAAAAATAACATAATTAAGCCCTATTACAAATCCCACACTCTATTGTTGAAACAACTGACTCAGTTAATGGAATCTAGACTGCTATCACACTCATAAGAATACAAATGTATCTAAGCAACAGTTCATATTTACCCTGATCTTCAGCTGTTTAAACTGTCACCAAAAAGGTATTGTCCATGTATGATCTTATTCCATAACTTGCTGATGTGAAACCTTTGTTTTTGTCTGCTGGCTCTTGACATGTCCTCGGCTAGCTTGCTGATTTTATCCTTCCATAGTTGAAAATCACTCAGGTGGCTCCAGGTGTCGCTGGGAGATGTTTTTCCCCAGGAGGGAAGTCCTTGATATTCTCTAGTCAAAGAACATTTTTATGACTGGTTCATAACACTTTTTAAACAAAAGGTCTGAATTCCTTAAAGAAAAGCAAACTTCACAATTTATACATTTTCAGCAAACAAGATTCATACTTTGCGGTTTATTTTAAGCTACCTTTTGTCACTTATAATTTCCATCCTTTTATTCTTGCTGCATTTTTATTTAATGAAAAAGTTCTTGACCAATTAGCACATTAATAGTCTCTAGCAATATTTTTAATTATAAATACTTTTTGTATCTCACGTATCAACAATAGTTAATTGCAAATATCCTAATTTTCCCCCAACCCATGTTTTTCCAAGACATGTACAAAAAAGCTCTTAAGGAAAAAAATTATATCTCAAGATCTAATTAAACTCAAGTTCTAATTAATTTAAATAAATTTTAAAAAAATCTAATGAAGAAATGCTGATTTCTTAGAGATAGAAAGAAAACTTTTGATTCATTAAATTCAGACAATTTTATTAAATTAATGTATATATATGAGATGGCAGAAAACACTATCTCAATATATATATATTCATTTAACAAGCAAAAATTAATGTCAAAAATGATAAATAGATGTGAGGGATATGATGCATATACAAACAAAATATTTACAATAAATTTTAAATAATTTTAAATATTTTAATTAAAACTTAGAATTTAATACTCATAAATATATCTTACTTTTTTAAATGAGTTTATAAATTGTTACATTTAAAAATAATGTATCATTAAATAGCAATCTTTTTAAATATATCTATATTAAATATTATAACGGTCGAGGAATGACTCTTAGGTTATCTGCCACACAGGGCACCACTAAGCCATTCAAATCTAAAAAATTTATAATGTAAGCAGATACTTCTTGTTAAGATCTAATTTTATTTTATTATTGACCATTAGCCCATGCCACTAGCTCAAGAAGCAGAAATTAATTCTTAAACAGATTTTAATATTTTAAAATAAATAAATAAAATAAGCCACTGCCAGTAATTATCACACGCACACACACAAAAAATTAACCCACATATAACTTTGAGGAATAAATTAATATTGCTTTAGATTTTATTATTAATTTTAAATTATTATTTTAGTAAGTCCGTACAGATGGACATTTTATATATTTTTTTAAGCACATTGAGCATAGATAAGCTACATAGATTACATAATTAAAACTTCAAAACATCCAACCTCAGGCTAAAAGTTCGTAGCTAAACCAACATTTGCTTCCTGATATACAGACACAACCAATTCAATATGATGTTAGCATAGAACCACGCTGACAGGAATATGCATCTGCAGCATATTATTTGAAAGAAATGATCCTCATCCAGTATAGGAATGTGCACCTGTCTGGCGAAGAAATTATTTATATAAAATATTAAAGAGAAATGCTACGTATGGAGGGAGAGCGGTGCTTTGCCGACTTATATTCTCTATCCATAGGGTGAAAGGGGATCAATGTCGCAGGAAATGTCTCCATTGCAATGATATCACTACACCTTTGGGGCCATACATTCATTTGGACATGGTGCCCTGTATGCTAACACTTCAAATTACAGATATAAACACCTATATATTCCCCACTAGCACTGACCCAAGTATGCAACAAATAGTATGAAATTAAACACCTTTAAACTAACAAACTTTAATGAATCTATGCAGCCATATACACCCAACATTAAATTTAATCATTTAATCAATGCATAATAATAATAGTAAAAAAACAGAAATGGAATTGATTAATTCGCAAACTTAATACATAAAAAAAAATATTCATAATTGATTTAGAATTCTTTAAGTTAGATAAGAGGCCATACTTTAGGTTACTAATTGAAAGTTTAAGAGATCGATCTATAAGTTCATATTGAAAAAGTTTATACTTCCCAGAGTACGTTTTTACAAATCCTCCTGGTTGCGGGAGATTTACGGAAGTCCAACCTAAGTCTCGCATTTTGTGTAGATTGTTTCCTGGAGATGAAACCACTGCTTGCCAATACTTGGGTCAGGAACTGTCATAGGGAAGCCTCAGCTGATGCAGGAAATTAAATCTATTGAAAGATTCCTACATCATGGAGTGTGCAATACAGCTACAGTTCATAGAAGATCAAGTCAGAATAATACAACAATCAATTATTTTTCTTTTTATAGTATTAGACTTCCCTTATCACTAAATTTTCAGATCCATCGAACATGACATTACTGAGTCTAAGGTCCAGATGTTTTTCTTTCTGGCCCGTGCTTGCATTGATCAATCTTTTTTTTTTCTCTTATCTGACCTTTCAATTATTTAAGTGCCCCAAGGGCTAGTTTGCTTTACATTTAATTAATAAAACAATCATTTCCATTTACTAAGATTAAACATGATTCTTAAAATAGAAATTAATTAACATTTATTTCTATTTCCTTTTATATAACTTTTTACTAAAAGTACTAATCTTTAGATCTTTACTTTTTTTTCTACAAAAAGATACTTTTAAATCCTTTTTTTTTTTAAAGTTTCCCATCTGTGCGATATATATATGTTAAACTTAACTCTTTTAATTTTCCGTTTTTAAGTTTTTAATAAATCAATTTTTATTTAGATCTTGTTTTAATTTTAATTTTAAAATAATGTAACGGCATATGTATACTCTTACAATATATTATGTAATAGTTTACATAAATTAATTTTAATATATAAAATTTTATATAGATGGAGAATCATAATAATGTTAACCAAATAAAATATCAGTTTAATCCATATTAAGCTGAAACATTTTTAAGACATGACTTTTAAAGCTTTATCCCTAGCAAGTTATATATATATAATCTATATTGGTATAGATTGATATCAGATTCATGTTTTTGTCTTTATTTTGTTAAGATACAAATGTCTTATCTTTTGTAGTGTAAAAAAATATTAACATGAAGATGTTAAAAGTTTTTATTATAAACTAAAAAATTGTTGATGAAAGAGTCCAGAAAGATACTACGTGTCACTAAACCTAATCCACTTTGGTTGAGATATGTTTTACCTTTTTTTACACCTCATTCCAAAAATTATTTTTCTCAAAAAACTATTAATAGGCTAGAATTATTTCCAATAAAGGTTTAATAAGGCAATTTTTGTTGCAATGTAAGAATGATTATCAATAATTGGTTTTAGCTAATGATTATATCAACATATGATTTGATTTTCTCAGCTTATTACATGTAAACAAGAACAGTCTTTTCTCTCTACTATTTTTTGAAGTCCAATCTGGAGATAGGTATTGAATTGCAGTACTTTATCTTGAACATCAGTGATTATGCCACCATATAATAAATAGCAATAGGATAATAGAAAGAAAAGCAGCTCTTGTTTAAATGGATTCTTAAAAGCACAAATTGCTGATTACAATAAATTCTAATAAATTTGAATTCCTAAAAATAAATTTGGTCAAACCTCTAATAGACACTAACCTATTTTATTTGTATCATATAAAACAAAAAAATAGCATCATCTACAAAAAAAGTATAACATTTACACAAGATAATTGACCAGGTAATATGTACCACTATGATCAGATTGTATTATTAAGTCTACCTTTTAGAATGTAGAAGGGTGCTAGCAGGATATCTTATACTACAAAATGTATTTGCTTTTAAAATAAGTTTAAAAGCATTGCAATAGATCTGTTAAGCAAATTTGTGTTGTAATAAATATGGATATAACAACGGGGTCTCAAAAAAAACTTTAAAGTATATAAGATTAATTTAGCTTGTTCTATAGAGCATGTGCCCTTCAATGTAAGATTAGCATGGGTAATGAATTGCTTATAATCTAAAGATAAATTAGTAATAAGATAGAATTTTATCTCAAAAATATAAGATTCTCAACCATAAAAATATAATTTGTCATCAGATTTACAAAAATAAGTATTTATTGCTGATATTTTGTTTATATTTAACGTTGTGTTGACATCTCATTTCTTAATTTCATTGCTAATATCTTCCACAAAATAAATATTTTCGATTTCTTACTTAAGGATAATTCTCAAAAGGAGAGAGAGCAGACTTTGTGGTTCTGAATAAATGATAAAATATTGGTGGAAAGAATCATATTTATCTGCAATTTATAAACAAATCAGATGCTTTTCATCAACAGACAATATTCTTAAAATTAAACATAAACATTCAACACATATGTCGTTGTACGGAGAATTAACCCTCATAAAATATTCATTTTTACAACTGAATATACATCAGATTGCAAGGCCTCAATGATTTCTGTATTATTTTGATAGTTGCAATAATTTCAACATTTCATTATTATAAATATCACACTACAAAAAAAAAAAAAAACTTTGTAGCACAAAATCAACTTTAAGTATGTGCAGGAAGTTTTGTCACTTTCTTTACTTCTTATATATTATCAATTATCTACTCACATAGTTTTAATTACTTAAGAATAACAATTTAAACTTCAAATTTTGTTACATATTTAAACATCTGTACACATATAGACACATTCATGTTTGAATGCTTGTGAAAGTTAAATTTCCAACATTGGGTTTTAAAAAATGGAAAAGTTTAATACCAGTTAAATTTCTTTCCAATGCCCATTAATTTCAATATATTTTTTAAAAAAATTATTTTAGAACACTTTTTCTTTTCAAATCTTGGTTTATTTTTATGAACTTTTTTTTTTCAATTTTCTTTTCAATCATATACAATTATTTTTTTTGCTCATTTTCATATATAAATACACATGAAAATAAACAAGTAGAATAATCCTTGATAAGAACCATATAATATGATCGAAATGTTGAAGGAAAATTGAAATAAAATTAATAAGTTCACAAAATAAACCAAGACTTGAAAAGGAAAAGTGTCAAATAAATTTTTTTTAAAAATAATTATGAAAAAGTTTTTTTTTTTTAAGTGTCATAGCATCGGCCGGGACGCGAACCCGCAACCCGGGCAACTGCCTGCAAGTGCAGGGCAGTTGCGCTGACCTCTCGACCACCAATGCAAGACTAATTATGAAAAAGTTTAACTTCAATTCTTTAAAAAAACGTTTCAAAAAATAAACCAAGATTTGAAAACAAAAAACTGATTTAAAAAAATGAAAGCAAGCAAGTGAAACAATTCTCGTCAATAAACCATATAATATGGTAGAAACTAGATTTGAAAACAAAAAACTGATTTAAAAAAATGAAAGTAAGCAAGTGAAACAATTCTCGTCAATAAATCATATAATATGGTATAAATGTTGGAGGAAAATTGAAATTGAAAAAAAAAAAGATTCATAAACTAAAACAAGATTTGAAAAGAAAAAATCTGTTAAATCAATTTGATGTTTTTTTTTTAAATATATATGGAAAAATTCACTTCTTAATTTTAAATAAATTCTAAATCAGATTTAATTAAGGTTCATTACCAAAGATTTAAAATAAAAGTTTTAATTAAGTAATTTTGGCAACTATGATTTTTTGAAAAACAATGTAATTAGTTAATTAACACAAACTTGTTTGTTAATTCCAAACAAGGTGAAAAAATAGGATAATTATTTAAGTTATATAAAAGTCAAAAATGACTTGTCTTATTCATCCTGCTTCCAGTTCTAGGGGGTAATCTGATATTTTTCCTTGATTTTTTTCTACAGCAGATAGCTCAGAATTAAATATATTATCTTGTACAAGAAATATCAATTTCACAACAACATTTAAATAGTTTGGAATTCAGAAGTGATTTAAATGAATACTCAAACCTTGTCTGGAAAATCATTGCCTATAAACTACATAAATTGTTGTCTGAAACTTTACAAAAGAAAGAAAATAAATTCTTTAAAGATTTAGCCATAAATTACAGATATAATTTACTATTTTTCTTGCTCTTAGTTTATGTTAACAAGCATGTTTTTTTATATAACTGTTAATCTTTTAGTTATATTTTCTTTTATCATTGCAAAAATACTTTACAAAATCCTTAATAAGACAATCAAAAAAAAAAAAAATTACATCATTAAAAATAATAGTATGAATTAACTGCAGTTGACAGAGAAAAAAAATTGTTGTGATAAAAGATTTTGAAATATTTTAATTTAAAACAATGTTTACAGATTCTATGCTAATGTACTTTGAAATACAACATAGTATTATTTGCATATGAACAAAATAATATGAATGATTTTTAAATTATTTTAATAAAAAGGAAAGCAAAAAGCTTGATGAATAGCTAATGCACTAAATGATAAATATTTAAGTCTAAATATTCATAATTAACAGTTTAAATTAAATAATTGTCTTAATTATTAAAATAGGATTTATTTAACATTAGAGTGTGTAAATGAATATTAATACATAAGGGCCTGCTTTTGGAAATGAATTGAGCTACTAATATTGAAAATTTGTATCAATATTAAAATTAAATTTATTTAAATAAAATAAAGTTAAAAGAGCATGTGTTGAATAATCATAATTTATTTTTATAGCAATAATCATTTATAATTTATTGTCAATATTGCAAGCAGTCTGAAATAATCAGAATTGGAATATTAATTGTAATTAATTGGAATATTAATTGTAATGTACTCATGTATTATTTGTTTATTGGTGAATATCTTACTAATAGTCATGTCCATTCATAAGAATACAAAAGGAAAATTACCAATTTTATTTTACTGTTTGTGGATAATTAGCATGGCTCTCTACTGAGAACTCTGTGTAATGTGTTAAAGATTATTTTTATTTGCCATACTCACTTACTATAACTCCTGTTAAAAATGTGTCCACAAAGATGTTTTAATTTGTTAACTTACATGGCTTGATTTAAGAATCTAGAATTTTGCATATATATATATTTGGTTATATTTGATGAATGTTAATTGATGACATGGGCATATATATTTTTTAGTAAATTTATTGTTTAATTCCATCTGCCATGCAATATGGATAATCTTGCTGAGGTGATCTGAAATAACTCAGAAAATTTAACATTACAAACAAAAAAACATGCCAAAAATAAAAGAATGTGTAAAACATCAGGGATAAAATTCATTTCCAAAATGCTGTACTTCAAGATCATGAACATACACATAAAATTATAATATATATAATGCGCTCAGAACATTGTTAGTTACATTAGTCAATTATATAATGAGTGTTATAATAAATAAAATTAATATCTCAAAAGTGAATTAAGAAAAGAAATCATTGAGGAAGTATAATTGGATCATTAACCAAAGGATTCATTATAGTTTGCATAAAAATAAATTAATTATGATCTTTATTAAATATTTTCTTAGATGTTTTCTTTATTAATGTTTCATTTAATACATAGATCAAAGAATTAAACTTCTAACCTTGACCTATGCTGGAAATAATTATCGTAAATAATGATTATAGAATGAAATGTGAGATTATCAAGATAATAGATTTTTTTTCCTTTTTATTGCAAGCTCATTTTGTAGCATTGAAAATATATTAGTACATCAAGAAACACTCAAACTGATATTGAACTGAACTATCAAGATATACCCAACCCTATAGCACCTGTTCTCCAAGATTTAATGGCAAAAGTCATAATCACACACACCAGAAAATTTACAAAAGTGCCATGTAGAATGAATACTGGAATGAAGAATGACTGATTGATATACATCAGATACCATGAGATACATAATAGGTACAGAAAAGATCTATACTGCTTTTGCAATGCGTTATATAGACTGAAACTGCCATATAAGGCAGAACAAATAATTGTTTGCTGTTGAGCAGATAGCAGAATTATTGAATTCATTAGAAGTGAATCAACAAATGCAAAAAGAATATAAAAAGGATTTCAACTCCAATTTTCATAATTAAGAGTATCAGAGAATGACAGATTTGGCCAATATAAGTAGTACTCCAGTTAAAAGAAATGATATAGATCATGAAAGGAAGCATGGGAAAAAAGAAAGAGTAATAGTAGTTCAGAGAAAGTAGAAATAATTCAAAGCATTAACAGCATGGACAATCTGGACAGGAATATACCACCATTTTATACCAACCTTATTCAGATGAATATATGGGCAGGTAAGTAAGTTCAGTTAATCACAGAAAAATAATTACAAGAAATTCTCAGAATTATATGAAGACCTCTAAATTATTACAGAGTATCATGAGGAAAATCCCTTTATACTAGAAGATGAAAGTTGCGTGGAAGTCACATATAATGCCTGGCTCTTGAGATCTTTTCCAGAAGATATTAATAGACATATTTTACCCTAAAATGCAAATGAAAATGAACGAGAAAGTAACCAAGATATTATTCTCATTTGGATCAGTCACTTTTTTCCCCAATTAAATGAAGGAGGAAAAATTATTTCTTCTCAAGTTTGCTGCACGATAATCTATTGATTAAATAGGAATTTAGTTGTTATATTTATTAAAAAATTCATATATGTGAAATTTTCATGTGACAACTTTTGAGACATTTTAATCAGAATATGGTAAATGTTTAATTTTATTGAGTATAGTTGTAAAAAAAAGAACTTATTTTCTTCTGTAGTTTATTTTTATAATTTTTTCTTTTTTAAAAAAAAATTAAGATCTGAACTATAAAAAATATATTTTATTTTTCAAAAAATAGAAAAACAATAAGAGATTAAGACCTTTATTTCTCTAAAGAAATTGATTTCTTTTGCAATTAATGTATAAATAGAATGCTTTATTTTTCAAAAAATAAAGAGATTAAGATCTATCTCTGAAGAAATTGAAGTATTTTTCAATTAGTGCATAAATAGATTTTTTTTTTTTTTCTAAAAAAAAAAAAAAGGAATTACCCTTTCTTGTAAAAGAACAAACCAATTGGTTCAAAATTTAACGCAGTAATTTGAGATAGTCGTGATTGGATAAAAGATTGCTATCAGTGTTGTTTCTATAAAATGCAAGGAGAGTGTGGGCAATAAAATTTAGCGGAGTTCAGTAAGAGTTCAGCAATGAGAAGCTCAGCTTCGAGACTGATGCTAAATTGATGTTTAAAAAAATTTTTTTTCATATGTGCAATAGTATGAAATTTGCAAAAATCATCTTCCAAGCTCTTGTTAAAGGTTAATCATTATTGACTAAACCATAACCATTCCAGAAAAGTTAGGACTGCTTTTTTTTTTTTTTTTATAAAAAAAAAAACTCACATCATTATAATCTGTATAATATACTAAATTTCCAGACTACACAATATATAACTGTCACTAATATTAAATATCAATAATATATGAAATACAATATTCATATATAATAAAACACCATGTAAGATTGCAATTAACAATTTATATATGAAGACATGAATAACTTTCATATAAACTATAATTCCAAAACTTTCTTTAGAAAAAGATATTGATTTTTAAACAAAATGTTTTTTGTTTTTTTTCCCTCCTGAAAATGAATACTTATTTCAGTTCTTATATTTAACTTTTTTCTATTAGCAGAAAAATCAAAATCATTAATTCATTTAATCCTTTTACACAGAGGATACATATAATTATATAATTCAGTCTGATAAATTAAAAAGATATATTTTATTTTGTTATGTGAACTAAAAGTTAATCTGTTTACCTAGGTCTTCCTCAATTTTATATCAATCTCAATTTTTTTTTTTTTTTGAGTATAAAAATTTAGAAATATCAGCTTGTTTTTAATGCTCTTTACCCTTCTAACTACATTGTAATCACTATTTTCATTTATATAATTATTTAATTGCCATTTAATATTTTTCAATATCAAATGATATGCTAATCTGATCTCACTTAGATCACTAAGTATTAATATTTTCAGTTCAAGCATAAAAGATTCTAAAGGCAATGTTTTGTATTCTGATTTCTGTTTAGATATGGGTAGGTATGACATTTATTATTTTGATATATTTCGACTGCCCATTTGTCAGTCATCCTCAAATGAAACTTTAACAACAAATGATATTCATTATTACCAAAACAATTAAAAAAAAATAAAAATTAAGCATATATAATATTTTGAGTATGATGCATAGACAGACCTCACTCAAAGTATTTAAAACAAATAATCTGCAAGATAACTAATTTGGTGATGAACATGTCAAAATTGCTAATAGTAATATTAATAACATTTAATTGAGACTTAACAACCGACAAAATTGCCTAGTTCTATATATAAACTTTTCTTAAATCTTAGTATTACACTGTGTAATTATGTAAAAGTATCTTTAGATTTAGACATCTGCTTTCAAAAGATGTTTAAAAAATGTGAGAACAGGTTTAATTACAAAAATAAGAGCATAAATTTTTTTTAAAAGACTATTCTTTTCAAGAAAAAAAATGTCATTTAACAAATAAAAAAAAAGAAGTTTACATTTCTTTTTTTAAATAAATTTGTTGGCATAATGTTAAAGGAACACTATTAAAATAATTTTTTTAATTAATTTTAAAATTTCTATATAATACACACTGCATTAAAGTGCTTAGTATTACTATCACTCTAAATTATAATACTGAAAATCAAAATCCAGCTTCTATAAAGATTGAGGTTGGATTTTAGACAAGAAACTGTTCAACAAATTTTTTTTATCTCTTTTATGTGTGGGAGTGTTTGTGAATCATTGATCCTGTTTTCACTTATTGTATAAATTATAATTACAAATTATTAAGATGCTAATTCATACTGGATAAATGATTCAATAAATGAGGACCATATAATTATTACTTATCAAAATAATTAAACTTTAAAAAAGTAAAATAAATAATTAATAATTTTAATGGTTTTAAAGCAGATATAGATAAGTATAAATAAATTTTGTAACATTTTACTCTTTACTATTACACAATGTGTAACATTGGCAATATTTTTTGATATCTGACATACATTCCATAAGATATATATACCCATGAGACAAGTCATCTTTATTTAGACAGCGAATGAATATGTATTTCTTTTTACCAATAAAATAATCATTATATTCTTTTAATTCACTGATCTAATAAAATCTTGTCAAAAATATATGTCTTTTGCAAAAATAAAGATATGAATATTTTATAATGTAATATAAAGTTTTTGTTTCATTTTTGAATTAGTTTTTTTACTTCTATGCTCTTGAAATTATAACCAATGAGAGTTCTGTTTATATTAAATACATTTTTTTTTTCTTAAAAAAACTCATCTTTAACCAAAAACAAGTTACATTCCTCTATGATACTTTATTTCAAAAATAATTGTTTTTTATAAGCATAATTCATGTATAAAAAATAACTATTTTTTTATTTATTGAATTTTTGAAAAATCTATCTCCAAAATTCATCAAATTTTGAAGAGTTAAAGCTGGTTCATAATTATTACTATATGATACATTAAATTGATGCATGTATTTGAGAGCTTAATATACAAGTAGAATATTTTTTTTGAAAAAAAGTGTTCATCATTAGATTATCAAATTTATTAATAACTTCATTAATGTTTTCTTCATTGAATAACTTTTTTTTTTTTTTATTAGGGATATTATTATTTCATTTTATTTGCTTTAACTTAATATTGAGTTTATTTTCCAATACTGATGCAAGTTTTTTGATATAAAGTTTACATCTAATATTTATTTATTAATAAGCAAATTATACTAGGAAGATTCTGCTCCCTACACCTTCAGCACTAACTAAATTCTGTCATTCTTTTTTTATAAAAGAAAAAAAAATTAAAAGACTATGATTTTAATATTTTTTTTTTTCATGGGTCAAAGCATTAGCTGGGAAACAAACCCGCGAACCTGGGATAACTGCTTAAGGCAGCTGTGCTGACCACTCGGCCACCAAAGCTTGACATCTTTTTTTTATTTATTTAATATGTATTAAAATGCCCACAATATATTTTATTTTTTATTAATTGGGCAAGAATAAATTTGTTAAATAAACAATTATTAATAGTTTTTTTATTATAAATGCTGCATATCTGTTTAAAAGTTTTATTTTACTTACACTTAATTCTAAAATCATATATATTAGAATCTTATAAATAAAAGAGTTGCAAAATTATTCATAACAAAATATTGTTAGTCTATAAAAAAAAATTCAAGTTCTATTTTTCCTGTGTTAAATAAGTCTGTAACTACTTTGTAAAATGCAACTTTTTTTCTTATAACATACATGTAATTGTGCCAGAATATGTTTATTGTTAAGTAAATAATTATTACTAACTTTTTCAGAATACTACAGATGTTCCTTTCTACTAGATTTTTAACAAGTTTTTTCTTTTTTATAAGGGTAGCCATTTTAATTGCTTAGTAACAATTTATATCTGGGATTTTTAGTGAACTATATTATTTGGTACTACTTATGTTTCACTTATTATTTTACTTATATAGAAAAGATAAAAATTATTATATAACTGCTATTATATATATATCAAAGACTTCACATTGGTATTATTACTTTACAATGAAATTTGAATACTATAATTGTTAGGTGCATTAAGTTGATGTTAACTTCTGGCAATCACATGAAAAGCATTTACCCAGATCAGCTTATCACCTGATTCATTTTTCAGGTTACTCAGACATATTGATTACTGTGATAACGGATTCCAATCATCCCATTAGTGGTCATCATCCTCTTCTTTTACTATAATTTTTTTCAGATCTTATATACATTTTTAATGAATTAAATCATCTCATATGATTAAAGTAGGATAATTTCTATTGGAACATTTGGACTGCAAATCAACATATCAATTAAAAAGCATCAATAGTTTTTCTATCATTTCTCAGTATCCAACTTTTAGAGAAAAAACACAAGAAAAACTATAGTTTAAATAATTCTAATCACTGCTTTTAAAGATATGTCTCCAAATCTAAAAATATTTTCGGAGATTTATCATTGCAATTTTGTCCGTGTTAGTGCGTAATAAACCTTTAATCAGATGCTATAAAAAATCTTTAGATTTAGGTGGGGGAAAAAGCTGACTAATTTAATTACTAGGACAGTGAGTCTAATCATTTTTGTCATGATATTTGCAATTGTGAACTTATTTCCCAATAAATTATTTCACATAAACTCAGCAATGTTCACACATAAATATATGTTATTTATATCATTGTTGTATTATATTCATTTCAATAGAAAACTGCTACAATTACTATAGTAATAATAGCAAAACAAAATAATGATTTGAGAGGAAAAAAATACCTGTCCAAAGTAGCAGACTATGCATATACTATTGAACATATATATAATCATGTAGATAAAACAAGAATATTAGGCATAGCTTAAAAAATAAAAAAACGGGAACTTTAAAGATGCTGTTTATATGACAATAGCAAAGAACTCCATAAGTCCATCTAGTGTGATAATCCATCTTCAAAAACCATTCTCTCTTGCCCATCAGAATGACTATCATAAATAAATATATAAAATTTCTACTGAATCTTACCTTTAATATTCACAAATCTAAAATTCACCACTCATACTATTAGTAGGCCAACAACATTTGAAGATAAAATAATAGGACTTGTATTATGTACTAACCTGTGAGTTATAATAGTTATACTATTTGGAAAACCATTAAGTATAAATTTCCCTAAAAATAATTAAAAACTAGTTAATGGAAATACCTTAATATATAATTACAAATAAAATGCCACCATCACAATTTTCAGATAGGCAATATTTCATGCTATAAAACTTGTACATAAAACAAAATGAACTATAAAACTCGTTCATGAAACAAAAGTTTGAAGAAAAAAAGTTTTAAATTTAAAATTTCAGCAACAAACTAAAATTCATGCATAAATGCAGGCCAAATCCTGTACAAAAAAAATCTCTCTTACATACACACTTGGATATGTAAAACAAGATGTTAATTAAATACGCGATACTTTCCAAATTTGTAGGGGAAAAAAGCTAACACAATTATATAAAAATATTAATATAAGAACTAAAATTCAATACAAATAGTTTTTCCAGCATGGGTTAGAAAGGAATGTATTCATCCATAAAACATAATAGCGATAAGAAATCAGTCTACAAATTCAACAGCAATCTTTTCTTAATTAAAAGCCTTTTTGTTAACAATATTCAATATGTAAAGATAAAATGCAAAATCACGAATCGTTTAAAATATTTTACGTAGTAAAATTACTTAACGGTTGAATTTTAATACTTAACTAAATAAAATATGTAGCAAATTAAAAAAAAAAAAAATTACATAAAAAATGTAGACAAATTACGTTGTTCAACGTCAAGCCCAGATAGGAGCCTCGCAATACTCTTCCCCACAGGTTTAACAAAATATCAAAAATATACATATAAACTTTTTCCTCATTTTAAATTTATGTTCACGAATTAAATTATAAATAATACATACACAACTTAGGTTCTGGGTATAGTTTTAATTTGTAATGAAATGACTTCATATTTACTCAACTTTAATGTGACCTCCCCGTGATATTTTTTTCGGGAACGTTCTAAAGTTAACTTTAAGTTAAAATCTAGAAATCAATTAAATTTACGAGCAAGATAAGAAGTCAGTGTTTACAATGTAATTTCAAGCGCAATTATAAATAGCTTCAAATTGTATAGATGAGATATTTACAAAGAATTTAATTTTTACTATTATTCTCTAACAAGAAAAATACTTTCAAATATTTATTTACACTCAGTCCCATACTGAGGTTTCAATGCCAGTAACATTTCTCAAGGAAATTACTGCATTATAATGAAACGTAAAAAACATTGATTAAAATTTGTGAAAAAGTAAAATTACTAAAACAGAGGTACTATGCTTATTATAATATTAATTAAAAGAAACAAAGTTCATTTACCTTTTTGCCCTTGCTTTCGAGCCATGTTTCTCCTGCGATTAACCGGAAGTATTTTGCCACGGCGCCTTTAGTTGTGGATAATCACATACAAACAATTTGAAAACTTCTTTTCAAAATTGACTACAATTATAATTATTTCTGTCTTAATTTTTAATAATAAAATTTTTATGCGACCTTATTTTATCTTAATGCTAAATATTTATATTCAACACTTTCACTTTATTACATATATTTAAAAATTATGCCACTGCAACAGCGGAGCGCTGTAAATTGTAAAGAGAGCCATCTAGTAGTTATTTGAAAAAGTCTTAAGGCAAAAAAAAAAGTTTTGACACTAAAACAGAAGTATAGTACAGTACGTTGAAAATTAGCTAAAATTAATATTCAGATTGCTAAATGTATTTTTATTATGTATTTGTAATTATTTTGTTTATCGATTAATGAAACTAAAATGAATTAAGTAATTGGACTGCTAAGTGTATGTTAACTCATTTCTAAAAGTTCAAGTTATATAATAATTTAGTTGAATAAATTATTACTTTTTCATAACAATTATATATATAATTTTCTTTTGTTTATTCGCTCGGCCATATTTATCTACAGATAAGTATAGCAGATTTTTAATAAGTACAAAAAAGTTTTCTTGAAATTATTTAAATCTCAGTTTTATTTTTTTTAATTTAACCTCAGAAAAATTCTATAAAATGTATGATAACATCAGTTAGCTAAAGATAAAAAAGTACAAGAAATAAGATACAGAAAAAGAAAAATTATATTTCACATCTGATAAGAAATGTTCATGTAATTAAACAATTATTTAAAAAAAAAAAAAAAATAGAAGCAGTAAAAGAAAAATGTTTTAAGTGTTATATTTTGGGCTGTATCATTAGGCTGGTGGCATAGATGAAGTGGCAAGATACCCGTATCAGGTGTTGAATTAAAATAAACATTAAAATTAGATATATTGAGAATATCATTTTCAACCATTATCAATCCATTGCAGGATGAAGGTCTCTCCAAGTTCAATCCATCTCTGAACTCTAGACTTTGCTCCACATCACTCCAGAACATTTTCTTATTTGATCTATCTATCTCACATGTAGCTTCTTTCTAAGTCTTTTACAATTTCTTGGAATCCTGTTTAAGATTAGAACTTTCCATCTACTATCATCTCTTCTAGCCATTTCTAGCCCAACTCCAGAATTCTTTCAATGATATCAATAACACCTGTATGTTTTATCACACATGTGTTTAGTTTTCAATCTCTTGTTACTGGTAAAAAAAAACATTTATTAAAAGCTTGCCTTTTCAAACACAGGCATATTTTCTTATAATATTAAATTATTTCTACCAAAAATACTCTTATCAAGTTTATTTCTGTGGTTAATTTTATCCATTATATTTCCATCTGTAATAATAATCTGACCAAGTTATTTTTTAGTTGTTAACTTCTAACTTATCTTTATCAATCTTTTTTTTTTTTTTTGAGAAAATCCATTGTCTTTTTAACATTCACCTTTAGTCCTACTTTCTTACTTCCATCGAATAACTCTGACAATATTTCCTGAAGCTCTAAAGCATTATTTTCAAAAACAATTACATCATCTACAAAATCTAATAACTTAAATAATCTCCATTTACTTTTACTCCCTCAGTTTTCCATTATAATTTCACAAAATACTTTTTGCAAAACTGCTATAGAACATTTTGGAGATATGGAATCATTCTGTCTTATACATTTCTCAGTGCTAATCTTCCTAGTATTATTGTGTAATCTACATGTTACTGCTGCAGTTTTATAAATATTCTTCCGAATATGAGAATATCCCGGATCTATATTTTGATGATTTAATGCTTTAATTACCGAAGAAATGATTATAGAATCAAATGCCTTTTCATAATCTAAAAATCCAAACCATAATGGCAACTCATATTTACTGATTTCTTCTATAACTTCTTTTAATACTCGATATGGTCCCTTATACTAAAATCATTTTTGAATTCAGCTTGTTCTTTTGGCTGGTTAAAATCCAAAGTTTGTTGTAGATGAGTTGTAATTATCCTGTAAAAATTTTGTATAGAACTGATGACACCGATAGTTCTATAATTTCTAATATCTTCTTTATCACCTTTTTTTAAATACTAATATTAATATTGCATTATTCCAATCATCTAGTACATCATTATTATTTAGACGTTTGGTATATCACTTTGCCAAAAAATTTTGTATTTTTTCATCTACTTCTTTTAAGATATTGGTTATAATTCCATCATTACCTGAAACTTTTCTCTTCTTCATAGATTTAATTGCATTTTTCACTTCTTTATTTAAAATCTTGAGCAATTCAGGAGATTTAGTATTTGTAGGAGATACTTTTCCTTGTTTGTTATTGTTATATAAT
Source organism: Epiperipatus broadwayi (assembly GCA_028023455.1). Classification (NCBI taxonomy): domain Eukaryota; kingdom Metazoa; phylum Onychophora; class Udeonychophora; order Euonychophora; family Peripatidae; genus Epiperipatus; species Epiperipatus broadwayi. The sequence goes on along the minus strand of JAQFVV010006329.1, from coordinate 266,404 downwards.
TCTTGATAATATAAGTCAGTTCTCCTTTTAGTAATAGTTCCAGCTTTTTTTCTTATTGAAAAAATAAATTTTCTACTAATATCAAGATGTTGTTTTACATTTTTAAGGGTTTATTTTCTTTTATAGCTGTTCTTACTAATTCATAATTCATCATCATCATCATCAACCATTATCAATCCACTGCAGGATGAAGGTCTCTCCAAGTTTAATCCATCTTCTCCGATCTTTAGCTTCTCTTCTCCACAACATCCCTGCACATTTTCTTATTTCATCCATCCATCTCACATGTGGTCTCTTTCTGGGTCTTTTACAATCTCTTGGAATCCAGTTTAAAATTTCAATTGTCCATCTATTATCATCTCTTCTAGCAATATGTCCAGCCCAACTCCATTTCAATCTTTTAATTTTTTCAATAAGGTCAGTAACACCTGTTTGTTGTCTTACCCATACATTGCGTTTTTGATCTCTTCTTGTTACTCCCAACATTCATCTCTCCATACTCCTTTGAGTGGTCTGAGGTCTCTGTATTGCTCTTCTATTAAGTGTCCAAGTCTCAGATCCATAAGTAAGAACTGGTAAAACACATTTGTTAAAAACCATCCTTTTCAAACACATAGGCATATTTCCTTTTAGTATCAAGTTATTTCTACCAAAAGCACTCCAACCAAGTTTAATTCTATGATTAATTTCCTCCATTATGTTTCCATCTGTATTAATAATCTGACCAAGGTATTTGTAACTGTTAACTTCTTCTAATTTTTCATAATCAATCTTTATTTTCATATTTTGAGCAAATCGATTAAACATTACTTTAGTCTTTTTAACATTTATCTTTAGTCCTACTTTTCTACTTTCATCTGCTAACTCCTGCAACATTTCCTGCAGCTCTGAAGCATTATTTGCAAAAACAACTACATCATCTGCGAAATCTAAATGACTTAAATACTCTCCATTTATTTTCACTCCTTTAGTTTCCCATATTAATCCACAAAATACTTCTTGCAGCACTGCTGTAAAGAGTTTTGGAGATATGGAGTCACCTTGTCTTACACCTTTCTCAATGTTGATTTTTCCAGTATCATTATGTAATCTAATTGTTGCTGTTGCATTTTTATAAATATTCTTTAAAATATGACAATATCCTGGATCTATACCTTGATGATCCAATGCTTTAATCACTGAAGAAATGTGTATAGAATCTAATGCCTTTTCATAATCTACAAATCCAAAACATAATGACAACTCATATTCGTTTGTCCTTTCTATGACTTCTCTCAATACCTGGATATGATCTATTGTACTAAAACCACTTTTAAATCCAGCTTGTTCTCTTGGTTGGTGGAAATCCAAAGTTCTCTGTAGACGAGTTGTAATTATCATGGTAAAAATTTTATATAAAACTGATAAAAGGCTGATAGGTCTGTAATTTCTAATATCTTCTTTATCACCTTTTTTAAATATTAATATTATTACTGCATTCTTCCAATCTTCCGGTACATCTTTATCATTTAGACATTTGGTATACAACTTTGCTAAAATTGTTTCTATTTCTTCACCTGCTTCTTTTAATATATCAATTATAATTCCATCATTTCCTGGAGCCTTTCCTTTCTTCATACACTTAATTGCATGTCTCACTTCTTCATTTAAAATTCTGGGCAATTCGGAAGATGTAATAGATATAGGAGGTACTTGTTCTTTATTACTATATAATTCTTGATAAAAATCTTCTACCAATTTCATGATGTCATCTCTCTTTTTAGTAATAATTCCATCTTTTTTTCTTATTGCAGATATAAATTTCCTACCAATACCAAAATGTTGTTTAACATTTTTGAGACTTTTATTTTCTTCTACAGCTTTCCTTGCTATTTCACAGTTATACTTTCTTATATCATTTTCAACTCTTTTCCGTACCATTTTACAAAATTCGAGATATTCAATTCTTTTTAATACATCATTTTTGTATATCTTCATATTCCTTCTTTTCTTCATAAATTCTCTAGTCTCAGTAGAAATTTTATTAGTCAATTGCTGCTTTTTTCTACCAGCTATGTTTGTTGCAGTTTTTAAAAGTGTATCAGTTATTTTCATATTAATTTCATTCAAATCTGTATCATGTTCAAAATCTCCTAACACTTGAAACCTATTTATAAGTTCTAATTTAAATTCATTAGAATGTTTCTGAAGATTAGGAATATCAACTGTAAATATTGTTTTTCTTAATAATTTTTGTCTTTCTAGTTTTACATTAACACATAACTTACACCTTACTAATCGATAATCACTTCCTGTGTTAAATTTATTAAGAACATTACAATCTTGAAATATGTATTTTCTGTTAGTCAAAATATAATCCAATTCTGCTGTACCTTCATTTGGATGCTTCCATGTCCATTTCCTTTTAACATTTTTCTCAAAAAATGAATTCATAATATAAAGTTTTTCTTTTTCTGCAAACTCCACAAGTCTATGTCCTTTCTCATTTCTATTACCATAACCAAAATTACCTACAGCAATTTCATCTTTCATTTGTCTACCAATTCTAGCATTAAAGTCTCCCATAACAATTTTAAAATGTTGTTTACTCTAATCAAAAGCCTTTTGTACATCCATATAAAAATCTTCTACTACTTCATCACTATGAGAACTTGTTGGGGCATAAACCTGAATTATCTGCATTTGGTATCTGCTATTAAGTTGTATAACTAATCTTGCCACTCTGTCCGATACACCATCAATCTCCACAATATTGTTCTTCCACTTTTTATTTATAATGAATCCTACTCCACTTGTATTTCCAATATGTGTGCCTTTATAATAGAGTATATGTCCACTTTTTAAATCAATTGTTTCTTCTCCTTTTCTTCTAACTTCACAAAGTCCAATAATGCCCCATTTAATATAAGACAGTTCTTCTTCTAATTCTTGCAATCTTCCTTCACTTGAAAGTGATCTGCAGTTGTAAGTACCTAAATAAAAAGTCATCATCAAATGGCAGCCTGGGTCTGCAATCAGGGGATTCTTAGCACCCTCCGCCTTCGGCCACCAACCGCGCCTTGGTTGGTGACTTTACAGCCTCCTGGGAATAAGGGCCATAATTATGATAAATTCATAATTATACTTTCTTATATTGTTATCAACTCTTTTTGGTCTATTTTATAAAATTCTAGATATGCAACCTTTCTTAATATCTCTTTTTTATTTATTTTTATATTACTTACTTTCTTCATAAATTGTCTTGTCTCGGTAGAAATTTTACTCATCAATTGCTGCTTTATTTTTTGTTGCAGTTTTTAAAAGTGTATCAGTTGTATTCCTATTGATATTATTCAAATCTGAATCATGTTCAAAATGTGTTAATATTTGAAAACAATTGGCAAGTTTTAATTAAAAATTCATTGGAATTGTCGTATCTGACTTTGCCTTCAGAAGTGGACTATTCTAGATTCCTTTCCTGATTGGCTAGCAACCAGTGGCTATCCAATGGGGATGAATCCTTCATTGGTATTCACGCTCTGAATCCAAGTGTTCCCAGTAAGGTAAGGGAACTGACAATAAATAGTTAACCTTTTTGGAGGCACGGCAGATAGTGTTAACTTCTGTCAACCTGAATGACTGAATGTGCTCTCCAGTGAAACCTCTGCCTACAGCAAAGATGTCTTCACTAGTCACTATTGATACATCTACACAGTGAGGCAAGTCTACCTAGGACTGGAAACTGTTATGACTGCAGTCGAATCAAGGCAAGCTGTCTGAGTGCAGCTGGAAGAGTCTGAACTAGAGCCAACTTGAGGCAACCTGTCCAGTACAGCCAGATTACTTGAACTTATGAGGCAGACTAATCATATAGCTGGAAGTGAGTTCTATCATTTGGTACAACTATCTCATCATAATTGTATAAACTATATTTATATTATTGATTAACTAATGTGTGTGTATTTTATAAGTAATAAATTATACATATTAATTGTTGAGTCATATGTCATTACTTTTTTTGTTGGTTTGGAACCAAACCTGTATAAATCAAGCCAAACACAACAAATTATTTCTGAAGATTAGGAATATCAACTGTGAATACTGTTTTTCTTTTCTTAATAATTTTTGTCTCTCTAGTTTTGCATTAACATGTATCGTACATCTTGCTAATTGATGATCTCTTCGGGTGTTGAATTTATTAAGAACATTACAATCTTGAAAGACATATTTTCTATTAGTCAAAATATAATCCAATTCTGCTGAACCTTCATTTGGATATTTCCAGGTTCATTTCCATGTAGCACTTTCTTACAAAAAAAGAATTCATAACATAAAGTTCATAATATAAAGTTGTTGTTTTTTCCTAAAAACTCCACAAGTCTATATCCTCTTTCATTTTTATCATTATAACCAAATTTATTTCCAGCATTTTCATCTTTAAACTGTTTGCCAATTCTAGCATTAAAGTCTACCATGACAAATTTAAAATGTTGTTTGGTTAGATAAAAAGCCTTTGGTGCATTCATGTAAAAATCCTCTATTTCATCACAATGAAAACTTGTTGGAATATAAATCTGAATTATCTGCATTTGATATCTCTACTAAGTTGAATATGTAATGTTGTTTGGTACATTATTAATCTCCATAATGTTCTTCCACTTTTTATTTATAATTAACCCTACTTCACTTGTATTTTCAATGTTTGTGCCTTTATAGTACAGTATATGCCCACTTGTTAAATCAATTATCTTTTAACATCACAAAGTTCAATAATATCCCATTTAATATTAAATAGTTCTTTACAATTTTTGCAATCTTTCTTCACTTTAAAGTGATCTGCAGTTATAAATACCTAAATAAATAGTTCTTATCAAATGGCAGTCTGAATCCACAATCAAGAGATTCTTAGCACCCTCCACATTTGGCCACCAAATTATGTCTTGTCTGGTGATTTTATAGTCTTATGGGAATAAGATTCATGATTTAATTTTGTCTACAATAGTTGTATAACCAATTCATTCTCACTCACATTAATTTTGTCTTCAAGAATCTGAGAAAAAATATCTTGCTGTTTTTTGATTTTAAACTCTGAGATAAAATGCTAATAAACTCAAAATGCTGGCTAACATGTGTTGGTAAGCAGGCCAGCCATGTTTATTGATAATTTTAAATAAATCTTTTCAATAATGTTAAAATTTGTATTCTTTTAGGTTTTCCTCAGACAACCTTTTAAATCATCATTGTTTTTAACATTCATGATCCATTGGAGGATAAAAGTCTCTATGCTTAATCCAGTTTTTTAATCAATAACTTTTCCATATCTTTCCAGAAAACATTATCCATCTCATGTTTCTTTCTACAACTTCTATAATCTTTTTGGATTTACATTAAGACTTCAACTATCCAGTTATTGTCTTCTTTTTTTTATTAATATATCTAGCCTAACTCCATTATAACCTTTTAAACTTTTTATCCACATATTTGCTTCAGTCCCTCCTTATTACTCTTACTATACTTCTCTTCATACTTTAATGCATAATCTGAAATCATTGTATGAATTTACTATTACTTAGCCAAATTTTAGATTGCTATGTAAAAACGGTTGAAATATATCAATTACAAAAAAACTTCTTCAATAACATAAGCATATTTCATTTTACTGTTAAGTTATTTCTATCCAAAAATACTCCCAAAGCAACAGAGTTCACAATGTTATAGGCAGTTATAAAATCCTCGGATCAGCACACTTCTGAATAATGTAAGGATTGGGAAGTAGACAATTATTTGTAAAATCAGCCTGAAATAATAATTGCAATACTAAAGGAAATGGAAATAACAAAATGCTAGTTTGATGAAACAATATTTATGATTATATACTGTTAACCTTTACTAGCCATTAGAGTTATCTTTTTTAAATAAATAAAACAGAAAAAGGTTATACAATAACAATTGTTTAAATACAAATATAGTATATATACTTAAGCAAGATGTAGTTAGAGGGATTTGAACTCAAACTTTCAAGCCCCCTTTAGTTATCGAAACCATCTTATACAGCCAATACCCATTACCACATACACGTAACAAAGATAAATGATCTCCAATATATGTATTTCATGCACCAGCATTCATCAATTTGTTTGGTCATCATCTCCCATACATATATAATCAATGCTCGGTTTATATTAAAATAGCAAATCTTCAAACTTTAATGGCCAAGTTTCAATCTTCTCCAACTCTTCAGCCATCCATGTCATTGAAAATCTGATGATGGCATGTTCTGTTTGCCAATTTTGTTGTATTTAAACATTACAGATTCAGACTGCATTCTACCCATTCCACTTCTGTGTTTTTAAATTATCTTAAAATCCTATATATGAGGCCTCTGAATGATTTATGATCAACATGGGTATGACAACAAAATTGGCAAACAAAGGCTTTGAACATGCCATCATCAGATTTTCAATGTTATGAATGCTTGAAGATTTGGAGAGTGGAGAAGATTGAAACTTGCCCATTAAAGTTAGAAGATTTGCTATCTTAATGTAAACTGACCATTGATTATATGTGTGTGTGGGAGATGATGATCCAAACCAACTGATGAGTGCTTATTTAGCATGAAATATATATATATTGGAGATCAGTTATCTTTTTCACATGTATGTGATCATGTGTATTGGTTGTATAAGATAAAGTGGATGACTGAAGGGAACGTGAAAATCTGAGTTCAAATCCTTTTTAATAACATTATATTTCTTATTAGATAAAAAAAATTTGGCAATACTTTATCACTCTTAAAGAATGTTTTCTGATTATTATTCATAGAGGTATTTAGATTTTTTTAGATACAACTCCCCCTCCTCCTTTTTCTTATATATATATATATAACTATTACATACATTATACAGTAATAAAAATATGTTAACAATATTATGTATTTATAATCATATCAATAAGCTAAAAGTAATTTATTAATTTACATTTGTATAAATATATCTGTATCATGTAGACACTTCTATTTATAAATAAAATATATTAATTATAATGCTCAGATGTTTATATACATATCTTTACACTTACAAATACAGATCTTTACACAGATACAGGCATTATTAAATTTTCCATTTATGTTTAAATGATCAAATATTAATTATTTTTATAGATTCTTTGTATACACACATTTTTATTTATTTATTATAATGCTCAGATGTTTATATACATATCTCTACAGATATAAATACAAATCTTTATACAGACAAAGGCATTATAAAATGTTCTATTCATGTTTAAATGATCAAATATTAATTATTTTTATAAATGTTTTGTATATATGCATAATTTTTTATTTATTATATGTAATGTAAAAACAGGCAAAACTCACTATACGTATTGCCACACGCAGCAAGCTAGAGTAATCAATGAATGCCAGAAGGCTTGTGCATAAAATCCCCATCTAGTGCCTACTCATCCAATATCCCCAGACTAGTTTCTGCCTTGTGGCCTTCGTCAGTGAGGAGCCTTGGATATGAGAGCACTAAGATCCTAAGGTCTAGATACAGTGCTCTCAGATCCAATTTTTTGAAATAAATTAAGATCCTAAGATCTAGGTGCAGTGCTCTCAGATCCAAGGCTCCTCACTGACAAAGGCCACAAGCCAGAAACTAGTCTTGGGATATTGGATGAGTAGGCACTAGATGGGGATTTTATGCACAAGCCTTCTGGCATCCATTGATTACTCTAGCTTGCTGAGTGTGGCAATACGTATAGTGAGTTTTGCCTGTTTTAACAACAGTTATACATAAGCATAAGAAGTGGCGGTCATGTGAGGTTATATGTAATATAATTAGTTGCCTAAAACATTTTTAACATAAGGAAAAGATTTATTCCATATCTTTATTTTATTAAGAAAAGCTAAGTGCACTTTTGGCCAGAGAAGCCAAATTTTTCAGAATTCATAATGTGATATGAATCTGACTTATCTGGCTTTTCATGCTAAGCTACTGTTAGTAAAATAAAGATGTGAAATAAACCTGTTCTTTAGCCAGCATTAGGAACATTTTATGCAATTAATTACAAATAAGATAAGGAAAAGCATAACAACTTCATATTTAATGGAGTTAGTTTCATAAAGCTATCAATAAATAGTGGAATGTAAATTATAAATAATTAAAAAAATCATCCGTTCAATCTTGACATAATGAATATAAAAGTATAAAATATTATTTATTATGATTTTCATTGCAGTGTAATGTATATACTAATTATATGAAAGAAGGAGCAAGGAAAAAAGGAGATGAAAAAGGGATGGAGGAATAATATTTAAAAAAATCTAGATGTTACTTTGGATAATGATCTTTAAAAATTCCCATTGCAGTGGAACAAATCATTGATAAAAGATTTTAGGTATTAAAAAGTACAATATTTGTCAATGAAATAAAGCAAGAAGTATGGAAATCCACAGCAGCTATATGTAAACTGTCAGTCAGTGTAAAATATATAAGCGTATATATATAGTTATCTGAGGGTTTTCAGTACTTCCACATTATTTCATCTATATATGAGTTAGTAAAATTGTAGATGTGTTAGCTTTTTGATTTTATTTATTTATTTATATACAAAAACCAATATATTAAATTTATTTCCATTTTATGATAATTTTTCTATTTGCTATATGTGCTGTGTATTTTTTAATTCCATGCACTTAATGATTTGCTAAATGTGAGGTGATTATTTTTTAGGTCCATATATTATTATGCAGTGCACTGAACTGTATATTCTACCATAACAATTAAATGACTTCCCATGCACAGATTCTGGATTTTTCTTAATAAATTGGCCAGTTTGAGATCAGTACTTGAGCTTAATTTTAATAATCTCCCATTTTCATTAATATTTTTTTATATACCCTTTAAAATATACTCAAACATTATTTCTTAAAAGTATTAATATATTTTACCCTATACTTATATATATTTCCAAATATTCCACTTTTATTATCCAATTTCAAATTACATGGAATTCATTCTGTATATGTTTTCTACAATTTATTATTCTGTAGATTACTTTTGTAATAAAATCCAACTTTTTTGTTTTGTTTTTTTCTAAACCTTCCTACAAAAAATTTGTCCACATTTATATAGATCTTATATTGGTATCAATTTCTACATATTTTAAAACTTCAGTTTTACACCTGTTATCATAGTAATATAATATCCATATCCATAGATGTATCTTGAATAGTAGAAAGGAGTTAAATGTGATGCTAAATGTTTAAGTATATTAGTTTCACTTTGGATCTTAAGTTATCATTAGTGAAGAAAAAAATCTAGAAATTTGTCTGGGAATATAGATATTAAAACACTATACCATCTGATATCCATCGATTATTCTAGCTTGCAATAGATGGCTCTAGAATAGTATAAAGAAAACTATCTTGGAAGCATAGGAGTAAGTACATTTAATTCTCTTTTACAGGACAGATTTGTTCCTGAAAATTATGTATAAAAAAATTGGATGTAAAAAAATACACTGTATATGGAAAATAAGGAGATTGGTTCCAGATCAATGAAAATAATTAAATAAACCATGTATGGTATCAAATTTTACTTCATAAACATTGAACATAAATAAAAATGAATTATAGAAACATAAATTTCATTTGAAAAATTAAAAAAAATGTAAAGAATCAATGAATATGAAAATTAGGCAAAATTTGTAATTTTAGTTATAAATAGCAAGATTTTATTTGTTGCCACTTTCTGACAATAAATGCATATGTTTTGCATAATTGGAATATCGTTGCTATCACCAAAACTTGCAACAGCACTGCTATCACTAACAATGCTTTGGAAATTGTGTTCTTCCATTGATGAAGTTCTCTCTGCAAACTCTTGAACAATGCTAGCAGTAGTGCCTTGTGGTGCTGATATTACATTTTTATGAATGAATTCACATAATTAATGGCTGGGTTTGTACAGTGGCTATATCTTTATATAGTTCTCTATAAGATGACATTAGTGATTTCAGTTCTCATTGAACCTTTGAAGCTTGTTTCTCATTAGGATCATATTTGACAAAATGTTTAACTTATTGGTTAGTGAGAACAAGGCCTTCTTTGATTTAATTACCATTTAACACTAAATCATCATCGTTATTACAACTGTCTTCTTTAGGATCTGAAGTTTAAGAACAATCTATGATTTCTTTTTCACTTAAAGCTTTAACAAATAACAATTCATCAATATCTTTAGATGACATTATCAAATTTTCCACCAATTAAATGGGCCATTATTATGATGTCGGGAAATTCTATCATATTAAAGTTAGCAGGATCTCTGTTTTCTGGACAAATAATTTCCAACATCTATTCAATGTTGAAGATCTTAATTCAGGTAATGTTAATCCAACTTGATTCATATATTTCAGAATCAAAAATGTCTTTCATACATCTATGACCCTTAATGTTTTATCATTTAGTTTGTCCAAAATATCCAAAATGTATTGAAATGTTTGTTTTATGTAATAAGTTTTAAATGTTGCAATAATTCCTTGGTTTAAGGGTTTAATCAATGATATGGTATTAGGCAGCAGAAAACAAAATTTGTACATTTGGGTATTCCAAAACTCTATAGCTATGGGCATTATTTAATATCAAATTCTAGACCTTTGGCATTCATATATTGCCTAACTTCTGAAATAAAACATTTGTTGAAGCATTCCAGAAAAATTTCAGTGATGACCAGAGCCTTTTTATTTGCCATTCAGTGAGCTGACAATTCATTAAAATCTACATCTTTCATTGAATGTGGTCTTTGGGCTCGATTAATGAGCAGAGGCTTCAATATGTGATCTGAAGCACTGGAGCAGAATACTAAAGTGACACAATCTTTTGATACTTTGAAACCACCAACAGTTTTCTGTGATTTTGCTACATAGGTTATACTTGACATTCTTTTCCAAAAGTGACAACTTTTATCAACATTCCAAACTTGATGCAGGAGTGTATTCTCTATCTTTGATAATTTTAGCTAATTTTTTTGGAAATTCTTTGGCAGCTGTTTCATTTGTGGATGCAGTTTTACCTTTTATTTTAATGTTATGAAGTGCATGTCTTGCAAGAAACTTTGTCATTCATCCTGTACTTGCAGAACATTTACATTCCTTGTTTAACTCAGATGAAGTGCCTGGCTCAATTTCTTTAATTTGTTTGTAAATTTTTAGTTCTGCTTGCTTGATAGCATTTTCATATATTGTACTTTTTTTTTTTTAATTTCTTCTATCCACATTACTAAGGCTTTTTCCAATTTTCTCCTTAACAATATCTTTTGTGTAAAATGATGACATACTACGCAATTCTGTTCCAGAAAGACTGCCTTTCTAATAGCAGCTTTGTTTCTTCTAGTAGTTTTTATAGTAGCTTTGTGTAAACCAAAATGCTTTCCTACAGCTGTTGCTCCTTCTCCACTTGCAAGACAATCTAAAATTTGAATTTTGGTATCCAAAGAAATCACTTTCATTATCGTTTTTGTAGATGGATTATTTGACATTGTATAAGGCTGTAGAAAAATATTTCAGATTTAATTAATGAAACATAAATTCAAAAATATGCGTTCAATGTATAACTTACTGTCTATTGATTTTTAGCCAAATTAATAAATTAAATTTAAACAAATTAAGTTTTTTTTAACATCAACACAACAAAGAACACTTTTTTAAAAAACCTAATGTCAAAATGCAAACAAAGCTCCCCTTTCAAGACAAAATATCAAAAATGCTACAATGTGGACAAGCAAATATCCCCATTTGCAAGAATATTTCCAAAAAAGGGATTTTTAAAATACTGGGAAATAAAAGAGATGAAACATTTTTGTTAAAATTACATGATAATAACCATAATTTTTCTTTTTTAGTTTTTTTTACTGATCATGTTATTTTAAAACAACTCGTGTAGAAAGATTTTTTTTTTTTTAAACTTGTGTTATTTCAAAATCATACAAAAAAAATTGTGTAAAAAGGGAATCAGGTGCATATGAAAATAATCATATGATGTTTGCTGTTAATTGTAAAAAAGAATAATCGTTAAATAATAAGAGTATATTTATTTTATTAACTTTAATGAAACAATTTTAATTCTTTTGGGGAAATATTACAATGAGTTGAAGTAAAAAAATTATTTTAATTTTCGCGATATTCATTGAGCTACATGTATGCCAAATCTTTCACTAAACTTGCACTCTGTTGCCCAAATGATGACATTAAGTAAACTGAAGAAGAACGTAATATGATTAATATGAATTTAATTTAAAAGTAAAATGAAGGCTAAATTTCCTTCATAAATTAATGAAGAATATTATGGTAGACTTATCAAACGACAATAATGATTTCTAGATTTTTTTAGTTATAGTATAAATAAGATCATATCAATACTTGATGACAATAAAAATGTAAAATATAACATATATAAAAAATTCCTAAATGTTTGTCTATAATGCTGTGACATATCAAATTCACAACCAATTAAAAAAAACTATTACATATGTCTGTAATGTTGTCAAATTCCCAATTGAAAAATAAAAAAAAACAACTTTAAATTTGTTTTTATAAACAACTATTTATAAACAACTATACCTAACTAAACCGTAATTGCATTTTATGCAAAGGAAGTAATTCCACCCTTTTTTCCCAGGTTAGTGGGTTCGCTTCCTGGCTGATGCTATGACACATGAGAAAAAAAAAGTAATTCTACCCTTTATATTTAATAATCCATAATTTTTATTACAAAGCATATTTTATGCAAAGGAAATAATTCTGCCATTAATTAACAATTTTTTTACAAAATAGTTGTCCGTAAAGCTGTCAAAGTCACATATCAAATATAACAAATATATTTAAAAATTTTAATTTAGCTTTATTAATTGCTTTGCAGTATACACTTCTGAAATGTACCAAACAGGCCGGATTGTTCCAAACATTTTTTTTTTAATTGTGAATTTCTCATCCTCACGCTTTCATTGCCAGTACTTAATATTTGCTCATATATAAGCATTTGAGTTGAAAGAATAAGTGGATTCATTTTACTCTTTCATAAATACTATATCTTGTGATGGGAATGAAAGTATTCATTTATTATTAACACTCGTGAAAAGCGCATGCACAATTAGCTTGAAAGGCTGATATTTAAATGTAACACATTTATTTATATAATATTAAAATATTTGTTTAATTTATATTAAATCTTAAAAGTACTTTTTTTAAAGCAACCAATTAAAAAAGGATGGCCTTTTCATACTTTTGGGTACATCTGGTATATATATACATTGTGCTTAAGAAAACATAAGTACACATGAATCTGTTAGTAAAAAAGAAAGAAGGCATGACTGAGTAGGATTTTTCCCTTCAAACATTGAGGTTGAAATGACTTCATTAAAATAATTAACATTTTATTAATAACAACAGGCAGATATAATTAATATTAGAGAGGCAAGTTTTTAATAAAAGATAGGATCTGCCATAAAGAACAGTCTTTTAACTATATAATAATTTGTGTTTATATTATTGAACTATTTCCATCATCTAATATAAGTATTGAATGTCTTTAGAAAAATTTAACTTTATTTAAATATTCCAAATACATTCAATTGTTAGTAATAGCATACAGATTAGTAGTATATGCACAATGTTTTGAGAGGTATTATTCTCCCTCTTCTTTAGGTGTTGTTGGCCTGACCAGTGACAGTACTAGCATGAGAATCGAACCTGGATCCTTGAATTTTTTAATATTGAAATTTTAAAGTAATGCTCTAACCATCTGCAGTATTCAGTATTCAAGAATATAAGAGTCCAGGTTTGATTCCCATGTTAATATTGTCACTGGTCAGACCAGCAACACTTGAAGAAGAGAGGAGAATAGTACCTCTTGAAACATTGTGCATATACTAACCTGTGTGCTATTACTAACAGTTGAATGTATTTGGAATATTTAAATAAAGTTAAATTTTTCTATAGACCTTCAATACTTATACTAGACAATGGAAATAGTCCAATATATAAATACAATTAAAATACTATCATCACAAACCTTGAAGAAAACACTATATAATAATTTGCTTTTTTAACAATAGAGTTTCTGATAAAGTAATCCTGCTAACTTTCATTCAGATAACTGATATACATATTCATGGCTGATACAGTGTTCCTCACAGAAAAAAATTTAGGTTTATGACAATTTATCATTCATACATGCAACCAATGTTTTATAGTCATTATAGGTGATTTAAAATAAATGGCTGCTATTGGAAAATCTATTTTAAAAAAAATCTTTTAATAACCTATACTTCTATGCAGTTTTAACAATGTTTTATTTAATTTCTCTATAAGTTTAGAATGTTTAACAGTATTTCTCAGATTCAATCATGTATCTTTTCAATTTACTAGCAATTCAAAGGATAAAATAATGTAAACTATTAGAGAGTAGTAAATAAAGCATGGTAAAAAATGCATAGGAGTAATGTAATTTGATCTGAAATCAGCAATGCAAGAAAAGTAAAATAGAAGCAAACATGATGTAAAGATTATACCATAGCAACCTTTCCATACAGTAGTGTCAGCCCAGTGCAAGTCTTGTAATCAGTGGATTCAAGAAGGTTTGTGCATAAAATTCTTATCTAGTACCTACTCATCCAATATCTCCAGACTAGTTTCTATCTTGTGGTTTGGTCAGTGCTGAGCCTTGGATCTGAAAGCACTGCATCTAGGTCTTAGGATTGAATTCAATCTGCTAGTAGCCACTTTTTACCTATTTAGTTAACTACAAAGCTCATATCCAGAGCTCCTCACTAATGAAAGTCACATGCTAGCAACTAGTCTTGAGATATTGGATGAATAGGCACTAGATAGAGAATTTATGTACAAATCTTCTTGCATCCACTTATTACTAAGGCTTATACTAGTAGCATTATGGAGAGTTTTTACTTTGGCTGCCTTGCTATGCTCATGTGACTATTCTGTTCCACAAGTTAAGTTAAAGTTTATATTTTTCTGTTGCAAATAATCTTCTGAGATCATTGCTATAAAGACTGTTTGCTTATTGTAAAAATGGAGAGAAAATTGTGATCAAGAGAGGTAGATGTAATTGGGTTTGAAATAATTGGAAATTGTTAACATTTAGAAAGTGTTTCATTTTGCCATTTTAAATATAGGAGTAAAAAAAAATCATTTTGTTGAGGGTGTGTTAATATAAGGAGATTTTATGACTAAGCTATACATAAGATTAGTCGGTTTTTTGAGTAAGTTTGCTACTAAAGATTTTTTTAATTTAAGAAAGGAAGTGATTTATTTGAGAAAAAAGATAACGCTATGCTTTGAGGCCTAAGGTCAGGAAACAAGTGTTTATCAATTGCCGTTGAGAGAAAATAATAATTTTCTCTTTTTTGTATAAAGGGGTTTGAAGAGTAAGAGAGGAAGCATAAAGTTAAATATAGAGTAGGTGACTTGAAAAGTAAGGAAATATGGATTGCATTTGTATCCCACAATTCATATATAATAGTCAGAAAGAAATTAGGTATGGTATGGTGTGATAGAGTGTACCATATATGATGAGGTTTATCACTTGAAATGCTTAAATAAGACTAGGAAGGATGTAACATAGACATTGTGATAATGTGATAAAAGAAGTGAAAAAGTGGTTTCTAAGTGTAGATATTTTAAAGAGAAAGTCAGGAGAAATTGAGCAAAATGTAATTGAGGAAGATAGGATAGAGTATGGTTTTAGTGGAGTGACAGGAGATATGGGTGGAAATATTAATAGTGTAATGGATATGGTTAGCCAAAGAATAAGTAAGGTGGAGGAATGCAGAAGCAAAATTAAAATCATTTGAGATGAAGTGTGAGCAGATAAAGGAATTATTGAGTAGGAATGATAAGGAAGTCCAGAAAATAGTAGAGAATGTTATGGATGAAGTAGGGAAAGTAAACTAAGAGACAGTACTGATAGGAGATTCACTAATTAGAGAATGTGGAGATATAATTGCAAGGGAAAATAGAAACAGATATGTAAGAGTATAATTGCCTGGAACTAGAATTAGGGATGTTACAGATAAGGTAAAGAAGTAAGGGTTACAGATGTGTATGCTATGGTAGGGACTAATAATTTATCAGAGCCATCAGAGAAAGTAATGGATGAGTATATAGAATTGATTTGGAATTTGAGTAACATTAAAGGAAGAGGAATAACTGGATTTTTACCAAGATTTGACAAGAGATACATGTTAGATAGAGCATGTTCTATAAATGAGAGATTGAAAAAATTGTGTGAGAGAAATGATGTTATGTTTGTGTATATGTGGGATATTTTTATTAGAAAGAGGGGTTTATATAGTACAAATGGATTGCACTTAGAAAAACAAGGCAGTAAGGTTTTAGGGAGTTTGATTTATAAAGAATATAGTATGGGAAACTTATAAAGGGGGATAGGGTATTAAGTGACAGTGTTATCAGAAAGAAGAATGGATAGGGTGTAAGAAATAATCAAAGGGTAGCTGATTTAGATATAAATGTAGATGTGGAGAGGGAAATGGTCTGTAAAATTAATGGTAAGCAAGTTATTTATAAATGTAATGCAGAAGAAAGAGCCAAAAGAATTTATAAGAGTAGTTAAGAAATAAGAAATTGTTAAAATTGAATATTTGATATGCAAGGTGGTAGACCAAAAAAGTGGCTAGAATTAAATAAAGTAGCTAAAAATGAAGATATTGTTGTACTAGCAGTAGTGGAAACACATCTAAGAGAAGAAGAACCTATACTGGAAGTCTTGGTATGGCAGGTTATAAACAGAAAAGTTATATCAAAAAATATACTTAAATACTGTTGAATGTCAAAATTATTTGTGGTATGAGATAAGGTTAGAATGACAAGAGTGAATTGTGGCTGTAGTGTATATAGCTACTGGAGATAGTCAAATTATAATGGAGTAGAACAGTAGCATATATGAATGCCTAGTTAAGGATATACAGAGTTTTAAAGAAAAGGGGAAGAGAATAAGGGGTATAGGCGATATGAATGGGCATATTGAAGAAATTGATGATGAAGATAACAAGAATGGACAGCTTTTGAAGAATTTTTGTCAGAGAGTGAATTTGAGCATTGGAAATTTGTCAAATATTTATGAGGGGCAATACACATGGTCTAGAATTAATATATTTCACACAATATCTTATGTATTAGTAGAGAAAGATGGAATGAATAAAGTATGGAAAATCAAAGTGATAATGAAGAGAGAGTATGTAATAGTGATCATAATTTCTTTATAATAGAAATGGTTAGTAATGTGATAGAAAATAGTAATAAAAGTAGAAAGGATAGTGAATGATGTGGATGGAGAATGAATGATAAGAATAAGTTAGAAGAATATAAAATAAAAGTTGAAGAAATCATGGAAGAGTTGGTTGGGATGAATATAAAGATTGGCATGGTGAAGTAGAAAAAATGGCAAATAGGGTTTAGGTGAGAATATTCTGAAGAATAAAAGTAATAGAAAAGTGAAAGTTAGGCAAGTGTAAAAGAGAGGAGAAAAGCATGCAGGGAATATAAGTGTGCTATTAAGAACAAAGAAAGTGAAAAAGATGTTAATGTTAAATGGTAAAAATATTTAAAAGAAAAAGAAGTTGGCTAAAATAGATAATTATAGAGAAAGAATGAAATTGAATAGTAAATTGTTGGAGCATATTAATAAACATGGAAGAGATGGGAGTAAAAAATTTTGGAAATACATTAAAAGAAGGAATATATGAGAGAGAGAAATAGTATTACTAGACAATGCAGGAATAGAGTGTAGCTCTAGAGAAGAATTAGAGACAATAAATAACTCATTTTAAAAATCATCAGTATAATGTTGAGTGATGTCACTCAATCTGCATCTGAAATTGTAATGACAATACTCAGTATATAATTCAGTTCCAGTTCATTTTGCAATAGAACCATACATTTTATGATAGATTTTATAGTTGACTAGAATAATTCAAAAGTTGTAACAAACTAATAGAGAAATGTTGCTAAAGTAACTTAAGATTATATTAAGAAAGTATTTTCAGTAAAGAAAAATTTAAGAAAGAAAGGGACAGCAAAAGCAATATTAAAGGCCCTTGGCGATCATTTAAAAAGTGGATATTATGAAATATAAATAATATTGTCTAAATTCATGTTAAATAAATAATTGCTATGATTTAATTTTCAAATACCCAATTTCTTGCATTCATCTTTTTGGCAAATCATCTTTAGGCAAGTACATTAATGATTGATACTCATATTATAATTTTTATTTAGAAATTTTTTAAAAAATATTAGATAAATATTCATCTCATGAGACAAGGATGCCATAAATAGGAAGGACACATGCTATGCTTTATCAAAGAAATAGAATTAGCATATTTGCATATCATTAAACATAGTAGCAAGCTATGATTATGAAGGCAAGATCCTTTGAAAGCATTCAGCTTGTTTGTTTTTAGTTATCTATTTTAGATTAATAGCTTTTGGGAACAGTTGCGCTGCACACGCACATGTGCTAGAATAAATATTTTAAATAAATAATACTAGTCATTTAATACAGATTCAATATGCAAAAATATAATTAAACATAAATTTATTGGTATATTTTAGATAATTACATACACAATAACAATACTGTAAATTACTAAACATCACATGATCACCATACTAGTCTGGGGACATTGGATGAGTAGGCATAGATGGAGATTTTATGCACAATCCTTCTGGCATCCATTGATTACTCTGGTTGGTATTGAGTGACACTACTGTATGGAGAGTTTTGCCTGTGTTAATACTGTAAATTATGGATAAATAACACTGAATTCACCTATTCTTTAAGCTTTTATTTTCTGACATTGTTAAAAGTAAAGAGTGGGAATTTTATATAGTTATATATAATTTCTACTCTTTATTTTTGACATTAGGATGCAATTTCCACCTTTTATTACCAGAAATGTTTGTAAACGAAATGTTTAAATATTAAAATAAAGATTAGTGATTTATTTCTATTCTTATTATTTGCTGATGTATGAGTTTATTCATCCATAGCTTATAGGGGGTTGTAACTTCCATCTAAATTTCATATGCATTAATCTATGAATATTTTACATTTAAGTACATAGTATACACATATATTCTTTATTTTTCATTTTTGTTATTGTTTGTAATAAGTTAACATTTACATCCACAACTGAAAAGCTTTTATTATTTAATTTTAGATACTAAATATGCTCTCAGTGTGGGACACCAGAGCCATAGCTCTCATTAATTGGCTAGGTGTGCTGCCATATTTATTGAAGAATAATTTTAATAATTATTTAAATTGGGTTTTAAATATTCCACTTATTTCTTTCTTATTAATGATTTGATTGTGTTTGATTGTGGTTGGCAATAAACCATGACTTCTTAACTTTTCTCTTCATATTGTCTGGTTTTATGTAGACTAGATTTGCATTCTGTGGATCAAAGGATTGAATAAATTGTTGTTCAGGTTTCTATTATTATATGAGAAAATCTCAATACTGCAGCATGGTTTAGTAAAACAGTATAGTGGCAAACTCTAGAACTCAAGGTCACAGTTCAATCTGTAATCTTCAGTGTCTAAACTTTTTAAGAATGCTGAAGCAATAAACCATTTGATTATTTATCTATGACAAAGATCTCTTCTAGATATGATTTAAGTTATGTTCTGCAAGCAAACAATAATTTTCTTTTACAAAATTAAATATCAAGCATGTGATTATTTAAAAATAATATGCTATTTTTTTAAAGCTTAAATTATTTATGTATATCACTTAAGTAATATTTACTGAGGCTGTGTGACTTAAATAGTGCAAAAAAAAAAATAGTAAATATAATCAGGATTACACCCAGCTGCTTTTAGAAGTCATCAAAAATTAAATGCTATTTTCAACACACTATTTCCTGACTTCAGTCTTTCATTTTTTTGATATTTTTTGTATTAATTTACCTTACTATCTTCAGGTATTTGTGTTAGTATAGGATCCAACTATCATGAGATTCTCATATTAACAATCATTTCTCAGCAGTAACTATGACAATAGGAAAGTGTTGGTACAATTTTTTCTTTGTTGTTTACTTACACTCAACAATTTCTGGCTCTAAACTTTTTCCCCTGTTTTTGTGCATTTTACTTTTTGTCCTTCTATTCCCCATCTCCAAAGTTAAAATGGCCAGGATCATTTATTAGTGTGGGTAATGATGATGATGACAAATGCTTATTAATGACTGTTAAAATGATGATAACAAATAATACCAACTGTTTGCTAAAGTTCATTAAATGTGAATATATAGTCTATAATAATATAACAGGGCTGAATTCAAACCCTGTTCTAAGTCATAGGGTGATACCACCGAGCATACATATATACTCCAATCAAGTGTAATATTAAGTTAAATTATTTATTTTTTTCTCGTTGTTGTTTTGTATGCGTGTGTGTATATATTTTAAGTAAGTAAATAAAAATAGATTGAAACATAAGAGGGACGGGGGATTATATAGTTTGTGCTCTTATATTTTGTTTATACACGTGTTTATATTGCTGTATGAGTGAGTAAATGTAATAGTTTCGTAAAAAGAAATTGATTCCAAGATGGATGACTAAAGGAAAGATTTTACAAATTCTAAAAGATATATTAATTGGAAATAAAGAATTCAGAAAATTATAGATCGCTATCTCAAGAAATAAAGCTATTTTAATTTAAAAAGAAATTGATTCCAAGATGGTCGACTAAGGAAAGATTTTACAAATTCTAAAAGATAAGTTAATTGCAATGAAAGGACCCAGAAAGTTGCAGATCGCTATCTCGAGACAAAGCCGTTTTAATTAATAAAAGAAAATGTTATAAATAAGAGACAATGAACGGTCGAGTGTGGATCTCAAGGTAAAATTGAAATTCCTGAACATAGATAACAAAAAACAAAGAAAAGAAAGTTATTGAAAAGATTTTTTATTTGCAAACCATGTGGTTTAATTAAAAAGAAGAGAACAATAGCATGATTAATTGGGGAAAAAGCTGAACTTTGAAGGGGATTCTAGAACTGTGACTGCCACGAGCAGGATCGTAGGAAAATTAGTAAAAGAAAAAAGTTTATATAAAAAAAAATCATGAACAGGCTGGGGTAGAAGAACAGAATGGACCGGGCTTGCCATCCATCCTGCAGAGATACCATCGTCGCTGTCCATGTAGGAATGAAGCCCTTCCTAAATTATGGAACGAACAGCATTCACCGGACGCCATTGATTGCCTTACAGAAGCCTACAAAAGAAAGAAATCATTTACTCATAACATCACAGTATGAAGCCAGTGGAAAATTTACCATTAATCTGCACCTGGGTGAGATAAAGTAGGTAACTCAAATAGTTTCGTAAATGACAGTAACCTCTTGAATGAGAACATAGCTTAATAAAATGCGAAAAAGGGTTAAAAGTAAATAAAGAGACAGTTGAAATAACGCCCTATATAACTATATGCCTAAATAGACAGGATAATGTCTGATTGCAGTTATTTTTCATGCTATGATATATATGTTTTGTTTATTACATTTATGAACTTATGCGAGTGTGTATTCACATGCGTGTCATTTAAGTATATGGGCACAAACCAATATCCAATTATGGGATTCTATGGGGTTTTATTAATTTTTTTTGTATTAATAAATGTTAAGTAGTGTTTTAAATATAATTGTGTGTGTTTAGTGTTAATTTCTTTAAAAAAAAACATAGATTAAAAAAAAAACATAGATTACATAGTACAATTAAAGGGTAGCATTAAGAATAAAAGTAAGAAAGTAAAACAAATCATTTATGCGCTCCGTGCGCAGGTGATCTGTTCCCTCCACCTCTTTCCCACGGTCAACGACCACTACTCCTGAGTGATCTATCCAGAGGTATAAGCTCTATTCACTAGAAATAAGTACTCGTTCTCTCCCAGCATAATTCTTACTTACTCGTAAGTAAGATTGGCGCTTGGAGTCAAATTGACATCCATAAATATGCTGGGCGAGTAATTAGAGTACATTGCAGAACCAACTACATATATATGTGTTCGCATCATAATTTTCATTTAAAGGAAAAGAGCAGAAACTTAGATTTGAAATACGTAATAAATGTATACCACCTATATACGTGTTACGCCGAGTATGAACTGTTATAATGGCGCACCAACGAAGAAGCTTTTGAAGAGTGGAAAGTAGGGGAGGGGGATAGAATATAAGTTAAATAAGACAGTTTACTATGGAGTTTTGCTTTATATGGTTTTATATTTAAAAAAAGGGAAAGAAGTACAGTATAAGAGCTATAAAATACAGCTTGTGTAGATGAATTATTGCTGGCAATTTTACTTTGTCTATATTGAAATTAATTAGGTTAAAATAACATTCGAATTAATATTTTAGTATATATGTGTATGTATTGTACAGTCCATGGAAATTTTGTTGTTTGATTCGCAGTGAAATAATATTATATATTCGAATTCTATTTTCTGTTTAAGATTTTACTTATTATATTAAATATTTAACTGCTTTTGACATTTACAAAAGTGAATAAATAAAACTTTCATAATTTTTAATTTGATATAATTGAGAGTGATTAACTTTAGAAAGCATTGTATTGAATACGTTTTACATGAACTCTGATATATATATATCTAAACAATACAGCTGAATTTTTTTTTTGTTGATCCGTTTCGTATATGTGTATGCGATTATGAGATTAATATTTCCCATGAAAGGGCATATTATAATATACAGCTAGTGCTAGAAATCTGTGGATTCATTTTGAATAAGTTACTATTTTAGTTTAATAGGCAGAGTAACATGAAATACTAATCATCTTGGTGAAATATAAAGAAAGAGATTAAGGAATAGGGTTGAAAGGGGCTAGATAGAAAAATTAGACAGAGGACACAGTATTTCAGGGATGGAGAGCAGGTCTGGTGCATCTGATATAGAAATAGTAATATAATATCTAAAAAGGGAGTAAGATGGAAGGGGTGAAAATAAAAACGTACAGAGGGGAAAAGGAGGAGTGGCCAACAGAGCATATTCAAAGCCTACAAAGATATTTGATAGCCACAGAATACCAGATAAAGATAAAGTGATGATAGCATGCCACCACCTTGAAGGATATGCTGAGGCTTGGTGGAATTCCACTTTTACACCAGCCACAAACATTCCCAGATTATAAAAAGGGTCTGAAGAAGGCCTTCTGGAGGAAAGAGCTGCAGGAGCACATTAGAGTACAGTTAATGAAGGAGCAGTTTCAAGAAAATAATGGAGAAGAATATGTGCATTTTTTCAGGAGACAGGTGGCCACGCTAAAGACATTAGAAGCATGCAGACTGTCTGAAAAACCGATTCTAAGAATAGTTTGCAGGAATCTACAGAGGTAGATAGACTATTGAGTCAGATAGAGGTAAGTAAACAGATGAGACAAATTTATGAGCAAGGATTGAGGTTGGGGGAACAGACAGGACTTCATGGAATAAGTAAAGGATATGGACAAGAAAAAAGGGAAATAGGAAACTTAGTGTGTTCATGGGAAGACAGAGTCTCAGGTTATGCATGTCAGACATGCCCTAAAATTCCCATAACAGTGAACCAAATGAAGATGGAGGCTCTTTTGGATTCAGGTAGTCAGGTTTCGGTGATAGCAGAAAGACAATACCACAGAATTAGGAAAGAACAATTGGATGTACCTACCCTACCATTGAAATCAGCTCATGTAACAATGGCTAATAACCGAAAAGCCAAGATTGAGTCCAAACAAATATGGCTAGATATTAAAATTGATGGAGAAAGCTGTCAGCATGTCTTTTTGATAATGAAAGACTTGATATGTGACACTTGTTAGGATCAGATTTTTTGCATAAATATAAATGCACTTTAGATTATGAAGGCAGGCAAGCCACGTGTAAAGGAAAGGTAGTTGAGTTTCTGAGTGAGAGTTTATATAGGTCAGTCAGGGCATTATGCACGGTGGAAGACCTTATGAATGACATCATTATGGAAAGGATACGGGAGGCAAAGATGGCCATGGGAAGTTGGGAAAGCACATTGATGCAAACATTGCAAGAATACCATCAAGTTTTCTCTGACAAACCGGGAATAATACCAGGTTTTGAACAAAGGATTAGAGTAAATGAAAACCAACCGTTTAAAGCCAGGTCATACCCTGTTCCTTATCAATATCAAACCGAAGTGAAAAAGCAAATAGACCAGATGGTAGAATGGGGCATTGTTTTAAAATGCTCATCAGCTTACTGCAACCCGTTGGTGGTTGTGAGGAAGAGAGATGGTACAATCAGGCTGTGCCTCGATGCGAGGGAACTGAACAAAATAACCATTCCCGATTGTAATGTTCCACCACCCATACAAGAACTTCTGGGAAGATTCAAGGGAAGATTTTCAATGTTTGACTTGACTGCTAGTTATTGGCAGATCAAGCTACACCCAGATGACTGTAAATATACTGCGTTTCGATATGAGGTTATTCATATCAGTTTAACCGGATGCCATTTGGCCTAATTAACAGCAGGGCCGGATTGCTAAGGTGTTTAAATCAGGTGTTATCCCCTGAAGTAAAAGATATAATCACGATGTACATGGACGATGTGTTAGTTGCATCAGACACCATAGAAGAGCATATAGGGCATATAACAATGTTTTTAAAGGAGTACAAGGAAAAGGGGATTAAAATAAACTTAAAAAAAGTACATTGCTTCAGGAAGAAGTTATGTTCCTAGGTCATATGGTAGGAGCACAAGGTATTAGGCCTCACCCTGATAAGGTCTTAGCTATTAGAGACTTTCCAGCACCCAAATCCAGGAAACAAGTATGATCCTTCCTTGGCTTGTGCAACTTTTACAACCAGTTTCAAGAACAATTTGGAGAACAAATGGAACCCTTGGTGAGGCTATTGAGGAAAGATGTAAGGTGGGAATGGAAAGAGAAACAAGAACAAGCCTTCAAAAGGGTGAAGGCAGGATTTATTGAACATGTAATGTTGGCATTTCCCGATTTTGTGAGGCCATTCATGGTGCAGACAGATAGTAGTGGGTATGGTTTGGGAATAACAGTGGCACAAGTGCAAGCGGATGGTCAGATAGGGGTATTGTATTTCCTGAGTCGATTGCTTATGGGACCTGAACTCCATTATATGGCAACTGAAAAGGAAGCTCTAGCAATTGTTTGGGGTTTCCAAAAACTTCGTACACTCTTGTTAGGATCAGAAGTCATCGTGGTCACTGACCACAAAAGCTTGGAATTCATCAATCATGTACTTAACCAATAGTCGGTTAGTATGCTGGAGTCTATACCTCCAAGAATATAACTATACAATAAGGTATTGCAAGGGTTCAGAGAATATAGTGGCAGATACTCTCAGCTGGAACCCTACACCTTCAAAATCTCAACATTTGCAGACAGAAAATTTATATATTGCTGGCATGAGCTCACAAATAGATGGGGTTGAGAATGACCTTAAACAGCTGGCTCAATGCCAGAGAAAAGACACCCAATTGAAACAGGTAATTGAGCACCTGGAGGATGGGGAGACCAAGGTTGTAAGTTGGTATGAACATAGGATTGGACATTGTAAAATAGAGGGATCCATACTTCAATATAAAGTCAAACAACCCAGAAGAATGGAGGCCAATCATACCTAGACTGATGACAGAGGCAGTGGTGACTCATGTCCACCAGGCGTATGGACACTAGGGGTGTGGAAGACCAAACATTGGCTCAGGAATCGGTTTTATTGGCCCAACATGCATGCTAAAACAGTTGCTGTCATTGGCCAATGTGAAGTTTGTCACAGAGCCAAACCAGCAAACAGAAATTATGCAGCCCCAATGATATCCATAATACCAAAGAAACCACAGGAGATGGTAGCAGTGGACTATTATGGTCCATTGCCAGCATACAATAAAAAGAAGTATTTGTTGGTGGTATACGATTTGTTTTCCAAATTCGTGGCTGCATACCCAATAGCTCAAGCAAATACAAGGAACACTATATGCATATTAGAAAAGGAACATTTTCCATTAGTGGGGAAACCTCAGATTATCCTCTCTGATCATGAGACTCCATTTACATCTGGAGAATGGGGAAGATGCATCTAGAGATCAGGGATCTGACATATACTGATGTCCATCCGGAACCCCCAATCAAACCCTTGTGAACGAGTGATGGGTGAGCTGGGTAGATTGTTCAGAACTTACATCCCAACCAACCATAGAGGTTGGGTCAGAAAAATTAGTGAGATACTCAATTATATTAATTGGGCAGTAAATGAGTCAACGGGATTCTCTCCTATACATTTGCACTGCGGCCGTGATGCTCCTCAATTAATACCGGATAATCTGTCAAGAAGTGAGGAAAACTCAGTAGATACTGAAAGTGATCAAAGACAGGTGTATCGCACCTCATAAGAAAAAGCCAGAAGCGGAATAGAATGCCAATGAGATACCATAGGTTCAAAGTGGGTGACCAGTAAATGAGCCAGGGAAGTTCATATGTAAAAAATTTTGTAATTTCTATGAGGATCCATTCACCATTGTGAGATGTCAGGGAAATCACGTGTTTTGGGTAGACACTGGACAGGAAATAAAGGGATCATATAATGCTCGGTCACTCAAACCCGCACCATCAGAGTAATAAGTAGAATAATTTTGGGTTTTAGGGGTGAGCCATTTAAATACTAAAATGGTATTTAAAGGCTTTCAAAGGGGAGCATTATAACAGGGCTGAGTTCAAACCCTGTTCTAAGTCATAGGGCAATACCACCGAGCATACATATATACTCCAATCAAGCATTATATTAAGTTAAATTTTTTTTTTCTCATTGTTGTTTTGTATGCATGTGTGTATATATTTTAAGTAAGTAAATAAAAATAGATTGAAACATAAGAGGGACAGGGGATTATATGGTTTCTGCTCTTATATTTTGTTTATGCGCGTATTTATATTGCTGCATGAGTGAGTAAATGTAATAGTTTTGTAAAAAGAAATTGATTCCAAGATGGATGACTAAAGGAAAGATTTTACAAATTCTAAAAGATATATTAATTGGAAATAAAAAATTCAGAAAATTATAGATCGCTATCTCAAGGAATAAAGCTATTTTAATTTAAAAAGAAATTGATTCCAAGATGGTCGACTAAGGAAAGATTTTACAAATTCTAAAAGATAAGTTAATTGCTATGAAAGGACCCGGAAAGTTGCAGATCGCTATCTCGAGACAAAGCCATTTTAATTAATAAAAGAAAATGTTATAAATAAGAGACAATGAACGGTCGAGTGTGGATCTCAAGGTAAAATTGAAATTCCTGAACATAGATAAAAAAAAACAAAGAAAAGAAAGTTATTGAAAAGATTTTTTATTTGCAAACCACATGGTTTAATTAAAAAGAATTGGGGGGAAAGCTGAACTTTGAAGGGGATTCTAGAACTGTGACTACCACGAGCAGGATCATAGGAAAATTAGTAAAAGAAAAAAAGTTTATATAAAAAAAAATCATGAACAGGCTGGGGTAGAAGAACAGAATGGACCGGGCTCTGCCATCCATCCTGCAGAGATACCATTGTCACTGTCCATGTAGGAGCGAAGCCCTTCCTAAATTATGGAACGAACAGCATTCACCGGACGCCATTGATTGCCTTACGGAAGCCTACAAAAGAAAGAAATCATTTACTCATAACATCACAGCATGAAGCCAGTGGAAATTTTACCATTAATCTGCACCCGGGTGAGATGAAGTAGGTAACTCAAATATTTTCGTAAATGACAGTAACCTCTTGAATGAGAACATATCTTAGTAAAATAATGCGAAAAAGGGTTAAAAGTAAGTAAAATAATGCGAAAAAGGGTTAAAAGTAAATAAAGAGACAGTTGAAATAATGCCCTATATAACTATACACCTAAATAGACAGGATAATGTCTGTTTGCAGTTATTTTTCATGCCATAATATATATGTTTGGTTTATTACATTTATGAACTTATGCGAGTGTGTATTCACATGCATGTCATTTAAGTATGCGGGCACAAACCAATATCCAATTATGGGATTCTATGGGGTTTTATTATTATTTTTTGTATTAATAAATGTTAAGTAGTGTTTTAAATATAATTGTGTGTGTTTAGTGTTAATTGCTTAAAAAAAAAAACATAGATTACATAGTACAATTAAAGGGTAGCATTAAGAATAAAAGTAAGCAAGTAAAACGAACCGTTTATGCGATCCATGCGCAGGTGATCTGTTCCCTCCACCTCTTTCCCATGGTCAACGACCACTACCCCTGAGTGAGCTAGCCAGAGGTATAAGCTCTATCCAGTAGAAATAAGTACTCGTTCTCTCCCAGCATAATTCTTACTTACACATAAGTAAGATTGGCGCTTGGAGTCAAATTGACGTCCATAAATATGCTGGGCAAGTAATTAGAGTACATTGCAGAACCAACTACATATATATGTGTTCGCATCATAATTTTTGTTTAAAGAAAAAGAGCAGAAACTTAGATTTGAAATACGTAAAAAACGTATACGACCTATATACGTGTTACGCCGGGTACGAACCGTTACAATATATTACTATATATATATGGTATGAATGTACTCGGCTACCTACATTGCATTTTATGATTAATTTTTCCTTTAAAACACTTCATCTATGTCATAAAATAATACTGGAATAACTAATTGATAAATTTAAGATTCAACATACTTTATGTATCTAAAATATAGGTTTGTAAATAATTAAAAAAAAAAAAATAGAACAAAAAATTAAAATGAAACATTTTCCCACATGTTACAATTTTTGCAATCTTCATTGATTTTGCCCAAATGTTTTTATTTGTAAAAGAAATATAAACATAAATCTCGGAATTGTTTATTTAAATTATTTTATTATTATTTTAGTTTTAAAAAAAAGTAAAAATAATTCACCTTATGTAGGCATAAGTGGAAATCTTGTGAAATACATTTATCATTGTTTAATATTTATCTATTGCATACTGTGGCAATTCAATTTACAACTGCCACACTTTTCTAACCTGATAAATAATTGTTTATAATAATTTATGTATTTATCTAAAAATGATTGTTTCCAGTGAATATGTGTCTTAAATATAATGCATGTAAATTTAATTGTGGCAATACATGTGTGATAAAATGGAATGATGATGAAGATATGTTTGGACTAACAGAATAGAGTAATTTAGCAAAAATGCATATTGAAGATTAGTATGTGCCCGGTGCAGTTTAGTGCAATAGGGAAGGGTTACACTTTGGAGACATGGCCAGTGCTTAAACTTTCCATGAATTTCCAAGCAATAAAACAACTTGATTATTCTTTTATTTTTATATATTTTATAATTGCCATTTATAATCAAAATTTTGAAAAATACATCTGCATATATTATTGGAATTCATTTCAAGCCAAATTTTAATGAATCATTTTTTAAATAAACCTGCAACCATGCCCACCTTTTTATTACATTAACGCAAATCTATTTTGTCAGCTAAAATTATATTTTTTTCCATCTGATCTTCAATTTATTAAACTGTAAGTAAATTAAGCATTGATACCCAAAAAGGCTGAAACTTCATATTAGCAGTAATCTTTGTTTTTATATCAATCAAGTCAGCTTACAGTTTTGTATATTAATTTATACAGAATATTAATGATTTTAATTAAGATGAAGGTTAGATGAAAAAGTATCTCCTTTCATCTGACAAAATAGATTGATTGGCATTGATATAATAAAAAGATAGGCACATTTACAGGTTTATTTAAAAAATAATTACTTAAAATCTGACTTGTAATATATCCTAGTAACATATTCATATGTATTCCATGAAATATATTTATAATCCTAACATTGTAAATGCATTTATGTGTTAAATTAAAATCATTAGTATTGTGGCTAAATTAATATTTGAAACTGTAAGCTGGCTTGATTCATATAAAAACAAAGATTGTCATTAATTTGAAATTTCAATCCTTTTGAGTATCAATGTTTAATTTTATAAAATAATAAACCAGGAGTCAGACGGGAGAAGGTCTCCATTCATCTTATATAATGAAAAGGTATGCATATTTACAGATTTACTTAAAAATGATTTGTTAGAATCTGGCTTGTAATGTACCCTAGTAACTCATTCAAATGTATTTATTCCATTAAATAGATTTATATTTCCAACATTATATTTGATAAGTCATAAAATCATTTATTTGTAGAGTATGTGACTTGGATGGGGAGATCTCAGGTTCGATTCTAGTGTTCACAATTGTGGCACTCAAACTTCTTACGAATTCCAGAGCAATAAAGCCATTAGTATTTTTATTAAAACAGGCAAAACTCTCTATACAGTAGTGCCACTCAGTGCAAGCCAGAGTAATCAATGGATGCCAGAAGACTTGTGCATAAAATCCCTATCTAGTGCCTACTCATCCAATATCCCCAAACTAGTTTCTAGCTTGGGCTTTCATCAGTGAGGAACCTTAGATCTGAGAGCACTGCACCTAGATCTTAGGATCTAACACAACCTTCCAGAAGCCACCTTTTATTTCTATTTAACTACAAAACTATGAGAATAAAACATAATAATATTTTCAATCCAAACTAATTAGCTTATATGGTCATATAGGTCTGAACTCAATTCAGTACCCATACATTTTGGTATCATGAGTTCTTTAATAACCATAGCCACCACTATTTTATCAGGCAGGATTGGTATTTAAACACTAAACATCACATGATCACCATTTCTTATGCTTGCTCATAACTTATTAAAACAGGCAAAACTCTCCATACAGTAATACCACTCAGTGCAAGCCTGAGTAATCAATGGATAGCAGAAGGCTTGTGTATAAAATTCCTATCTAGTGCTTACTCATCCAATATCCCCAGATCAGTTTCTATCTTGTAGCTTTCATCAGTGAGGAGCCTTGGATCTGACAGCACTGCACCTTCATCTTAGGATCTAATGCAACCCTCCAGCAGACATTTTTTATCTCTAACTACAAAACTATGAGAATAAAAATGAAAACACAATAATATTTTCAATCCAAGCTCATTAGCTTATATAGTCATATAGGCCTGAATGGCACTATTATATGGAGAGTTTTGCCTGTTTTAATAACAGTAATGAGAAAACATAAGAAATGGTGATCATGTGATGTTTAGTATTTTTATTATTTACATGTTGATTAAAATCATTAATATATATTTTAATTTAGAATAAAATGATTGGCTGAGACTGTTAAAATATAGTTAAATTATAATAAATTTAAAAGTATAATGTTTAAATTGAATGAAGGGCAAAGTTTCAGGTACTGTTTTTTAAAAATTTTTAAGTTGTGTACTCTAAAGAACTTCTCTTGGAATAAAAAAAAAATTAAAACTACTAATTTATTAATTTTTTCTAAATTTACCCTATAAAGTATAAACCATTATGTTGAAAAGAAATAGCATCCTAATAATACAGCTAAATTCAATAACTATTGGCAAAAACTAATTAATTTTATAAAATACCAAAATCATCTAGACTGAATACTCAAGGAATTTATGTGTCAGGAATTTTTAATCACTCATCTATACCTTGCATCCATGAGTACTGGGAACAATAGAAGATAAATGCATTTAAATGGCATTAATTATTTTAAAAACTTTATTTGATAACTGAAACACACAGGCTTATTATATACCTGTGTTTATATATGTAATATATAGGGTATATGAGCACAGACTTTCACATGACCCATCACTCTCCACACTATCTCATAGCACTGATACCCTTAAACACATATGTGTTGAAAAGATAAATAATCACCAATATACATATTTCATGCTAAACCAACAATCATCAGTTGGTCCAGATTATCAACTCTACACATATATTCTCTAAGTGCTCAAATATATATATTAAGATAGCCAAACCTCGCACTTTAAAGGACAGGCTTCAATCTACTCCACTCTACAACTCTTCAACCGTCCATCCATTCCGTCATCAGATTTTCAATTTGATGGACGGTTGAAGAGTAGTAGTGTGGAGTAGATTGAAGCCTGTCCATTAAAGTGCGAGGTTTGGCTATCTTAATATATATTTGTGCACTTATAGCATATATGTGTAGAGATGGTAATCTGGACCAACTGATGATTGCTGGTTTAGCATGAAATACATATATTGGTGATTATTTATCTTTTCAACACATATGTGTTTAAGTGTATCAGTGTTATGAGATAGTGTGGAGAGTGGTCGTCATGTGAGAGTCTGTGCTCATATATCCTAAACTTTATTTGAATAAATGTTGGCAGTAATACATAAATTTGAGTCTGATTTTCTGAATGCAGATAAAAATGTGTGTATATTATATGAGCAGAAGCAGAAATATGACTTTTTAAAAACCAGAATTTTATAATAATTCATTTCATGATGCATACACCTATACACAGATTCGCAAAATCTTATTGATTATAAATACATGAAAATGTGATCATTTTAATTTTATAATTAAATTAGCTGCAACTTAAACTACAAATAATTCATATTTTGAATATAGATAAATTCCTGTCCACTTTGTACTATGAAGGGAACATGTTCAATGCTTTATTACTACATGCCCAATATATGTTGATTATAAATGATAAACACAGAAATATTAGATAACTGAGACTTACATCATCTATCAAGACAGCATGAAGAGATTAGAAAAATTGCATTTAAAAATATTCTTTAAAATTTTAGAAATATAATGACAAGATTATAAAATCAATCAATATTATCTTTAACTTACTGGACTGTAGTAATGTAGAGTTTATTAACATAAAATCATATCTTCATTGGATCGGATATGTGAAATATATGAACTATGGCAAATTTCCTCAGTAAGTATTTTATAATGATCTTGAACATAGTTTCATGGAAGAGCCAGACCCTGATTACTTTGTAAATATTAGCTCAAAGAAATTGTGAAAAAAGTGCATCATTGATTGCTTCATTGAAAAAAATTTGGCTGAGGATAGAATAAAATGAGGAGCTGCAATTTGTTGCCATTTTTCAGAAAGAAAAGCTTGCTGTAGAAGTTAAAACACAGCACTGCAAGTCTAATAGATTAATACTTTATGTGTAGATGTAAATTGATTTCTGTAATCAAACATTTCTATTGCAGTAGTAATAGTAGTAGTAGTGGTGGTGGTAGTGGCTGTGGTGGAAGCAGTGGCGGTGGTGGTGATAGTAGGGGTGGCGGTGGTAATAGTAGTTGTAGTGGATGGTGATAGTGGTGGTAGTAGTAGTTGCAGCAGCAATAGTAGTTGTAGTAGCAGCAGTAGTAATAGAAGTAGTAGTAGTTACTTGGATGCTGCTGGAGTAAGATGTTTTTTCTTAGCTCTTGAATTGCTAGAAATAAATAGTGAGGTAAATGAAATATTATTTCAATTTAGGCATTTGTAATGCAGGTAAAGTAATTAAGTTTTTTAAAATTTGAGAGATCTCTGACTCATTTTTGAAATATTTTAATAATTATTATATCAAACATATGTAGAACTTGATAAATAATTTTCATAGATTATATTTTCATAACATGAGATAGTGTATATTTTAAGTATTGTTACCTGTGTTTCATCTATTGCTTTTATTTGGAATGTTCAAATATTTTTACTATCTGGATTTAGATTGAAAAAAATCAAATTTTTAATTATCATATTGAAAGGAGTAAGTTGTCAATGAATTTTTTTTCCTCAGAATTATAATTAATTATATACATTTTGGAAAAACATTCTAAATGAATAGGCTGATTAACATTTGAGTTAAGAAAAATGTGTTTGGCAAGAGCATTTTAAAACAGAATATTAATTTAAAAAACTATAAAGAAGCTTAAAACAAGTAAGTTAAGTACATAATTCATTGTGGTACACCAAGATTATAGCCATTTATATAATAAATTATTTTTCTCTTCATTAGTAAAATTGTAATTATAAGTATGCGACTTTTTTTTCGCATTAGATAGTGAAGCTATAATTTTACTCTAATTTATAATAGCTTTGCTAAGCGCTTTCGAGATTTCATGTTTGAATCTCATACTCATAGCTTTGTAACTAACGATTGTTATGATTATGCAAATGCGTTTGAATTTTTAATTAGTCCATTGTTTAGAGAGAGCAAAACATGCCTCTCTTCTATTAATGGCATTGATGTCATTTGCTATATAGAAAGCTTCTTTAACTTTTCTTTTGGCGTCATTTTTTTCTGTACAAATTATTTGGGCAGAACTAAGTTCAAATATATGGCCTGTAGCCGCTTGGTGGTCCCAGATTACTGAAGATCCTTCATTTTTATTTGAGCTGTATCTAAAGTAGTATTCCCAGATTGTTTAATGGCTATTTGACAATGTGAACCCATCTAAGTGTTAATCCAATTCAGCAAGACTTCAGTACAGACCATATTTTTTAAATATATTCCATTGAATCAATGACTAACCAAACTTATAATTCTAGATTGGTTTTTATATTTGACTATTAGTATTCCAAAAGTGCATCTGTTTTTGTCATCATTCATCATTATAGTGCCCAGCAGAGAGATGTGTTTTTCTTTACATGAAGTGTAGACTATCCTAACACCTTTTGCTACAGAAATATATTAACTTAACCTGAATATTATTTGTTTAGCTGTCAAATCAAAAGCTATTGTAAAATCTAACTATTCATCATTATCATCATCATTTAAATGAACTCCTGAAAGATGATTGTTAACTGCGTTTAAAATGACAAATCAAGTAAAGCCCAGATTGTATTATGAAATTGGAAAAAAAAAATACCACAACTCAAAGTGAAGAGACATTTAAGGTTATATTTGCTTATAGAAAGGTAGCTAAGAAATTTGAGTTATTTGCATGTTAAACAATAAGTATTTCTGGTGAGAAATATTTTTTCTTTCATTATTTATCCATGTAAAAATTATTTTTTCTTATTTCATTTGTTCATATAATATTTACATTTCCCCAGTTTTTAAAATGTATTTAATTCTAAGCAGTATGTAACTTGCTTATCCTAAATATTTCATATATGTAAGCAGAAGTGATTTGAACTCAGGATTTTTCAATCTATTCATCCTCCATTCCATCGCAAGCAACCGATACACATGCAAAAAAGATATATGATCCCCAATATACATATTTCATGCAGAACCAACACTCATCAGACCCAACTGATGAGTGCTATATGCATATTCTCTTTATAAGATCTAATAGTAAATGCAGTTCTCATTTATTCTTAAAGATTTCAACATTAATAAAGCTTGGTTTTCTGACAATGCTAAAGTTAAAAGTGGAAATCAAACCAAAACCAGATAAAAACATGATACTATTAATTTGATATCATAATGAATTGAACAAAAGATAGAAACATAATTTCATTTTTAATAAGCTTTTTATGATTAATCAATTGAAGTCAATTAATCAGCAAAGAGAAGATCATGTGTGTTTATTGAGCCATGCAGAGGATTATTTACTTCTGCTTCTATTCAATTGTGGTTAACATCACTGCTAATGGAGCACATTGATATTCTGATTAAGTTTCAATAGGCTTTAATGATTTTATTACGACCAAAAAGCAATTGATTATATTATTTTACGGAATACATAATTTATTTCTTATATTTAGTCTAAATTTTTTATTTAATGTGAGCAGGTACTTTGCCGATGATAGCTTCTCAGAATTTACAAACTTATGGTCAATTATATCCTATCAATTTTGCTTAAAGTCTCACAGGATTTATTTTGAATATCTTTTGTCTCATTTATTACGTATATAATTATGCGTTATTTTTTATATATATATAATTATTTGATTTATGTTATTTTCTATTTTAGTGGATTTTTTTTATTTGAAATATAGGCAAATATCATGTTTCCTATTTATATATTTTGTATTTATATTGTGATTTCTAATGAAGAAACCATTCATTTGGAAGTTTAAGTGATTTTAAATATAATACATACACTCATATATAGATACTCAACGTTTTAATTTTTTATTATATGTCATAAATTTTCTTTTTATTTTATCATTCTCAATTTTATTTAACTCTTATTTTTTATGGCACCTTTTAACATTCCTTACTGTAGCTCATCTCTTTCTGATAGACTGCATGTGTCGGTAAATTTTTGTCTTAGATATTATCCTAAATATTATAAATTATTGGATAAGGATAATCTAACAAGTTATGTTGTGTGATTATTGAAGCTTTTATTATAATAGAGTTTTTGTGGCATTAGATTTTTTTGCATTCTCCATTTTAAATATAGCTGCTAGATCTCATTCTGAAATTCATAATAATTCTATGATTGAACCTTCTTTTTTCAGTTTTACTTATGGCTGATTTAAATTTGAACTCCAGTTTTGCTTTATCCATATTTTGATTGTAAAATCTTCTTAATTGATTCATATCTCTCTGGTAGCATCAATTGATCTGGTTAATCTTAAGGAATTTTTCAGCCTTCTTGTCTAAAGTAAAACTGGAACTGTCACGGTTATGTCTTCTATAAATGCATTGTTTGTGACAGTGTTTCTTTTGAGGAAAGCATGATCACGCAGGAAATTTTTTGATATTTTAGATCTCATAATATTGTTGGAGAAAGAATTCTTGGATGTCTAAAACTGATACTTGCATGAATAGCATGATGGAGAAAGACAATAAAAATTTGCTAATAATACTGCTCTATCCTCTAATTCTTATCTCTTTATTGGAGATTTTCATTTATCCTCAGATAAACACATTGGTGTTTAAAAACATGTTGATAATTTTATCTATGATTTTGGTAAATTTACTTTGCAATTGTTGCAATCTCTTTTTCCTCTTCGTATATAATTTAACAAATGTAATGTCATACCATTGCGTTGATTGTATTTTTTGCTTTACCAAATATGAATCCCATATTACTAATGACATTAGCACTCATTGTTCTTAATCATCATCTGATTATTCTGAAGGTGTTACTAAAAATATCTTGAGTAATAACCAAATGTCAACTCGTTTAACATTAAAAATTTATATAGATCCAATCCAATGACGCTTCAAATAACATAACCATTGATTCTCATTATAAAGCTTGTCGTAAATATACAATCAAGAATCTATTATTCCTAATAACAAAAATAAATATTTTTATAACTAATCCCGGTTTGAAACAATTCATTAATAATTTTGATTCTTTTAAACATTTAAAATTGTCGGCTCATAAACAAAAAAAAAAAAGGAATATTTTTACTCTTCTCTTTCCTCATTTGTAATCATGCAATTATAATGCAAATTATTTTAATTCATTAATTAGGAAAGAACATAATAGGCATTTTTCTGCTAGCATATCCTATCTCAAATCTATTAAAATTATGACATATTCAGCTAATGTTCCCAAATCCCCTTCCGTTTCAAAAAATATATATAGATCATATTCGCATTATTTTCAACATATAGAATTTTTTTAAAAAGCCTCTTAATAAGGTTGACTGTAGGGCAAATATTATGGATAGTTTCTCTTATATAGGTGTAAGAAAAAATAACACCTCATTCCTTGATAGCAAAAAAATAATCTTATATTCAAATTTTTAAAATATTTTTTGCTGACATTCCTATATACATTAACGTTATTTCTAATACCAACATGAAAAATAATAGATACTTTCTAATAAGTCAATGAACCTTAATTTGCATTATATAAAAATTTACCTTGAAAATAGCCCAAGAAGTAAAATTGTTTGTCATAAAGTTAATATAATTAAAATTAAATCTCTCTGCTTTTATGTCGTTTCTACTGTACATAAACATTATGAAATAATATCCATTAACTTTTGGCACTTGCTTTCAATTTTTTAATGCTTCTTGGGCAAATTTTTTAAGATTTTGTGATTGAAATTGTATTCATTTTTGTTTTGCCTATTATATTTTACCAAATATTTATTTTGTCTTCTACCCCTTTAAGTTCATTTTTGTTTTATTTTTCCCTCTTTCTGAATGACATGGATTGACTTTTCTTGTGTCTATATGAATGTTAGAGAGATGAAAATCAAATTATCTCAAAATAAGTAATTTTTTTGAAACAGAATAGATTGATCTTATATTTTTCACAAAAACATAAATATGTCTACAATGCTATGTTCACTTTTCCTTGATTTATATTTAGAAATTTGCATACTGATTTATGAAAACTACTATTAAAGAATGTGAGACTTTTATTATCTTTATTTTTCCTCTGTCTGAATTTACATGATGTGAGATAATTTTAAATCACAATTTTAAACATATTTTAGAGAACATATATTAAACACACTATATCATTTTTAGAGTTTCATAACTTCTTTGCTTCATTTAATAATTTTTTTGTGTAAACAGTATTTTTTCTTTTATCTCTATGACTTTCTTTATAGATGTTCACCATATACTTATTGAATTTTTTATTGTATTATACAAAATTCTCTCTGATATGTATTATGAAATAAGCTTATAAATAAACAAAACTATCTGAAATTTGGTAAATATATTTCTAAATTTAATTGGATCTTATCACACTCCTGATATTGGTTAATGTTTATTATTTTTTACAGATTTTTAATGATTTAATTAATACACAGAGGCAAAACTCTCCATACAGTAGTGCCAGGCACTGCAAGCCAGAATAATCAATGGATGTAGGAAGGTTTTTGTATAAAATTCCTATCTAGTGACTACTCATTCAATATCTCCAGACTAGTTTATAGTATGTGCCTTTCATCAGTGAGCTGCCTTGGGTTGAGAGCACTGCACCTACATCTTAGGATCTAATGTAACCCTCCAGCAACTACCTTTTACTTTATTAGCTCTCAATCAAGGTTCCTTACTGATGAAAGCCACAAGCTAGAAACTGGTCTGGGGATATTGAACAAGTAAGGACTAGATAGGGATTTTATGCACAAAATTTGTTGCATTCATTGGTTACTCTATCTTGCACTGAGGGGCACTATTATATAAAGAGTTTTGCCTCTGTATAAACAGCTTGAGTAAGCATAAAGAATGGTGATCATGTTATGTTAGTGATGTAATTAATTATATATTGCCACTTAAATTTTCTTTTCAGAATAGCTTTCCTTATTGGTTCTTTTACACTTTCATTGAAATTATTAAGGAAAAAAATATGGACAGAATTTATTTTAAAACATGGAATATCTTTTATATTAATTTTTTTAATTTCAGAAGATTTGTTAAACATGTGTGTAAAAAGATTTACACAATTATATTAAATATATTGAAGTTAATCTTTCTACTTATCCCAAACAATTTTGGTCATGGTTCCATCTTAGCTACTGATAACTTTTTCAAGTATTTTGCTATGTTATATTCATAATATATATCTTATTCTACAAACATATAATGATGATTTTTTTTTACTGTTTATTATTGTACAATTGATCATATTTCTAAAGTTGATGTTATTGTAGGCATAAAATGATTTAAAATTCTTTCTATTTTGATCATAATAAAGTTCCTCCTTTCATTTACAAAAGTTCTGCTGAATTCATGGCTGCTTCTCTATCTTCAATTTTAATTAGGCGTCAAGTATTTATATATTTTTTAGTGTTCTTAAATATATAAAAATTATTCCAATTTTTAAGGATTAATATTGAACTTGCGATAATAACTATACACCTATTTCTGTTTACAGACTGTTGCATGAATTTTCAAGAGATGTTTATAATCACTATTGTTAATGTAAGTGGTATAATTTTTCACAGAAAAGATTCATACCCAACAAACTGATGTAACTCAATCTTCATACTGTATTTGATCACATACAACATGTGACTGAGAATCAACAAAGACCTGATATCGTTTACTTTTATTCTTCAAATGATTTTTAAAAAAATTGATTCCACCATTCTCCTTCAGAAATTGTTGAAAATATAATTTTCTTTTAAACTTATTGATTGTTTTGAATTTTTTGCTAGTAATCTTGCACCATATTTTGAATTTAATAATAAAATATCTCTTAAATATGATTGTAATTCAGATAATTTCTCAGATAGAATTTTAGCATCTATGTTTTCAATATTTACATAATTGATCTCAACAATTGCCTGGAATCATTTTATTTTTTATGTTATCTACAATATCTTTAAAAGAATTATATCTGGGATTAATTATACTTTTTCTCAAAGGGATATATATATACAAATAACCTGTTCATTAATAACAACAATAACAAATAATAATAAATATAACCATAATTAACTATTATATATACTCTTTCAATCCACAGAATTACTTTCAGTTAATTCCTTAGCCAAAAGTACTTTTGTGGATTGAAAGACTGTATATAATGGTTAATTGCCATTATATTTATTATTTTTGTTATATATATATATATTATTGACTCCAGGTGTGATCTAAACATTAAGTCCATTAATTTAAATAAATGTTCATTTGTTTCATCTTCTAACCATTCTGAAATTTTAAATGTTTATTATTTTATTAATTTTCATAAAAATAATCTTACTGCTTGTGAAAAATTACCAGACATTTTATTTTTTAGTAATGAGTCTTTTTATTATCATATTAAAAATATTGTTGGAAAAACTTTGAAGTTTATGAATATTATCTTTACTAATCTTTTTAATGATAATGTCAAATACAAATCAATTACCTGTTTGGTTCTTTTTGCTTTAAAATATGATTGTATCATCAGAAATCCTAATTTTAATTGAGATTATATCTTAAATCAGGCAGTTTTCAACAAATTTTTTAAATATTTTTTGAAAAGTAAAGATGATTTTAGTCAGAATTCTAGACATCAATTTAGAAAATTTAATTTTCAAGATTATTATTTGATAAATCATATTATCTGAAATGATCTGTTAAGTCTCATATATGTGACATTTAGACTGTTTCTTATACATATATACTATCCCTACTGAAATTCGAGATGTGTTTCGGTATGTGATAAGATGTCAGTCATAATTTTTTTCTTTTTTTCTTGTTTGATTTTTTGGATAATGAATATGTTAACTTATGAAATATTAACTATGTTGCTATGACAACAATAATATTAATATGAAAGTGTTTATTATTAATAAATTGACTTTATTCATTTTTAAAAGAAAAATAAATATGTGAATAATAAAGTATATTATTTAGATGAAATTATTATTATTTGTTATGTGTTTCATTTCTGTTACTGCTTTTAAGATAGTAAATTATAAACACTACAAATAAATGTTTGTGTGGTACTTATGTATTAGACCTGCAATATGTATTAGACCTGTAGTGCCTTTCACATTTGTATTAATCTGCTGACAACTTTATAATCTTTTAATCTGACCAAAATAACATCTACACTTGGATCTACAAACTTAAACCGATCAGTGGACCACATGTACATGATATTTTTGCAAAATTTACAAAGGTATTGGCAGTCTGAATACTATGTGAAAAGGTGTTTCAGGTTTAATATGTGTTGCAGGCCTAATACTAAAACAATTACAAAAATACTCTAAAATATTATCAAAAAACCCTAAAATATATTCATACTTTACTTGCCATGTAATATATAAAAATGTGATTGTACGTTTTTAGCAATACTAAAAATATGACTTTAACACAAAAAATATAAAATATGATGCAGAATATTAATTTTTAATAATACTAAAAATATGAATTTCACCAAAATATTGAAACTTAAAAAGTATATTTTAACAACAGTAAAAATATTGATTTGCCATAGAAAAATGTGTAAAATATGACAAGCCAATTATGCAATTCCCAAATGTTACTTTAAATTCAGATAAAACAATTACTAAATTACACAAATTGTCTAAAATATTATCAAAAAGCCATAAAATATACGCATATGGTACTTATCATATAATATATAACAGGAATTGTCATGATGAAACAATCAATTTTCCAGTTCTACTTTATTTTAAGTGGATAAACTTTTTTCCCAAAATGGAGACTAAACATAAAATTTTTATTTTTTCCAAAATGCACATTTACTTAACATGTGATTGTATTTGTGATTCACCTGAAAATGATCATAATTGGTAGTTAGTAATTCAGCACTTTTTTAGGCTTCCCATTAGTCAGAAAATACCGTAAAATATTACAAAAAATCATAAAATATACTATGTAATATATAACAAAAATTGTCATGATGAAACAATCAATTTTCCAGTTCTACTTTATTTTAAGTGGATAATTTTTTTTCCCAAAATGGAGACTAAAAGTAAAATTTTTATTTTTTCCCAAAATGCACATTTACTTAACACCTGATTCTAGCACGTGTGCATTTGTGATGCACTGTTCTCAAAAGCTATAAAATGTTAATATAAAATAGATAACTAAAAAACAATTGAGCTGATCTTGCCTTCATAATCATAACTTGCTACTACGTTTAATGATATGCAAATATGCTAATTCCATTTCTTCGATAAAGCATAAAATATACCCTTTCTATTTATGGCATCCTTGTCTCATGAGATGAAGAAGGCCTCTTTGATTTTTCTTTTAAGGTCATGTCTCTCTCTACACATGATTGTGGGATTGTCTGGAATGCACTCGTGGTGACTTGTGCTCTGGTGCTGATAGAAAACTGAATAGGTGGAAGAATCATTGAGCGCTCTATTGCATGAATATTTATGTTGTGCTAATCATGTGGACAAAGATGCTCTACTTTGCATATCATTAAACATAGTAGCAAGCTATGATTATGAAGGCAAGATTCTTTGAAAGTGCTCAGCTCATTTGTTTTTTAGTTATCTATTTTATATTAACACTTTATAACTTTTGAGAACAGTTGCATCACATACGCACATGTGCTAGAATATATATATTTCCCAAAAGTAAAAAATTATTTGATTAA
Source organism: Epiperipatus broadwayi (assembly GCA_028023455.1). Taxonomy (NCBI): domain Eukaryota; kingdom Metazoa; phylum Onychophora; class Udeonychophora; order Euonychophora; family Peripatidae; genus Epiperipatus; species Epiperipatus broadwayi. The sequence continues at coordinate 223,476 of JAQFVV010006329.1, read as the reverse complement.
ACACCTGATTGTATTTGTGGTTCACCTGAAAATGATCATAATCAGCACTTCATAATTCAGCACTTTTATTATTGAATCAAAACTACAAATACAAATGATGTAAAAAATAGTTTAAAATGCAATTGCAGATGTCAGAATAAAATCTGGACAATAACTCAGAGTATAAAATTATCACCAAAAAAATGGCAGTGGCACTAACTTCCCACATATAGTTATTCCAATCAATTATGGTTTTATCTACTAAGCCAAGCTTTAGATTTTTCTTATTCTAATTTGCAAATTCAACTGAAAATGAAGCGGATCACCATTTAGGAATAGAATTCTCAAATCCTTCAATCCCATTCCCTTACAAATGCCAATTTTACTGTACACATTTTGATACAAGATCATATAACATTGCAGGGTTTATTTGATGAGATCGCAAGTTTATACATTTATCATGGAGGTGAAAAGGCTTACCATCTCCTTAATATTATGCTAGGAAATATGTATAAAAATATATTTCCAGTGTAGTAAATTGAAAATGTGATGTGGATTGTTTAATTGTTGTTGAAATAAAAATTGGTACTTGTATATTAAAAACATATTTTTTATTATATATAATAAATGTAAAATGACTTTTTTTTTGTCATTTTCATGTAAAAAGATTTTGTTATTAGAAGATTGCTACTGGAAATTGCTTAAAAGAGTGAATATAGATGATTATTATAGTTACACTGACATCACTAAAAAAAATCTTATAAATAGGACTGAAAAGTTTGAACTCGTATTTCTCTCCTTTTTAATTTTGCTTTGTATGGAAACGTATAAATTTCTTCACATTATTTTTTTTATTTACCTTAAAGGTATATAATTGACTTAACAAAATGGAGGGGTAACCAGGGTAGCTTATTGATAAAATTTTATGAAAAAATGACAAATTTATTATAAAAAGAAAAATCACCAAAATTGTTTCATTATGTAAACCATCAGAATATTTTATCCTTCACAATAGATATTATGTATATTTTAAAGATGGATTACAAATAGCAAAAGGTATACAAGAGACCTATTTACTTGCCTGTGTGATTTTATTAAATCATTTGATCAAATTTTTCTGAGATATGAATCAGTTTAATTTCTCACCACATTGTGCTATGTAAAAGCTAGCATCTATCTATTCATTCATATTATTTTTAAATAATACTTGCTCATAAAAAGATATGTCTTCATATCATCTTAAATATAAAATAATATTTATATGTGTAATGTCATATGATGCAAATAATTACTATTTAAAAGAATAATTTGAATATACATAAAACATCAGAATCAACAAAATGCACTTTGAATTTAAAATTCTCCATGCATACATTATATTTTTTCTGCAATAAAGACATTATTGGTTTTGTAGTTTGAAATATAGACATTGAAACTGTAATGCCATACTGGGAATATGGTATTTAAAGACTTTCATTCAGGTCATTTACTTATATTTGTAATTCTTATATATATATATATATATATTTAGCTTCATTTAAAAATGTAAATTTATTGATAGCTATATATAATTTTAAATTAAATGGTAGTCTATTCATATACCAATATATAAGAGTTATGTTTTTTTCCTAAGTTTAAATGCATCATATGGTATAGTAATTATTATTTTAATTTAAAAGATTCAATTTTTTTTAGTAAATATAAATTAATTTCAAATATATCATTTATATTAGAAGTCCACAAAGATTATATGACAATGAGTTCATTTTATTTTGTTCTCTTAAATTCATATTATTAATAAGATAATTTCATCTTTGTATATATATAAAGTATATAAAAATATGTATATATTAAACTTTTATATTTTAAAAATTATGAGCATTCCACAACACATTTGTGATACATAGACATGTATGTTTCATATTTGTTATTAAATAATTGGAGATTAATGGACATTCATTTCAATTAGATTGTATTTGTACATATTGATTTTTTGTGATCTATTCATCATACATATTTTTTTAATTATATAATTGATACTTATTTATTGATAAATTTTAATTTGACTGAAATTAAATAAACTTGTCTAATTATTATTCAAGAGTGCAATACAAATTCATAGATTAATTTTATTCAAGCGAGACAAGATAAATTGTCTATATCATAAAATTTATTTGAAATAACTATATCTCACAATCCAGAAATCAAATGCCTATATTAGTAGGTAAGTGTGTTATATTATTTTTTTGTATTGAATTCTATAGTTATTATCTGGCTAGATATAAACTTTATATGATAATCATAATTAAATATTTGTGTGTTTTATCTAAATTATTATTGATTAGTAAATACCATATTGAGTTCATGATTGATCATTAAGATCTTAATCTTATTCAATTATAAGACTGATTGTAATATATTTTGTTGTTATAAGTCAGTTTTAATCATTTAATTACAGATTTAAAACAAATTGATATGATTAGTTAATTGTATTTAAGTAAATAATCAATACAAATCTATTGTTTCTTTTATATACTGGTATGATTGGATATTATAGATTCAATATTATCTAATAGGTTCTTTGATATTACATCCTGGCTGAATTAGTATAATTTATTATTTATCATTTTATTAATTTTTTGTCTTATTATAAATAGTGTGATTAGGAATAGTAAATTAATATATAAGTATAGCATGGCTGAGTTAGTATTATTTATTATTTTATTAAGCTAGGATTTAAAATCAACTATTTGGTCATATATTTATTTAAATATTATAAATATTGCAAACTTATAAGACATACTAAAGTTGTCCTTTCAATCATTCATGAATTATTTTGTTTAGATATGCGCATCTTTAAATGTCAGTATAAGTTTATACATTTTTAAACAATGTTTGATTACTTGGGTATGTTAGAACTTAGTTGTTTAATGATTTATTATTAGTTTCATTTGATTATAAGTGAAATTTATCTTGAGCCAATATTATTGTGGAACAATATTTGATTTAACTGCTTTATTTTCATCTAATTTAAGTAAGGATTATATTTATGGTATTTGAACTGATGATTTTTGTTTTCTGTTTATTCTAAATGCTATCTGAACTCATGATGCTATGATAAAAATTATCATCGCTGTTTTGTTTTGTTATGCAATTAGACAAAGGGTTATATTAAATATTGAATAATTAATTGTTGATTGGTATTCATTTAATTTAGTTTATTGTATTCATTTTACTATGAATGATAATAGTATTCACGGGGCATTATTATTTTTATTTGATTTACATTTTATTCAGTTATAAGGGATATCCAACTTCAAAGATCATTTTCATTCTATTACATAGGGTGAGCAATGATTGAGCTATATTTTATTTAGATTATATTACAGTTATTATTTCATTACATATTTTCAATCTGTTACAAATATAGTCTATATCATTGGAATTATAACAGAGATTAGCATATATATATATTTATCCTGTTACAAATTGGTATCACACATAATTAAACAGGATCACTCTATCATGGCTTTGTCATATCCGATCTGTTATAAATAATTCCCAAATCTGTGGTGCATTAAAAGAAGAGTATACCCTCATTTTTATTGTTTTACAAATGGCACTTTAACTTTAATGGCACTAATAAGGGTTAGTTCATCATTATTGTTTCATGTCAGTTATAAAATGCTGCCTAAACTCGTAGGTCAACTTTTTATTCTGTTGCAATATATATATATCTTATACATATATATATATATATATATATTCTACCATCACATTACAATAGGTTGAAATTTTCTCCTTTATTTAGGCTATCCCATTTGTATAATCACATTTTTACTAATGTTACTTATTTTAATTTCGATTTTAAGTAATTCTATAATATTCCAAGATCGAAATGTCATTTTTCTTATATTGTATTTATATTTTTATTGCTTTTTTTAGTAAAATGTAATTTGTGTGTACGTTTTATTCTTTATTCATGTATGACCTGTAATTGGCTACAAGCTGGGGTTTTACATTTAAATTAATAAAATTGAAATGCATTGTTAGCAATTTTTTTTCTTCTTTTTATTGAATCAAACAAGATCATTTGATATGTTTTTTTCAAGGATTTAACAAAAAAGAACACTGTTGAATGTACTATAAAATGTCTGATGAAATAAAAAAAAATTATATATTATATTTTATTAATATGTTAATATATATATATTGAGATAGATAGTCATCTGTCTCAATTTATAATTTAGATTTAAAAATAAAAATAGTTAGTAATTATAAATTTAAAATTCAGGTTTCACAAATTAAATTTATATTTTTCTATCAAATTTAGATTTCTATTATAGGCACATCCACACATCGATAAAAGTTTGGGCTTAAAATATAATTTAATCAATTTTAAATTTGGGTTTCAAAAGATATATTCAGAAAAAAGATAATTTATTTTGCCTAAATAAATTTGTTTTAAGCAGTTATGTTAAGAAATAAAGCTAAAGAATATCTTGCACAAATTATTTATCTCATTATTAATTGAAATTCTTCAGAAACTGATTTTTTTAAGCTTTGTTTCCTGTTTTGGAAATGTTTTAAAATATCAATTAAGCACATTTTAGGAATTATGGTGGCTTGTTTTATCTATAAACATACTGCTTACTTATCTGCAGAATTTTGTAAGCAAGAGTAATTAAAATAATTTCTTGTTTAATTAAAAAAGGAATTTGCAAAGTTGGTAACTATATAAATGTATTATCCTTATATCTTCTTCTTTACTTTTTTTGCATATATTCATATATATATTACTTTTTATAAATCTCCAAATATGCACTCCAATGCAAATTTTTTTTATATAATTCCTTTAATTTTCTAACAGTTTCGACTGTCCTGCAGTCTTCATCAGAGCTACAACATTTAAACATAAAATCATTTAATCATTATTCTATATACATATAAAAATACATATTTTACATTATTATTCATAATCATATTTTATTTTTAACCCTATACCTTTACTTCCCTCTTTTTTTACTAATTATTATTTTTTTTTATTTCTTTACTATTTCTACTTTCTTTTTACTTTTTATTTTTTACCTTTTCTTCCTATCTATTATTCTATATTACTCTCTAATATGTCACCTTTTTATTTTACTTTTAGTACCTATAAATATAATTCCTTTCCTTTCTTTCTATTATTTATATTTATTCTTTTATTAATAATTTTTATTTTTATCTTTATTCCTCTTTATAATTCACTTATTCATTTTACTCACCATTTGTATAACCTTCCCCTCTTTTTTTACATTTATAACTGACTTTTTTTTTTCAAAATTCCTAGCCTCTTTTTCATATACTCCTTTAATAAACTCCCTCTATTATCAATTTCTTTAACTTTTTATCCTATTTTTAAACTTTTTCTTTTACAAAACATTATATATATACATTTTCTCTATTATTAGTAATATTCCTATAAAAATAATGTCTTTACCCCTCCCCCCTAATGTCTATTTAAATTTGGTTTTATCTTGAAACAAAATTTAAATAGAGATGGGGAAGGAGACATTATTTTTATAGAAATATTAATAATAATAGAGAAAATGCATATATAAAGTTTTGGGAAAGAAAAAGTTTAAAAATAGGATAAAAAGTTAAAGAAATTGATAATAGAGGGAGTTGTATTAAAGGAATATATGAAAAAGACGCCAGGGATTTTGAAAAAAAGTTAGTTATAAATTTAAAAAGAGAGAGGAAGGTTGTGCAAATGGTGAGTAAAATGAATAAGTGAATTATAAAAGGGAATAAAGATAGGAATAAAAATTATTAATAAAAGAATAAGTATAGATAAATATTAGAAAGGAAGAAAAGGAATTAGATTTATAGGTATTAAAAGTAAAATAAAAAGGGAACATATTAGAGAGTAATGTAGAATGATAGGAAGAAAAAGTCAAAAGAAAATAGAAATAATAAAGAAATAATGAAAAAATAATAATTAGTAAAAAAAAAAAAAAAGAGGGAAGTAAAAGTATAGGGTTAAAAATAAAATATGATTATGAATAATAATGTAAAATATGTATTTTTATATGTATGTAGAATAATGATTATATGTTTAAATGTTGTAGCTCTGATGAAAACTGCAGGATAGTCAAAACTGTTAGAAAATTAAAGGAATTATATTTAAAAAATTGCACTGGAATGTATATTTGGAGAATTATAAAGGATAACTATATAAAAGGACAGACTCCAAATAATTAGGTCCTTTGGTCTTTTGATCTTTGCTCTGTGCTCATCATTTACCAGGATCATTTAATACTATCATGTTGAGGAATGTCAAACAGCTGATAAATTAATAAGCATGTGTTTGCTAGAAGCCAGTAAAAGCATGGAGTCCATAATCATTAAGATTCTGAATCTTGATTGGTGTATTAGATCCAATGCTGTGCCAACTACCTTTATATATATTAAATCACAGATAAAACAGATGCACTTCACAACAGTGAAAATTCATATCAACTACATTGAAACATAAATTCCAATTGTGATTAGAATTTGAAAATTATAAATGGGAAGATTTTACTAGTAAATCACCAAAGAGTTCTCATTTCAAAAATATACATGCATAATCTTTATATAGAAACAATCTCCTCTCAGCCATAGCTTGGTTTTAAGTTAAACAATTTATTTACTTTATGGACAATTTAGTAAACTTCTAATATTTTAGTTACAAGCCAGTATATTGGAAAAATTATAATTGTATTTATGTCATTTTCGGTATTGATATTATTTATATTTTATGCTAACTTAGTTTCATAACAACTGATTTAGTTTTATAATTTGACATATAGATAAATATTTTTATATTAAAAGTTTAGATGCTATTTCTTTTAAAATTTAGTTGGATTAATGGTTTTTATTTTTAAATTTTGAGGTACAAAAGAAAATCACTTTTGTTTCTTTCTTTTTCTTTCTGTTTATCTGAAAAAGTTTTAAATTACAGAAGTGATTTTAATAATCAAAATTTAATTTAAAATAAATTATTTTTCTCCTAAAGAAAAAGCATTAAAAGAATATAAGAAAGATTTAGTATTTGAATATTTTAAATTTAGTTTAATAAAAGTTATCTCTCTGAAGCCATCCCATTACAAACTCATTTAAACAATGTATTTCAAAGTAATATAAGTCAAGTATGTATGTATATCATATAAATAGTTCAGTAAATTGATTTTATTATGCCTAAACCTTTTCTATTTTGTATTTGTTTCATATATGCATCTGAAATGAAAGATTAATAAATATGTGTGTGCATTTTAAATAGAAATTCTGTAGATATTTTATCCATGGCAGTTGAATTTTGATATGTTATTTACCTCTGCAATATACAACTTCCACTTGATATACTTGCAGAAGACTTTGATTTTATTTCAGATTCAGAGTCATTTGTCCTGTGAATTTTATTTTACTTTGTATTTTAGGTTTTTAGAGATTATTTATTGTGTTGTTTTATCTCTAATGCCATGTAGGAATCAAATGCATAATTGTGAACATTTATAATTAATTTAACATTTTATTATTGCCTATTCTTTTAAGTTAATAGAAAATAAATACTTAGCTAATGCATATCTAACAGCATAAGATAAGCATTTGAGTTATTTAATGTTAGTCTTCAGAGATGATGATGAAATATTAACATAAGATTTTATGTTTAATATTCAGGATTACATGATATCAAATGCAATAAATAACATAAAAGGGACAATTTCAGTTTGTACTTGGACTGTGCTATATTGAACTATTAATAAACTTAGTTTTTTTTTGTTGTTAGATCAATTTTAGCATCTATTTATTGTTGTTTTGCTCTTGTGAATTGGTGTTTCTAAAGAATTTGTGTTCTTTGTGATCTAGAAGCTACTTTAAATATCTAATTACTGTGATGTAGCTGGGTAGGTATTTTTAATTAAGACCCTCATCAAAAAAACTCTCATATCTCTTGATGAGATTTTCTAGGATCTAAGTCTAGTGGCATCCTTTGGTGTTGGACACTGATGTGTGTATTGATCATTATAATATACAAACAATATAACAAATAATATTTAGTTTTTTAAAAATATTTATTTTTTCTTATTCTTTTCAAAATAATTTTTTTAAACAAATAAAATTTTCAAAAACAATTTATCTTAAAGAAGGCAAAACTCTCCATACAGTAGTGCCAAACAAAGTAATCAATGGATGCCAAAAGACTTGTGCATAAAATCCCTATCTAGTGCCTACTCATCCAATATCCCCAGACTAGTTTCTGGCTTGTGTACTTCATCAGTGAGGAGACTTGGATCTGAGAGCACTGCACCTAGATCTTAGGATCTAATGCAACCCTCCAGAAGCCACCTTTTATCTCTAGTTAACTACAAAACTATGAGAAAGAAATTGAAAACACAATATTTTCAATCTAAGCCCAATAGCTTATATAGGAGATAATGATCATGTGATGTTTAGTGGTTTAATGATTTATCTTCTCAAAAATCAATTTAGTTTTTAATCTCATACTTAATTTAAATATTTTATCATTTTTTCTTCTTTTACAAAAATTATCATTTCCTTATAAGACTAAATGTAATATTTGAAAATTTTATGTATTTTAAAAAAATGTAACTTGGAAAAAAAGATAAAGGCATACCTATATTCAAGGAAAGTAGAATGCTTTTTTGTTATATTATTTGTATATATATTGTGCCTACTGAAATTGGAGATCTATTTCAGTTTGTGGTAAGATGTCAGTCAAGATTTTTGTCTTTATTTATTATTTGATTTTTGGATAATGGATATGTTAAATTGTGAAGATTATAAATTTACTTTATTCATTTTTTAAAAGAGAAATAAATATATGAACTTTGATGAAATTATTATTTTTTATATATTTCATTTTTGTTACTGCATTCACAATAGTGAATAATACAGTACAAACAAATGTCTAATATTTCAAATATATTTTTCCTTTTTATTTAATTAATATTATGCTAGGAGATATATAAATATATTTCCAAAGTACTATATTGAAAATATAGTATAAATTGTTTATTTGTTGTTGAAATGAAAAATAATATTGGTATTATAAAAACATAATTTTTTATTGTATGTAATATTTCTAAAACATTTATTTTTATTAGTTTAATAATACAACTTTATTAGATGAACATTACTTGAAATTGTTTAAATGAATGAATATAAACAGTTACTATAGTTACTCTAATATCAATAACAAAATCTTATAAATAGGACTGAAAAATTTGAACAAAAACTTTTCTCTCTTGTTTTTGCTTTGAAGAGAAGCTGCATGATTTTTTTTATTTACTCTAAAAACAGATAATTAACAAAAGAAGATGGAAGGGTAAGAAACTATATTGTTTGTCTATAGATTGTGGCAGCCTATTGATAAAATTGTATGAGAAAATGACAACTTTATTATAAAAAGAAAAATTATTAAATTTCTTCATTACATTGTAAACTATCAGAATGTTTTATTCAATAAAAATGGATGTTAGATATATTTAAAATATGGAATACAAACAGCAAAAGGGGTACAAAAGTCATATTTATTTGCCTGTGTGATTTTATTAGATTGAGTGATCAAAATTTTTTAAGATATGAATTAGTTTAATTTCAATCTTATTTCCCTATATAGAAAACTAGCATCTATTTATTTTATTATTTTTAAATAATACTTGCTTATGAAAGAATCTTTCTTGATATAATCATAAATATAAAATAATGCTTATGTGTGTAATATCATATGAAACAAATAATTATCATTTAAAGGAATAATTTTAATATATATACAAAATAGCAGAATCAACAAAATGTACTTTGAATTTAAAGTTCTCATGCATGCACAAGATCTTCTCTGGAATGAAGACATACTATTGGTCTGCAGTTTGAAATATAGATATTGGAATTGTGATGCTATAATGGACATGCAATATTTATGGACTTTCATTCAGATCATTTATTTATATGTGCCATTATTATTCATAATATATATTGTATATTTCTATTTAAAATGTAAATTTATTTATTGAATAGTTTTAAGTTAATTAGTGATCTATTCACATACTAAAATATAAGAGAGTTATGTTTTTCCTAAATTTAAACATATCTTGTGTTATAGTAATTATTTTAATTTAAAAGATTTTCAATGATTAAAAATTTATCTTCAAATATATCATATATACACTGGAAATTTAAAAATGATTTTATCACAATAAATATTTATTTTATTTTGTTCTTTGTAATTTATATTAGTAAATAAGTAAAGTTATTTTTATGTATATATATATTTTGATTAATTATATTTTTTATGAAATATATAAGAAGGTATATTTTAAACTCTTTTATGTTTTGGAAAGTTTGAACATCCTCCAACATATTTTGTGATAGGTAGACATATATATTTTGTATTTATTATTGAATAATTTGATATTAATAGGCAATCACATATGTATACATGCAATTAAAATTAATAGATGATTTATTGTACATTCAATTAGATCATAGTTATACATATTAATTGTTTACAACTTGATATTTATTGATTAATAAATTTGAATTTAATTTAAATGAAGTAGACTATTCTGATTATTGCTCAATACTGCAATATGAATTAATTGATAATAACATTCGAGTGAGAACAGATAAATTGTTTATATCATAAAATTTATTTGAAACAATTATATCATGTGATCCAAAAATCAAATCCCATGATTATTAGGTAAGCATGGTTATATTTTTTTTTTGGGGGGGGGGGGATTCAATTCTATAGTTATTATTTAATTAACTAGAAATTGTATATATTGATCACAATCAAATACTTATGTGTTTTATCTAAATTATTATTGATTGGATAATTGCTGTATTGAGTTTATGATTAGTTACAAAGATCTTAATCTTATTCAAGTATAGAGCAGATAGTAACATATTTTGTTCTTTTATAATTCAGAATGATTTGCTTTAATTATATTTACATTTAATTGTGGTGGTTCGTAAATCCAATTAACTATTAAATTTTAATATTCATACTTGACTGCAATAAATGCTAATAATTTTTTATATGTTTTGACTGTTACAAATATAGTTTTAATAATTGAGTTACAACTGAAACACAAGGCTTATTATATACCTGTGTTTATGTATGTAATATATAGGATATATGAGCACAGACTTTTACATGACCCACCACTCTCCACACTATCTCATAACACTGATACACTTGAATACATATATATTGAAAAGATAAATAAATTACCAATATACGTATTTCATGCTAAACCAGCAATCATCAGTTGGTCCAGATTACCATCTCTCCACATATATGCTATAAGTGCTCAGATATATATTAAGATAGCCAATCCTCATACTTTAATGGACAGGCTTCAATCTACTCCACACTCCAACTCTTCAACCATCCATCCAATTGAAAATCTAATGATGAAATGCTCAAAGGCCACCCTGAGGCCAAGATTCTTGTCACACCCATGCTGGAGTGTGAGTGTGGCCTGTCCATTAAAGTATGAGGATTGGCTATCTTAATATATATCTTAGCACTTATAGCATATATGTGGAGAAATGGTAATCTGGACCAACTGATGATTGCTGGTTTAGCATGAAATACATATATTGATGATTATTTATCTTTTCAATATATATGTGTTCAAGTGTATCAGTGTTATGAGATAGTGTGGAGAGTGGTGGGTCGTGTGAAAGTCTGTGCTCATATATCCTATAATTGAGTTACAGAAAATTTAAAACATTGATATAATTAGTTAATGGTACATAAGTAAATATCCAATAGAAATCTACTGCTTCTTTTATATACTAGTATGATTGATATTACAGATTCAAGATTAACTAATAGGACATTGATATTACATTTTTATTTACTAGATCATTTTATTATATCTAGCTTAATTGGCAAGAATAAAATATAAGAATAGAGCATGGGTGAGTTAGTATAATTTATTATTTATCATTTTATTATCTTTTATTTTGTTACAAATAATATTAGTAATAGTAAATTAATATAAAAATATAGCATGGAATAGCATGGATAACTTAGTATTAGTTATCATTTTATTAAAATAGAATTTAAAATTAATTATTGGGTCATATATCTATTAAGATATTATATTCATTGTAAACTTATAAGAAATACTAAAGCTATTGTCTCAACTATTCTTGAATTATTTTATTTAGATATGAATGATTATTTTAAATTTTAGTATAAGTTTGTATTTTTATAAGCGATGTTTGAGTAGTTTGGTATAAATATAGGGGATTTGAACTCAGAATTTCAAGCAACCATCAATTATCCACATTATCTCATTTTACTGATACACATGACCACACATATACAGAAAAGATAAATAATCACCAATATACGTATTTTGGGCTGAACCAGCACTCATCAGTTGGTCCAGATTACCATCTCCCACACATATATATAATCAGTGCTTAGTTTATATTAAGATAACAAATCTTTATACTTTAATGGACAGGCTACAATCTACTCAAACCTCCAACTCTTCAGCCATCCATACCATTGAAAATCTGATGATAGAATGCCCAAATCCCATGCTGATGCCAATATTATTGTCATACCAATGTTGACCTCAAGTCACTCTGACCCCTCATGCATAGGACAATATTCATTTAAATACATAGAAGATGAATATGCAGAATGCATGCTTAATGTGTAAGATTTGAAATACAGGCATTCTTATACTTGAAACTTAATTGTAAATGTAGAGGATTTGAACTCAGACTTTCAAGCAACCATCAACTATTCACACTATTTCATACTACTGATACACATGACCACACATATATAGAAAAGATAAATAATCACCAATGTGTGTATTTTGTGCTGAACCAGCATTCGTCAATTGGTCCAGATTATCATTTCCCACACACATATATAATCAGTGCTGAGTTTATTTATATTAAGATAGCTAATAGAATTTGTTTGTTTAGTGATTTATTATTGGTTTCAATATATTATAAATGAAATCTATCTTAAGCAAATATCATTGTTTGGGACAATGATATTTGATTTAATTGTTTTATTTTAATCTGTTTTAAGTAAGATTTGTATTTAGAGTATCTGAAGTAACGATCTTGTTTGTTTTCTATTTATTCTAAATGCTATTTGAATCCATGATGTTATAATAAAGATTATCATCACTAATTTTAGTATAATTGACAGTCGGATATGAGATTAGTACTGAATAGTTATTTATTAAGTACTGAATAGTTATTTATTGATTAGTAATTATTAGTTTAGCATATTATATTTATTCTGTTATGAACATATTATTTATGGGTATTATAAAGTTAAGATTATTTTCATTTAAATTACATTTTATTCAGTCATAGACAATGTTCAATTCCAGGAATCATTTTCTTTCTATTGCATAGAGTAAGCTATGTTTTATTCAGGTTATATTAGAGTCATTATTTCATTCCACATTTTCGATATGTTACAAATGTTACCTAAATGATTGGGGCTGTAACGGAGTTTAGCATACCCACATATTTATTCTATAAAAAATGATGCCGTAATTGGCAGGACATAATTAAACAAGGCTAACTCTGTTATGATTTTATCATATTTGATTTGTCGCAATCGTGCATTAAAAAAAGTGTGTACTCTCATTTTTCTCCTATTATAAATGGCGCTCTAACTTTGAGAATAGTAATAAAAGATATTTCATCATCATTTTTTTTATGTCAGTAATGAAATATCTAAAACTTGTAAGGCAACTTTTTATTCCGTTACAATATATATATATATTGATAATATTTAATATCTAAAACAGCATATGCCATGTGGACAGTCAGATGCATGAAGATGATCACAATCCCAATGGGATGAAAACACCTTTTTACAAAAGCTTTCAAAAATAAAAAAAGAGATGAAACTCTAGCGAGAAGACATGGAATCTATTTCACGTACAACAGCCGCCATAAGAATGCTTCAAAGCATACTCCACAGAAAACAAATAAAATGATTACAGAAACAGACATAGCTTGCTTCCAAGAGGATCCACATCAACACCACAAACCAACTTAGACTCAACAGCAGAACAATCTAAAACACGAAAAAAAAATGAACTTACACATACTTGATATTACTTTACATTCATATCGGCCTTTCAAGCCAAATTGTGCAAACGCTTTTGCGAGTGTTAAATAATAAATGAATACCCTCTGACCAAACAAGATATAGAATTTATGCAGGAATAAAAGAATCCAAGGAATCCTCCCATTCCTACGACTCAAATATTTATATATGAGCAAATCTGAAGTACTGGCACAGAATGTGTGACTATAGAACAGTCACTCGGCGTCATTCATTCATACGTTATATATAGTAATTTAAAGTGACTGTTCTATAGTCACACCTTCTGTGCCAGTACTTCAGATTTGCTCATATATAAATATTTGAGTCGTAGGAATGGGAGGATTCCTTGGATTCCTTTTATTCCTGCATAAATTCTATATCTTGTTTGGTCAGAGGGTATTCATTTATTATTTAACACTCGCAAAAGCGTTTGCACAATTTGGCTTGAAAGGCCGATATGAATGTAATTACAATTGTATACAGACGCTATGGAGCAATAAATTCCTTAAGAATAAAAAAAAATTACCTTATTTGTAATACAATTATATTGTATTAAACGGTTAAAATATTGAAGTGTTTCTATATATACGATTGATTTATTTGATTCAACAAGAAATAAATTAAAATATTTTTAAAAAAAGATTTATTTACATAAATGCACTGAAATGAAAAAAATAAACTTTCTTCATTTTTTACAAATCAATTTTTTTTTATCTAATGAATTTATTTGGAAATTTCATTTAAATGAACTTATGCCAACCTTTTTGTATTAATGTGAATCTAGCCAACAGACAAAAAAATCTGAGTTGGGAATTCTTGCAGTAACACTTTTATTTGTGAAAGCTGAAGTTTTAGTTTTTACTTTTTAGTACATTTACCTGAATAAAAGTGTTTATTTAATTTATATATATTTCCACTTGTAATGCTGAATTATCAAAATTAGTTTTCAATGAATCATTCAGGTTTAAATTACAAAGAGTGCCGCTAGACACTGCCAAAGTCAATGTTACGTATAAACTTAAAATTTTAAATTTTTCACTATTTTTTTTTTCTAAAATTATTTTCAAACTCATCAAGAATACAAATGTATACTAAGTTTCAAGTAGATTTGAAATTGGGTAGTGAGTGAAAATTGAGTTACAAATTTGATCCAAACAACCAGAATATATTAAATAAAATCATACTCCTAGCAGGATGACCCTCTTATGACTATTACAAATAAAACATGGCATCACATAAATAAATAATTACTTATAAATAAAATCATATAAAAAGGTTTTTAAAAAGAAAATGAATGTGGATGTTTTTTTCATATGTCAAATGCGTTGGCCGGGAAGCGAACCCGGGCCAGCTGCTTGAAAGGCAGCTATTCTAACCACTAGGCTACCAATGCTTGACAGTTGGTGTTTTGTTTTTACTTATATGAAGGGAAACAACTTTAATAAGAAAGTGTATTGTAATGAAGGTTTTTTTGGATATAAATTTTATTATTATCATTTCTTTTGGAAATGAACTGACATATCCATTTTGAATGACTCCAACTGAAGCACTATAGATTTACAACAAAGATAAAGCAGCCATTCTTTATTATACTAATAACACCAACTTTAAAGACACTTTAAGCTTTTGGTCCAAGGTAACTTATTTGTAAAGTTATACATAATCTAAACATCACATGATCACCACATTTCTTATGCTTGCTCATAACTGTTATTAAAACATACAAAACTCTCCATACAGTAGTGTCACTCAGGGTAAGCCAGAGTAATCAATGGATGCCAGAAGGCTTGTGCATAAAATCACTGTCTAGGGCCTACTCATCCAATATCCCCAGACTAGTTTCTAGCTAGATAGAAATTTTATGCAGAAGCCCTCTGGCATCCATTGATTACTCTGGCTTGCACTGAAGGCATTACTGTATGGAGAGTTTTGCCTGTTTTAATAACAATTATGAGCATGCATAAGAAATGATGATCATGTGATGTTTAATGGTTCAACACCAATACTACCTAATGGGATAGTGGTGAGTATAGGTACTGAACTAATGATCTTGGATTTAAAATATTATTGTGTCTGCAATTTTAGACTCATAGTTTTGTAGTTAAGTAGAGATAAAAGATGGCTGCTGGAGGGTTGCATTAGATCTTAAGATCTAGGTACATTGCTCTCAGATCCAAAGCTCCTCACTGACAAAAGCCACAAGCTATAAACTAATCTGGGGATATTGGATGAGTAGGCACTAGATAGGGATTTTATGCACAAGGGTTCTGGCATCCATTGATTACTCTAGCTTACACTGAATGGCACTACTATATGGTGAGTTTTGCCTGTTCTATACATAATCTGATACTATTCCAGCAATTATATATGTTGGTGATAGTTTTATGCTAACTAAATATATATGACAAAGGATCAAATATTTTTTTTTTGCATTAGGAGAATTATAAGCTTTAGAAAATATATGATCCTAGATGATAGTCTATGACACCATTCTAAGATTATTTTCTCTGGATTTGGGCCTTTAATGTAGTTATGCAGAATTAGAGATTGTAAAAGAAACTAAGTGATTGTTAAATGTGTGAATGAAAATTCAATGCTTCTCACTAAAAAAACTAGCCTGGGAATACCATTGAATGTCCATAAATTATCCAAGATTGCAATAAATATCTCTGAAGTAAAATAAATACAGTGAATTACAGTTTCTAATGCACATGGTGAAAAAAGGCATATAAAATCATGTGATGCTTTTTGGTTAATAAAATCATAAATTAAAGCTAAACTATTCAGTTAATATTTAAATAAATCTTTAATAGCAAATTTATTTTTACATTTTACATTAGTAATGTAATATTTACTAAAGCAATAAACCTTTAAGCATGTACGCTTGAAAATGTGAAAGTAGGGACCTCTACAGGTCTTAACCATAAGCTTACTCTTTGGAAGAAAAGAGGGGTTCTTTTCTTCCAAAGAGTAAGCTTGTGGTTAAGACCTGTAGAGGTCCCTACTTTCACATTTTCAAGCGTACATGCTTAAAGGTTTATTGCTTTAGTAAATATTATTTATGTAATCAATGTGCAGAAAAATAAATTTATTATTAGTAATGTATTGAAGACACTTTTAACCAATAATATGTTTTTATGTGATCCAGGATATTAAAATTTGTAGAATATATAACATATTTATATCATCCAATAACAAAAATGATCACTTATTTTACTGATATTATGATGAACATCAGTGGCAGCAAATTATGTGAATTAATGATGGTGATAATCATTTATGAAAGTGACAGTTTATATCAAAAAACAAATAGCCAAACTAAATGTTTCCCTGAAGGCTTGTGATGATGGTGTTCTAATTGAATTTTTATATTGGACCTATTTCCATCACCTAATACACATATTGAATGTCTTTAAAAAAAATGTAATATTAAATATGCATATTAGATGATGGAAATAGTCCAATATAAACATCTAACCAAACTAAATGTTATAACTATGTTTTTTGCAATATTGAAATTTATAACAGTATCCTAAATAATGGACATTTATAACCTGACTCATATTAATAAGTGCATTGTAATTATTTTCATTAAAAAAAAAACACTGCAAAGTTTTTGATAAGATAAAAGTATTTCACAAATCAACTATTAATGTCAATTGTAATGTGATCATTATTCTGTTACATATTTCTGGGGAAAAATACTTCAGTCCATAAAATAAAATATGGAGAGATGTATGTTGAAAGTTACAAGATTAGATCAAAAGTGATATTCATGAGTGAGAACATACAAATATTACTGATGACTTTGAAAAGATTAAAAGGAGCTGTTATAATGACTGGATATATTGTTAAAAATAGTTGAAGTCTTATTCAAAAGTTTGTAAAAGACGCAAAAAGAGATCACGTAGGAGATAGATGGATGTGATAAGGAAGTTTGATGAAGTGATGTGGAAAAGAGACGCTATAAATTGGAGAAATTGGATTAAACTTGGATAGACTCTTATTCCACAGTGAATTGATAATGATTGAAAGGTAATCCATATTTAGTATATAGAATAGCTTGCTTTTGTACTTTTGGTAATAAACAAATAATGGCTGTTGACTATTTAAATGGCAACTATTTTGCTTAGAATCTGAATCACTCCAATTTGTTTTTATGTAAATTTTTGTTACTACAATTTTTTTTTTAGAAAACTTTATTACTATATGTTGCAGTGTGTATGCAGAGATAAACTGGTTTCATAGTAAACAAGATACAAAAATTTTAAAGGGAAAAGCAAAAATAACATAGACAAAATTTATATATATGATTTAAAATAAAGTCTGGAATGACTTAAGTAACGATTAAGTAATACTATTTGATATTTTAAAAGTACTGCAAATTGTTTAAAATCACATATAAAAAATGTCTTTATTTCTGATTTTGACAAAAATATAAAATTTTACTGAAATAAAGGAAAAATATATTTTTATCAAAAATACACGTTTTTTTCTTTGTAATATACATTAGATTTAATTTTATAATCTATTTTTTCTATTTGAAGGATTAATGATTTTTTAAACTTATGTTTGAATTTGATGAATGTAAATAAAAAAAATCAATAGTAATTTAATTATTACCTTGGCTTTTATTTATGAATTAAGAAAAAAACTTACTTAATCTTTCTGATTTTACATTCCTTATATCTCTAAATTGTGGGTTCAAGTTAACAGGGGAAGATTAGAGAGAGTATAGAAGTAGTTTTGGAAAAAAAGGCAGTTGCCAGATTCTAATGATGGTCAAGCTTGAACAACATGAAGAAGTGAGATTGCTTCTTCATGTTTCATAGCTCAGTATGCAGAAAGTAGACTGTTTGTCACTGATGAAGTTTGGAAATTAATAAAGATGAGAACCGGCAACATTTATTTTATATATGTGCTATTCAGGATATGTCTAATTGGCAATTTGTATAAGAATCAGCCTATTAATCTTAAGATTCCAATGCTATATTTTATTTATATATATTGCTTTACATATGAGGAAAATAGACAAAATAATTTTCTCTCATGCATATATATCTATTGTCCATATATAAAATCTATTTTGCAAATATAAAAGCACAGAAATTAACTAGTGATTCCAATGTATATTAATATTGACATTATTTTAAACATTAATTAACTTTGCTATTAATGAAAAATCTATTTCACTGAACTCATTTCCAATTGAAATGGTGATCATGTGATGTTTATTGGCTTAAAAGAAAAATTTATTATAATAATTGAAAGTAAACAACTCTTTAATAAATTAACTACTAAAACCAAAAATGTCCAACAAATGTAAAAGATGACTAGCCAGAGCAAATTTTATATTAGATTAAAAACATCTAGAGGGTAGAAATTCTAGGTATATTTTTAAAGATTTTATTATCTATTTCATTAAAGATGTTTTAGAATGGATTTTGTTTCAATAGTTGAAAATGCAGATTGTGTATTGACCAATATATTTCTATTTATTATAATTAGATTTAATGATTATTTATATAGCATTTTGTTTTAATCTGTAATAATTATTACGGATCACCCACTGCATAGCACATGTGTAGTGGGTGATTCCTACGATTGTTATAATTAAATTTGCAAAATAATTCAGATTAAATATTAAAGATAATTAATAATTGAAATATTTTATATTACACATGTTTGTAAATAGTCAAAATCAGAATGATTTATTTGTAATGTACAATATTTATCATACTTTTTATTTCATTATTTTTATTGAACAAACATATTAATTATTATTTAAGTTATTCCATTGTAGTTATTTAATGATACAATAGATTGTTTCTATTGTTCATAATCATCATAGTCTTTGTGATCCCAAAGCTGATTTGATTATATGTATTTTGTGGAAATCTAGGTAATTCACTTTAGAATTCTTCACATTGTGTTACTGCAATAAAAGTCATCTTTAAAATCTACTCACTTTGTTTTACGATGATGATTAGTTTAATGATGGCCACTACATTCATAGTAGCAGATGACTCAAGCATGAATGATGATCAACATTGATATAATGTTTCCAGCATTTTTGATATAGGATTACTTTTATAGTTATTTTTAGCACTTATGCATCTAGATAAAATATTGATGATTCCTTTTATTATATTATGCTCTAAGTATGGTATTGACTAGTAGTCTAAGATTTTACATTGTTATTTTATTGATTTTTCATGATTACTGCTAATGCTCACTTCAGTATTGTTCATATTTATTTAGATTTGTTTCTGATGCTGATTCTTAGAATATTTTTCTTATTCACTAAAAACTTTCTCGTGCTCATTTACTGTATTCATTTTCTGTATTCATATTTAATTACTTCATTTTTATTTATTTGTTGATCATTTGATGACCTTTATTTTCATCACTGTTGACAACCAGCTTATTCTGTATGGTTATGATACTTTTTTCATTTAATTAATTATGTAAATTTTTGTTTATTTATTAAGAAAACAAAGTTAGATATTGTTCTTATTTTTAATGAGATTTTTATATCATTAAGATATATTGGTCTGCATCATGTGAAAGAATTTATAATTAGTTTAATGCGCTTTTTATATCATTAAGATATATTGGTCTGTATCATGTGAAAGAATTTATAATTATTTTAATGAGCTTTTTATATCATTAAGATATATTGGTCTGCATCATGTGAAAGAATTTATAATTATTTTTAATGAGCTTTTTATATCATTAAGATATATTGGTCTGTATCATGTGAAAGAATTTATAATTATTTTAATGAGCTTTTTATATCATTAAGATATATTGGTCTGTATCATGTGAAAGAATTTATAATTACTTTAATGAGCTTTTTATATCATTAAGATATATTGATCTGTATCATGTGAAAGAATTTATAATTATTTTAATGAGCTTTTTATATCATTAAGATATATTGGTCTGTATCATGTGAAAGAATTTATAATTATTTTTAATGAGCTTTTTATATCATTAAGATATATTGGTCTACATCATGTGAAAGAATTTATAATTATTTTAATAAGCTTTTTATATCATTAAGATATATTGGTCTGCATCATGTGAAAGAATTTATAATTATTTTAATGCGCTTTTTATATCATTAAGATATATTGGTCTGTATCATGTGAAAGAATTTATAATTATTTTAATGCGCTTTTTATATCATTAAGATATATTGGTCTGTATCATGCGAAAGAATTTATAATTATTTTTAATGAGCTTTTTATATCATTAAGATATATTGGTCTGCATCATGTGAAAGAATTTATAATTATTTTTAATGAGCTTTTTATATCATTAAGATATATCGGTCTGCATCATGTGAAAGAATTTATAATTATTTTTAATGAGCTTTTTATATCATTAAGATATATTGGTCTGCATCATGTGAAAGAATTTATAATTATTTTAATGAGCTTTTTATATCATTAATATATATTGGTCTGCATCATACGAAAAGAATTTATAATTATGAAAAAAAATATTGCTATTTTAAATGTACATAAATTTGAAATTTGCAAACATAAAAATGATTACTGTATTTACACCCAATAAACTAAATTTTTTGTGTTCCTCATTAAAAAAATAAATTATTTATTGAAAAGATAATTCCAAATTAAAATCATTTAAATATATATATATTGTAACCTAAATAATAAGATGAAAGACAAATAACAATCAGCCAATGTAAACAAACAGCCACGATGATCAATTAGAACTTGCAAACCCACTGAAAGCCAACACATTGTCCAAGACAAATGAGACTAACAATCTCATGAAGCCATCAAAACAAGTGAACTAATAATAATATATTGGCTAAATAATATGGTAGGCTAAGTTCAGAGGGTTTCGAATATCATATGCCATAATAATAAGGGCAATAAAAGTAAATAATTATTAAGATAAAGGCAATACATTAGCAAATTAAGAGGAGGAGACTTCTCATACTCACGCTTTAAAATATAATAGCTCTTAATATTTAAAGCATATGTCATTAAAAGGATTAGGTTACTTTAAAACTATTCGCAACACATTTTCCAACTACAACATATCTTAGAACCATAATGGGCATCTTATTGTCATGATCAGATTTACTATTAAATTTCTTTTATAAAATTGAAGCGTGTATTCTTATGTTTAGCCACATTAACTTCTTCATTAAAATAATTTTGTTTTTTAAGTGTAAATAATTTTCATGAATTATATGTAAAATAGATGTCTCAGGATTCATATGATTAATATTTTAATAATTATAATTATTTTTCTTCTCTTTTAATTTGAAAACTGTTAAATAAAGAATGAAATCTTAATAAACAAAGCAGTGAAACATACTCTTCTTACCTTTAAGATAATGCCCTCCGAAATTATAATAATATTTTTAAATTTAAAATAAACATGAAAACTCTTAATTTTGAAAAAACAAACAAACAATAAACTAAGATAGCATTCAAATATAATGACTGAATAAGGGATTTTATGCCCACTCAAAATACCGCACTAATAAATTCTCTTTAAATATTTTCTGAATTCAAATCAAGCAAATCTACCATTTGAATTTATAATGAACAAACAAGTATTCTCCTAATGATGAAAAGTGATTTCCGAAGAAGCACAGTGATCTTTTAATAACTGAAATTGACTAAAGTAATCTTTTAATAATGAATAAATAATTATAATTACTTTTAATAAATAAATTTCTCTTTATTAGATATTTTTCTTAACATCAGAAACGCAATTTTAATAAAGTGACTCTCATATCCAATTCTCTATATTCATGTACTCTCAATGCACAAAGTAAAGACAACTTATAATCAGCTTTATGATATTTAGATTTCTGAAAGCATGTAGATGATGAGAACCATGTAAGTAAATAAGTTAACAATAAAAATAACATTTATTTTTACATTTAACAAATAAACAACCGTGCTATCTTACAATGTTATCAAGATGAATTTTTCAGATACACTCACCATCATCGTTGCCAACTGTTATCAGTCCATTGCAGGATGAAGGATTCTCCAAGTTCAATCCATCTTCTCTGATCTCTAGCTTTTCTTTTCCACATCACCCCTGCACACTTTATTTCATTCATCCATCTCACATGTGATCTTTTACAATTTCTTAATCCAATTTAAGATTTCAATTGTCCATCTATTAACATCTCTTCTAGCAATATGTCCAGCCCAACTTCACTTGTTTTTTTTATTCTTTCAATGATGTCAGAAACACCGGTTTGTTTTCTTATTAATGTATTGCATTTTTGATCTCTTCTTGTTACTTCTAACATGCATCTCTTCATACTTCTTTGAGTGGTCTGATGTCTCTGTATTCCTTTTCTATTAAATGTCCATGTCTCAGATCAATAAGTAAGAACTGGTAAAACACATTTATTAAAAAACTTCATTTTCAAACACATAGGCATCTTTCCTTTTAAAATTAAATTATTCTTATCAAAAACACTCCAACCAAGTTTAATTCTAGGATTAATTTAATCTACTATGTTTGCATCTGTAGTAATAATCTGACTAAAGTATTTGTAATTATTAATTTCTTCTAATTCACCATAATCAATCTTTATTTTCATCTTTTGAAAAAATCCATTGAACATTACTATAGTCTTTTTAACTTTTACCTTTAATTCTACTTTCTTATTTTCATCTGATAACTCTTGCAACATTTTCTGAAGCTCTGAAGCATTATTTGCAAAAATAACTACATCATCTGCAAAGTCTAAATGACTTAAATAATTTCCATTTACTTTTATTTCTTTAGCTTTCCATTTTAATTCACAAAATATTTCTTATAACACTGTCGTAAAGAGTTTTGGAGATATAGAGTCACCCTGTCTTACACCCTTCTCAATGTTAATCTTCCTAGTATCATTATTAATCTAATTGTTGCTGTTGCATTTTTATAAATATTCTTCAGATTATGACAATATCCTGGGTTTATACCTTGGTGACTGAAGAAATGCTTATAGAATCAAATGCTTTTTTATAATTTACAAATCCAAAGCTTACTGGAAACTCATATTCATTGGTCCTTTCTATAACTTCTCTCAATACTTGAATATGATCTATTGTACTAGAACCACTTTTAAATCCAGCTTGTTCTTTTGGTTGGTTGAAATTCAATAGATCTCTATAGATGGGTTGTAAATATCTTGGTGAAAATTGTGTATAAAACTAATAAAAAACTGATAGGTCTGTAATTTCTAATATCTTCTTTATCATCTTTTTAAAATATTAATATTGAATTTTTCCAATTATTTGGTATATCTTTATTATTTAGATTTTTGGTATATTACTTTGCTGATTTTTTTCTATTTCTTCACCTGATTCTTTTAATATATTGATTATAATTCCATCATTACCTGGAGTTCTTTCCTTCTTCATAAATTTAATTGTATGTCTCACTTCTTCATTTGATTTCTAGGAAATTCAGAAGATAGAATAGATGTAGGAGGTACTTATTCTTTATTACCATATAATTCTTGATAGAACTCTTTTACCCATTTCATAATATCATCTCTCTTTTTAGTAATAGTTTCTTCTTTTTTTTATTGCAGATATAAGTTTTCTACCAATACCAAAATGTTGCTTTACACTCTTGAGACTTTTATTCCTTTCTACAGCTTTCTTTGTTAGTTCACAATTATACTTATTTATATCATTATCAATTCTTTTTACACCATTTTACAAAATTTGAGATATTCAGTCCTTCCTAATGTATAATCTTTTTCATAAATTCTCTAGTCTCAATAGAAATTTTATTGGTCAATTGCTGCTTTTTTCTACAAGCTATCTTTGTTGTAGTTTTTAAAAGTGTGTAAATCAAAGGGTCTTCTTTCAGTTAGCAGCAAACTCCTTCTTGCAGCATCAGATACACTAAGGAAAATTTAATTTGGAGGATAATTGTAATTTACAGTTTAAAGTGACTACATGAAACATAATGAAACCTTCTACAATTTTGATATTTGAATAAATTCTCTCATTTTTACAAGACAATCATTCTATTATAATGTTGCTAAGGAATGTATTTAATATTATCATAAAATATAAATTATCAATCCATGTGATGAAATAAATGCTGAAAAAGCTGTATAAGCCACATATACAATTTGACAATTTTAATATTAAATATTTATGAAATTTAGCATGGCTACAACAAACAATCTACACTCAGATATACTAAAATGTTACTGAAAGTAAGAGTGGCATTCTTCAATACCTATGAAAATATCACTTGCCAGGTCAAAGTCATGGTAATATGCTACCTATGGTTTTATACAAAAGTACATCACAAATAAAATTCACATCAGGCATGATAATCAGAGGCAAAGTAAATAAATGGCCTGAAATCAAGGGGAAAGCACTTACATCTGAGGGCAATAAATAAACTAGAACTTTATCACTAGTCATATAAGTAATGAGAAAAGACCATCAAAAAAGAACACTAATAATAATAGGATATGCTTTAAATCAAGCATTATAAACTTAAATACAAGATAAAGTACAATATAATTCAGAGAAAATATCACAACCTAAGAGAGAAAAAAGCCACAATCTCTATTACATATATATTGATAAGATAATAATATATACAAAATGAAAGTCTAATGCTCAATCTCTTTTAAAAATAGCAACAACTAACTGAAATGTAAAACCAATAAATTGATAATTAGTGCTAAATATAACTTAATCAGTTTTATACAAAATTTTTATTAAGATAATTACAACTCGTCTACAGAAAACACTGGATTTTCACCAACCAAGAGAACAAGCTGGATTTAAAAGTGGTTTTAGTACAGCAGATCATATCCAGGTATTGAGAGAAATTATAGAAATGACAAATGAATATGAGTTGCCATTATGCTTAGGATTTGTAGACTATGAAAGGTATTTGATTCTATAAACATTTCTTCAGTGATTAAAGCATTGGATCATCAAGGTGTAGATCCAGGATATTGTCATATTTTAAAGAATATTTATAAAAATGCAGCAGCAGCAATTATATTACATAATGACAGTAGTAAAATCAACAATGAAAATGGTGTAAGACAGGGTGACTCCATATCTCCAAAACTTTTTACAGCAGTGCTACAAGAAGTATTTTGTGGATTAAAATGGGAAGCTAAAGGAGTGAAAGTAAATGGAGATTATTTAAGTCATTTAGATTTTTCAGATGATATAGTTGTTTTTGCAAATAATGCTTTAGAACTTCAGGAAATGTTGCAGGAGTTATTAGATGAAAGTAGGACTAAAGATAAATGTTAAAAAGACTAAAGTAATGTTTAATAGATTTTCTCAAAATATGAAAATAAAGATTGATTATGAGGAGTTAGAAGAAATTAACAGTTACAAATACCTTGGTCAGATTATTAATACAGATGAAAATATAATGGATGAAATTAATCATAGAATTAAACTTGATTGGAGTGCTTTTGGTAGAAATAACTTGATACTAAAAGGAAATATGTCTATGTGTTTGAAAAGGAAGGTTTTTAATAAATGTGTTTTGCCAGTTCTTACTTATGGATCTGAGACTTGGACACTTAATAGAAGAGCAATACAGAGACTTCAGACCACTCAAAAAAATATGGAGAGATGCATGTTGGGAATAACAAAAAGGAATCAAAAACACAATGTATGGATAAGAGAACAAACAGATGTTACTGACCTCATTGAAAAAATTAAAAGACTGAAGTGTAGTTGGGCTTGACATATTGTTAGAAGAAATGATAATAGATGGACAATTGAAATTTTAAACTGGATTCCAAGAGATTGTAAAAGACCCAGAAAGAGACTACATGTGAGATAGATTGATAAAATAAGAAAGTGTGCAGGGGTGATGTGGAGAAGAGAAGCTAAAGATAGGAAAAGATGGATTGAACTTGGAGAGACCTTCATCCTGCAGTGAATTGATAATGGTTAATGATGATGATGATGATGATGATAACAATAAAAATTATGTCATAAAATGAACAATATATTTATATATCAGTTTCTATCCCTGCTAGCATTTGCATATACATTCAAAATAAATAACTTCATGATAGGGATAGATATAACATTTAAAATATAGCATCATTAATATGTCAATATTCTGAGAACTTTTGACAATATACTTCATAAATAATTTATAAAAAGTATATTAAATAAAATGCATAATATAATAATAATTTACAATATCATGAATATTTAAAGAATACAGTCAGTAAAAATAAAGTTTTGAAATATCTTGCTTATTTCCAATTTAATTTAATATAGCATATTTAACTTACATGCACAATATTTATTCAACAAGATTAAGCAAAAATATTTAAAGAAACTAGCTCAAATATGTATGGCCATTCAAATTGATGAAATATATCTCAAAAATAAAACAAATAATGCATATTTAATATTTCATTAGAATATCATATTAAACTTCTGATATCTTTTGAAAGTGCACATTACCGATACACATTAATGAACAATCTTTTCAAAAGTCACAATTTTAGAACAAAGTTGAATTCTAATTACATACAGGATAAAAATTGTATAGATAAACTTCAGGAACATTTGCATTTTAATTATATGTACTATAATTTATTCTGGTTGTTGATAAAAAGCAATAATTTTGAAAATAATAAATTCAAATAATAATTTCCATTAACATTTCAGTAGCTCAAACAAGCTCTTAATTGATAAGTGCAGTAAGAGAAAATATGTAAAATCTCTGTCCAGAACATTCCTATCTCCAGACCAATTGATTTCAAGCTTATGGCTCACCTCAGCGAAGAGCTAGAATATTCAGACACTAGATCTAAAATATAAACTCAAAACCCAGCACTTATTTCATATGTAATATTTAAGTAGAAACTCTGAAGTTTTCGGACATGAAAATGACTTTACTCAAGCTATTTTTTGATTATAATTTTACCTTTAAGGCTTTGACTATGCTGAGGCTATTAATATATGGTAAATCTGAATTTGGTTCAGTCCCATATAGTTATTTAAGTTAGATAGCTGGAGTAAAAGACATTTTCATGTCCGAAAACTTCAGAGTTTCTACTTAAATATTACATATGAAATAAGTGCTGGGTTTTGAGTCTATATTTTAGATCTAGTGTCTGAATATTCTAGCTCTTCACTGAGGTGAGCCATAAGCTTGAAACCAATTGGTCTAGAGATAGGAATGTTCTGGATAGAGATTTTAAATATTTTTTTATAACTGCACTTATCAATTAAGAGCTTGTTTGAGCTATTGGTATGCTCTCTATATTACATTTTTATAAATACAAGCTTATAAAAGTAATGTCACGTTATATATGACTTGCTTTTTTGATTATTAACATTTCAGGAATATTATATTTAAAGTACATACTATAATACTAATAAATTTCTATAAAACAGTAAAAGTCAATAAGTTTAACCTCAATGTGGTAGAAAAATATATTTCTTTATTTTGGCTAGAAGTAGACATAATAAATCATTTTCACATTGCTCCTAATAATAGTAAATGTCATTTGAAAGACAATAACCTTTTAAATAATTCGTTTTTTTAAATAAAAGAATGCTATGCTTAACATAAATGTTCATAATAATAACAATAATGTATGTTACATACATTTAAATTCATTCATTCACAATGCATTTCTTTAAAAATAAATACATGTCCAAATAATATAAGTTTTCCAAAAGAAGTATTGCATTTTCAAAGCCTGAAATAAATTATTTCTTATTGATACATTTATGAATTCAGGTAAGACATTTATAAAGTATTTCATAATTACAAAAGAGCTTATGATATTTGGATTAAAAGTCTCAATTAAAATGAATTATTTCCCCCCCAAAAAAACCATTTTCTTTTTAATACTCGAAAATTTACGAAATATTCTTCAGATAAAAGTTGCTTAAAAAATAGTTATAATAATATAATGTCTTTAACATTCACAATGCTTTCAGCATATCTTAAAATTTAATTCTCTAATATCATCTCGTAATAGTATGGAAAATAGAATTAGCAAAAATTCTCATATAACAGAAATGATACATCAAAGTATTTAATTCTAGTGGAAACAATTTAATTTCTGTTGAAGTCTGTTGACTTTCCCATAATGCATATCCTGTAATGTAATTTCAAGCACCAGGAAGTATAAAAAGTTAATGATTGTTGTCAAGCGTTTGTGACCGAGTGGTTAGCACAGCCGCCTTACAAGCAGTTGTCCTGGGTTCGCTTCCCGGCTGATGCTTTGATACATGAAAAAAAAAAAATTAATGATTGAGCCTGGACGAAGTTAATTTAGAAATTGATTTTTTTTAAAAAACTTTAAACAAAAAATAGTTGATTCCTTCTGTAAGCAAGAATGTAAGCAAATGTGTATAGGTATATTCACCAGCTTTACTTATAATACAAGTCATGTGACTTATTTTGATGGCTAGAAATTGACATATTGATTACACTTAGTTGACCCAATTAACAAAAAGATTAAGATTTTTCTAAAATTTACTAACAAAAACCAGCAATTAATACTATCCTAGAATTTTCCAAAGATGATAGTCTAGACTGAGGATTTAAATAACCAACCAGCTGATAATTAAATCATTTTTAAATTATTATTTTTAAAACGCAAATTATTTAGCAAATTGGAATATATTACAATAAATGAAAAACAAAATATTTCATAATAAAAGTTACATTAATTTCAAACCGAATATTATCTTATAATATTCCCTTTAAACATTTTTGGGACTTATGTTATTAGTCCTGAAATGTAGGAGAGGTGGTGCACCTTTTCACATTCATGATAAATGTCTAACTCTAATATTGTGATCCCATCAAATAAACTCTGTGATTTCATCTGACCTCATCCAATAATATGATAAATTTACACTTTCATTTATTGTCCAAATTTCACTCGGACATATTCTTCTCAAAATGCTTTTACTTCAGTACTGATTTTTTTTTCCAATTTTCTGATTAATACTACAATTTTTTTTTAACAGTACAAAATGTGGAACATTTTACATGCTACAGAGATCAATGCCATCAAATACATTCACACTTTGACAAGCAAGGCCAATGTTAACATTTGAGGATGTAATAATAAAATAGATTTTCATAAGAGAACATGGTTGGAGAGTTACAAAATTTCATTTTTTGATGGTGATCCAATTTATTTACAGCTGAGCTCACAAATTAATATCCACAGAATGGAGAAAAATAGAGCTTGGCTTCTCAGAGAAAAATATAAAATTGAAGATCCTAACAAAATTTGCACAAAAAGAAACAAACCAAGCCAGACAAATTCTTCTCAAACAGGGAGACTGATGAGTGTTTCATCATGAGAATTCATAGTAGAACAGCAGCAACTTTGATGGAAGCCATCAAACAAATTGTGGAAGAGAAATTCGACAATTTATTCAGACTGTTGGAAAACCTATAAAACTGCTGAATTACAAGCTGCCAATTACTGACCATTTTCATGTGAATCATACTGGACCTGGTCAAAAAAATTAGTTCACCACACTATATAAATAATAAAAGTGTAGTAATTTAATTTTGTTGTTGTTGCTATTGTTATTTGTTTTTTTCTTTTGAAAGAAGTACATTAACTACTTGCTAACATTTCCGGTGAAGATCCCATGCAGGTGTTATATTGCACAATCATGTGTTAATTATAAATTTATTAAACACACATAAGCTTGTGGATAAACACCTGTAGAGGTCCCTACTATCACATTTTACACACATATTCTTGAGGTTATAGCCTCGGTAAATATTAATCATGTGTTAAGTAAGTCTCCATTTTAGGAAAAATAAAAAAATTTTACTTTTTGTCTCTGTTTTGAAACAAAATTTTATCCAATTAAAATAAAGTAGAACAGTTTAATTGATTGTTTCATCGTGACAATTCTTGTTATATATTACATAGTTAGCACCATAGGTGTATATTTTAAGCATTTATTCAGACTGCCAATAACATTGTAAATTTTGTGAAAATATCATGTATATATGGTATGTTTGGATGAATTAAAAAAATTCTAAGTGTATACATTATTTGGTGAGATGATAAGATTAGAAAGTTATCAGCGGATTGATACAAATGTGAAAAGATGTAGCAGGTCTAATACGTAAGTACCCATTTTTTTAAAAAATGTATCCATAGTCTCAGGATATTTTAAATTGTACATCTTAAAAATAAAAAAACATTTAAGAATAACTTTAACATTAAATCAACAAAGAAGTTTTTTTAAGAAACTAAAAGTTTAATATGCAAGCATGCACACTCAACATTAGTAATACCTTTAAGATTAAGAATTTAAAAATTACAATAGAATTACTAAAGAGATTCAAATATTATAAATGATCTCTTAAGATTACTTTTTAAGTCATAAAAATTAAAAAAATTCTTCTAAACCTGAATACTAATCAAACATGTAAACATGTAATTATTAAGTAGTGACAAAGTTTGCTTATTAGAAAAATTGAACTATTGAAAAAAATATTTTTTTAATACTATGCTACTATAAAAATTGACAATCAGCTTTAAGACAAAAGCTTAAGGTCACAATACACACATGGAGAGATTAGCATTGTGATTTATAAATGACCAGTGTATTAGTGTTTATAATTTCTTACTATAAGATAGAAAGTTGCTTTTTATATCTCTTGCTTTGCATACATTTTTCATGGTAAAATTTTAAAAATAATAATTATATTTCTTGATAAAATAAAATATACAAAATCAACTAAGTAATAGAGCTTATATAAAATTTTTGGTAAACAAAATTTTTAAAAAATTATAAAAAGAAATATTATGATTTAACATGAATATACTCAATCCCTAATTTAAATTGACCAATTAATACTCACAAGACAGAATCATTTAGTATTCTTTTTTTAAATTGACCAATTAATATTTACAAGACAATGTAATTCTGCTACTTATTTTTAATAAGCATCAAACATCACATGATCACTATTCTTTATGCATACACAAGCTGTTTTTCACAGAGGCAAAACTCTCCATATAGTAGCACCACTCAGTGTAAGCCAGAGTAATCAATGAATGCAGGAAGGTTTGTGCCTAAAACTCCTATCTAGTACCTACTCATCATCCCAGGATCCTCACTGATGAAAGCCAAAAGCCAGAAACTACTTTGGTGATATTGGATGAGTAGGCACTAGATAGGGATTTTATGCACAAACCTTTCTGTATTCATTGATTACTTTGGATTATTCTGAGTGGTGTTACTGTATGGAGAGTTTTGCCTCTGTGTATTTTTAATAAGCTTGTGAATGACTTACTTTACTTCCAATATGCAATATCATAAATTTATTGTGTTAAATATTATATCATATATTCAAAAAAATTTCCTCTCATAATGACATATGAAATTTTATTTTTGCATTTATCATTATATAAATTTGCTTTCTACCATAGCTTAGACTTCATCATTCTCTTTGCTTAGTGATTTAACTAGCTGTCAATAGCATTATTTTAAAATATTAAATTACTCTTTCTATATCAAATCATTCCATTCTTGATTCTTTGTTCAACATTTAGGGTACTTTTAAGTCATACCCTGGGGAGGGTGATTTACTCCCTTTGTTTACTTATACATTGAGATATGTTTAATTTAAAGTTTATAGATCAAATTAATAAATTAATAATGGAATGAAATGAATACAACAAAATATAAATAAGACATGAAAAATAAAAATAAAAATATATAAGGATGCATATAGTAAAAAATAATAACACTTTGTAAAAAAAAACATTTTATTCTAAATACTTTTATTTAAGTTATAATATGTTTATTTATTTATAAACTATTGTAATCATTTTTATTATTTAAGCTGAAATAAAATTTTGAATCGCGATTTAATAGATTAAAGTTCAATATATTTGGATAAAATTCTGAATATAAGAAAGAAATACCAGGCAAAGCAATATGGATCTAAAATATTTTAGTAGATGACCTAGTTTCTCATATGTGAACCAGTGGGCAGATAAATTGTAAATATTCTGATATAAAATTTACAATTCATTTTTAGAACTTTAATATGTTTTAAGCAAGACTCATGAGACAATAATATTTAGATTTTTTAAAATTTTAATTTAAAGTTATAATACCACATTAAAATTGAGGTTTAATAGATTTAAATCCAATGTCATTTGTTGAAATTTTGTACACTTTTTTAAAATCACTACCAAAATAATAGGACACTATAATATTTTAGGTAGGAGATCTAGTTTCTTAGATATGGAATAATGGGTGGAAAGTTTTTGAATAGTTTGATATCAAATTTAAAAACTTCAATATGTTTTTACAATTTTTACAATAAATTTCTACAATTTGTAGATTTTATATAAAAGTTTATATAATTTTTTTACAATTTATCAGCATCATAGTTTACAATATAGTTTTATGTTTCTTTTAAAATAAATAAATTAATTAAAAGAACAAATTTAAATCACTTTTCAACTGAAAAATAAGTTACTTAATGTTTATTTTTTTATTAAATTGATTAAAAAATATGAAATAACATTCAAAGGTTATGTTTACATAAGTTAAAATTTTAATTACAAACTGTAACAACGATTAAATCAACAACTTTCTTGGTGTTCTTTTTATCTGCATAAAATCTCTAAATCTAGTTTGTAATTTGACACTCTCATTCCAAATTATTATGCATTAATTAATTTTTTAATAATTAAAAATAACATTCTAGTGGGGAAAGATGTGCTCACAGATGTAAGATGATACTGCTATTTTTTCAATGTTAAAAACTGTTCAGGGAAAGATACCAACATTCCAATATGATTATATCTGTGTAATTGAAACTCGATTTCTTACTGTATTTTTTGACTTTTATTCCAGGTTAAAGAACCTTTAAAATTAGTTAACCAGTTCCCAGAAAATAAAAATAATGCATCATTTGCATGACTTTATTTTTTGATCTGGTGCTGGAACTTCGTATGAACTCCCATTTCTGGTGCTTGAACCTATTATGAACTTCCATTTCTGGTGCTTGAACTTCTTATGAACTCCCATTCCTGGTGCTTGAACTTCTTATGAATTCCCATTCCTGGTGCTCGAACCTCTTATGAACTTCTATTTCTGGTGCTTGAACCTCTTATGAACTCCCAAGCAATAAAACCATATGTCTTTTTACCTTGCATGGTTTGTCACAGTTGGTAGCACATCTGTCTTGAAATCAGAAGATCATAGGTTCAATTCTGGCACTCACAGTTTTGTCACTCAAACGTCTTATGAACTCCTGAGCAATAAAGCCATCAGTATTTTGTATTACTATTTTCATAAGCATTAATTGATAAAATAAATAATGTTAAATGAAGTCAGTGAAATGTCAATTTTTTTCCATATGTCATAGCACTGGCCAGGAGGCGAACCTGCAACAACTGTCTGCAAGCAATTGCTTACTTGCAAGGCTGCTGCGCTGACCTCTCGGCTATCAATGCTTGACAAATGTCAATTTTGTTTATCAATTCAATAAAAACTCTACTTTTCTGAAAAGCAATTATTGGTTCAACTCAAATGCATTTTTAGATGACTAAGCGAACTACGGGTCACAGATCGCCAGCCACTCATTTAGATATTAAAATAGTGAGATTTACAGTATTATTAATTGTTGACAGATGTATCAGTATTACTATCAATAATTTATTAGGCTAGCGAAATACAGTGCCCATGTGTATTATATAAAAATGAATGTGTTGAGCTTTAAGAAAGTTTTAAAATGTTATATTGGTGAATAATATTATAATAGTCTCCAGCCTAATAATTATTAATAAGATTGATATATTTATCTAAGAAAATGGTAATCATCTTTAAGATTGTGTGAGAAATGTTTGTTTTGTAGATATGGCTAAATAATAAATGATTGAATTTAAGCGGATAGAATAACTTGAGTCAGCTGAAAATGTTAGTATGGCAGAAATGCATCTTGGAAACAATCTGACGTCTATTCATTTGTTTGAGATATGATAGAGTTACACAGAAATTTTCAAATATGTATAAAATTGTGCCAAACCAATTATACAAGTAATACATTGTACAGCTATATTTTATAAAAGAGAGCATATTTGAATGTATGCATCGAAAAATGTGGTTAGTGTTAAAATGTGTAAATATAATTTATAAAAAAAAAAATATTGACTTTTAGCTAATTTTAAAATCCATATCTTGAATAACAATTTATAGCCTAATAAATTATTACCGATACTATTCATATTTCTATCTATAAAGATGGTAACCATCATTAAGATTAAATCATTATAAAATATTATTTTATTTCAATATAGTAAGGGTAATATCTAGCTGAAATATTGTACCCCCCCCCTATTTTCTTTAGATACTTGTTAGATTTTACTTTCGACATATAAAGAAAAAGTTATGCCTGATTTTAGCAGCAAAATGGAAACTTTACGAATTAAGAGAATTTGTTGAAGAATAAATTTTATCTGTGATGGCACAGTAAAGATATAAATTCATATTTGCATAGAGGATGCAAATAGACATACCCAAAAAAGGCAAAGGTAGCACTTTCCCCAAAAAATAATTAGCATAATGAGCAGCTGTCCCGGGTTCGCTTCCCGGTCAACTCATTTGACATATGAAAAGAAAAAGAAAGAAACAGAAAATCAATTATGATTGAAAATTTATTAATCTTGTAATATAACATGGTTGATTAGAGATTTCAAATAGTTAGAAGCCCCGTCTATGTATACTAATGAATAAGTGCCCAGTCTTAAGATAGAATAAAGTCTTTAGTTAATTTGTTATCATTAGAACAGTTTAATACAATAAACAATAAAGAGTGATAATGAAATTTATCATTGTTTTATAATACTTCTTGTGTTCTCAAACCAAATAAAACGTATATATCAGGGATGGGAAAACACATGTCAATGAGAGTGGCATGCCAGTTTTTCATGTATTGTTAAAAGCCACACCATATTATATAAGTACATAAAAATAAATACATATAGTCAAGTTGTATTTAATTTGGTTAATACGATGACATATTCTACATAAGTTTTAAGTGTTGTATAAAATATATAAGAAAATATAATTAAGAGAAAGAAATAAAATAAAAAATAATTATTTCAAAATTTTGATAATAAAAATAAAATATAATAAAATTTATTAATAAAAAGTATAATATTTAATAAAGATCTTTGGCCAAATTTTTGAAATTTCGTGTATAATTGGTTAAAGCTATTTGCAGAAATTCTTTAAGATGCTGATTGGTCAACTGTGAATGGTATTTCGAGTTCACAAATTTCAATGTGGAGTACAAGAATTTACAACAATGTTATACCAAAAATCGAAATTAGATGACAAGCAGCTTTCTTTAAGTGTGAATATTTTTATTCTGGCATGAGTTTCCAAAATTCAATTAGAAAACTAGATTTGTGATGCATTAGCAATGCCTGATCCTCTTCCATTTCTAATAATTCCAATTCCCTAGCAATTTTTTCAACAAGTACTATTTCAGAAATTGGAAATCCATCTTCAATAATATGACAAATAAATGGGTTCATAAAATATGCAAATATAGATTTAAAACTTTTCAAATCTTCAAATCTACATTTGAAATCTACTTGCAATCCTTCCAATTTTTTTTTATATTCATCTAATTTTTCTTCTTTGATATTGATTATATTTGCTTTTACTCATGAAAAATGATTAATTATTCAGGACTTAAGATTGCACACAAAAAGCCAAAGTTTAGCTTCAAAACTAAAAACAGTTTGTGACAAATCACTAATCATTTTTCTCTTTCCTTCTAAAGTCAAATTAAGTGTTTGCAAATGTTCCATAATGTCTGTAAAAAAAATTAGAAAGTCAACTTTCATTTTCTAATTCTGGGTATTTTTTTCCTTTTTCTTTTAAAAATGTTATGATAGAATTTAGGAGTTCCACA
The DNA here is from genome assembly GCA_028023455.1 of Epiperipatus broadwayi. Classification (NCBI taxonomy): domain Eukaryota; kingdom Metazoa; phylum Onychophora; class Udeonychophora; order Euonychophora; family Peripatidae; genus Epiperipatus; species Epiperipatus broadwayi. The sequence continues at coordinate 186,371 of JAQFVV010006329.1, read as the reverse complement.
AAATCCCTCAGAACGTGGTAGGTTGACAGTCATCTTATAACAGACCATAAGAAGAGATCATTGAGCAATTAATCTGTTTCGTCATTTAAATCTTCTACAATGTTTTTAAATTGATGATGTGTTCAGACCTTTATTCTAATTAAATTCATAATCTGTAAAACAATTTTCCACACATTTTCATATTTTAAGGACTTCACTATCAGATGCCCTCAGTGAATTATACAGTGAAGAGGTACAAATGTGAAATTTTGGGATCATAGTTTAAAAGACCAATAAGACCTAGGTTTTCACCTATAATTGTAGGGGTTCCATCAGTCACAACACTTATAAGTTTATCATAAGGCAATTTAAACTTGTTCATTATCTCATCAAGCACAATTTTGACATCTATACTGTTAATTGTTTCAGTAAGAGCTAATAGGTCTAACATTACTTCCTTCACATTTATATCTGCAGATACATAGCAGACAAAAATGGTCAATTGTGGAACATCCTGAATATGTGTAAAATCATCAAAAGCTAAATTTAATACTGTACAATTTATCAAATCACACATCAAACAACTTTTAATATTTTTACTAATTTCACTAATATGATGCTCACTTGCAAAATGTTACATTGGAACTTATACAATCAATTTGTGCAATTTTGTATTATCTGGATCCAAAACTATTTCTTTTAATAAATTCTCCTTCTCCACATAGACAATTGACATGAGCAATATTCCAAGCTACCAAAAAACTAGCTTCATTGGCTTTATCATATTCATAACTAAAATAAGACAAGAATCCTTTTTGCTTATGAAAATCTTATTCCAAAGATTAAAGTTTCTCTGTTTGCAATTTTGAATTGTGTGGATATTGATTGACAAGTGGGGAAAACTTACTTTTCATAATGTCGATTTAAATTGTTTACTTTTTTTTTTTTTTTATAATAAATTGTTTACTTTGTATTATTGTAACTTTACAAATAAGACATATTTTCATTATTGTCAAAAAAAGCAAATTTTACTATCCATTCTTTCCGAAAGCTTCTATTTTCTTGTTTGTATTTTCGTTTCTTATTTTCTGAGGTGATTGTTAACAAAAAATTTAAATAAATTGATTTTCAAAGCCTAAAATTCAAACAAAATATATAAATAAATAATTAATTAAAATAAAAAATGTCTAAATATTAATTTTCATCTTAAAAAATTTAAGTTAGATAGCTGGATTTAAAGACATTTTCATGTCCGAAAATTTCAGAGTTTCTACTTAAATATACGAATGAAATAAGTGCTGGGTTTTGAGTTGATATTTTAGATCTAGTGTCCGAATACTCTAGCTCTCCGCTGACATGAGGCATAAGCTCGAAACGAGTTGGTCTGGAGATGGGAAGGTTCTGGATAGAGATTTTAAATATTTTCTCATACCACACTTATCAATTAAGAGCTTCTCTGAGCTATTGGTATGCTCTCTGCATTACATTTTTGAAAATAAAAGCTTATAAAAGTAATGTCACGTTATATATGACGCTTTTTTTAATTATTTTAAAAGATTTGTAAATGGTGCAATAAATTGTCAAAAAAACATGGCTTCTTAAAATAAAATAAGAATAAAAACAATTTAGAATAATTAAAAGCACTTTTGAACTATATTTATTTTTGATTGATATTTTCCTGGTAATTCTTAAACCTTTATTTTATTATTATTTATCACTAAAAATAGAAACAAAATAACCCAAATCAAGCAAATGTTTCCCAGTTTTATTTTCAAGAGTTTTTTTTACATATAATTAGCGTTAAAAACATGAATCTCTAAGTACATTAATTATAAACAATTAAAATAATTTTCTTAACCTGTACACATGACTTTAGAAAGCTTGCTCCAGAAAAATTACACACCATAAGTTTAAAGTGCTTAATAAAACAGTCTACTTACCAGATTTTTTGAAAAAATATGAAATAGGACATTTAGCTGATAGGCAACTATCACTGAAACATACAATCACAAAATTGCATAAATCATAAATATGCATGTGATCATTCCACATGCAAATGTAGTAGTTTTATAAGATTCGGGGGATGTCATTAACATACAGTTTGACAATATATTTCAAAATAGTATATACATACATATATGATGTAATTTGTAATAAAATAATAAAAATGTTTGATAAAAATTTCTATTATATTACAAGCTTTTGTGCAATTAAAAAATATCTGAAATAATAAAAGTAAAATTAGATTTCAATTGGAGCCATACTTAATTCGACTAAGAGACACATGCTGCTCTGAGAGCCACATTTTCTCACCAGTGGTATATATGGTAACATTGTGGACACAAGCCATGCCAATATTGCAAGTTCTCTAAGTTTAAATTTAGATTGAATTAACAGGGAAATATTACTTAATACAATTAAATTTTTTTTCTTGTCAACTGAGAAGGAAATTTTAAACAATTTTCTTTAATTTTTTTGTAAAACATAAAATGAATATTTTCATATGTAAAACAAATTATAAATAGTTGAAAAAGAGAGAAAGAAAAATATAAAATAAAATCAATAATTTCTTTTGATCTTCCTCTTCAGTAATTGTTAACTATTTACCAGTTTTAATTTTGAAAAGTTTATTGAAACTTTTGATTTTAATTTTTGAAAGAAAATAAGGGAAAGTTTTATCTAATAGTATTTTTCTCTCTCTTTATCTCTCTCCAAAAAAAGGTAGAATTTATTAAATCAGTTCAATTAAATCTGATTATCATGTTTTCATTTTTTGCAAGAAAATTTTAATTAAAAAAAAGGGGGTGTCAAAAATTGTATGATTCTAATTTAAATTTTTGACTTGTTTTTCAATGTTAATGTAGGGAAATAGCTAAATTGTATTTGTAAAAATTAACCTAATTGGTTATTATTAATTGTGTCATATTGGAGACAGAATTGTGATTAGCTTTAAGACAGGGTTGTCCCAAAATTATAAAAAATGATGTGGGTTAGTCAGAAGACCTCTAGCTGTAGAAGAGGACAGACAATTCTTAATACAGTTACTAAAGAAGATGGTATGAAAAAAGAAGTTCCTAACACAGCTGCTAATGAAGAAGGAAGTAGAAGTCTTATTTAAGCTATTAAAGTTTTAACCAAGCTGTTAGCATAGTGTGTTTTATAAAAATGGTTTTTACAAGGAAAACCATGTGGTAAGTTATCTAAAAGCTATACATCATTTTCCTCCGTGTAAATTGCCTTCACTGGAATAAAATGTAAAGGAGAAGAAAAATTCCCTTAAAGTAATCTGCAATATTATCTTCAACCAAGATCAGGGGTCTCCATATGTCTTAGATTCACCTGGAAATTTTAGTGGAAAAAAAATACATAAAATTTTGCTGTTACTTTGAAAATACTGCTCACCAAGAAAATGAAAAATTAATCACATACATGTGTAGACACCTTCAATAAGAAAACACTTGGAAAAACTGGAAATTATAACTATAAAGAAATACTCCATAAGAATAAAAGCATGGTTAAATAATTTTTTGTGCCCACTGTTTTCATTTATAGTTAAAAAAAGTTTTTTTTATATATATAAAAGTAATAATTTTATAAATGTAAGTATTGATAATTTTAAATAATTTCATTAATTTAATATTTTCTAGTAAAATGTTTTTTTAATCAATTCAATTTTTCTCTTCACAATTATGAAAAAGGTTTTTTTGGAAATTTTATTAAATTTTTTTTTTTTCTTAATATATTTTTCTTTTCATTCATTTACTTTTCGCTCCAAAATTCAATAAAGGATTAATGAAATTAATTTAAAAATTCTGAAAATGCTGTTTTTCCAATTTTTGTTATTTAAAGTAATAACTTAATGAATTAAAGGTTATAATGTTTATGAAACTATACTTTTTTGATAAAATGAATGTTTTAGAAGCTTTATATTATCATGTCATTTTTTAAAATTTTTATTTATTGTTAATCTGTTGTTTAAAAAATATTTGTAGTATTAATGTCTTTATTCTTCCAGATATCTGTTACATGATTTGTCAGTGTGTGAGACTTAATTTCAATACAGCTTTGAGTTTTGGAATTATTAAATTATCCTAGTAAAGATATTTAATTATAGTAGATTAAACCTATATATTATTTAAAATTATAAGCTATTATATTTATTTCTTTTGCTCTCAAAAATAGTTTAGAGTGCTTGCTTCCTGAGCTAGATTATCATGTAATGATTATATATAAAGGTTAGGGATTTGTAAGTGTTTTGGACATCCAGATAATTCCTGGATAGTGCAGTTATCACCTTTAAAGTTTATGCATATTTTACTATTAAATTGGTGTCACTTGTGATTATGCATTGACAATTGAGTCTTAATGTTATAATTGAATCTTAAGTATTCTTTCTGAAAACCCAAAAGTACTATTGTTATATCCTGATGGATTAGCACTAAGTAGTCATCCAGATAATTGTGTTATACTTCTGCCCTATGTTTGGAAGTGACTAGACAATTAGTCTGTCTTCAGTGCCCCCCTTTCCAGTCCAGTCACAAAGTTGACTGTTGATTCTTGTTATTGATTGTCCATAATGATTTTATTGTTTCTTGGGTTTAATTCTGAATGAACTTGTAGTTAGACTTATCCTTAGATGATCTCTCATACATTCTTTTCATATATATATATTCCTTTGTTTAGTCTTTGGGGATGATGATGGTTTCTCATTTCCTCATATTTCAGCCCTAAAATGTTGTATATCATTACAAATGGCTATCCAATTGTGGAACAATGTAATTCCTTGTCACTTCTCATTCCAGACTATTACAATAAACATATATAAGTGATTTTTGTATACTTAATTTTATCATTACCTATATTGTATTCTAATCATATTAGAAACTGTTAGCTGATGCTGTTAATATATATCCTGAAAGTTCACTGGAATGATAATTGGATCATAAATTAGCTATGTATTTTAATTCTTTTTCATGTGGTAGTTCCCTCTCATACTAATCATATTCTTTTCTCATCACCAAATTAAGTTATGTTAAACTCAATTAGTAATTGTATGGGTGACCATTTTTGAAGTATGAGTGCATAAGCTATTCATTATTTTATTCTGGGAAGTTCAATAAAATGATTAGGTGATGTACTTGTAAGCTAAAAGTTTTTGAATTAAATTTAAACCTATCACTTATGGTGATTGTCACATGACTTTTTTTAGAAAGCAATTATTTGAGAATGTTTATTTGTAATATTATTTTTTTATTATTCTTTAGCAGTTTGATTTGGTGATGGCAGTAATAGAATCATGAACTAGATATACTTAGTACAATTTACTATTTTGTGTTTGTTGTGTCTTCATCAAAAAATTGCATGATCTACATACCAGTCTGTGGAATTAACCAACCTAAATCATTAATATATGAAACTACAGCACATTGAAAATAGATGATTAGAGTTCCTGTGATTAACGAAATATAAATATTTGAGAGGTGAATAGTTGAACACGTGCTATTAGAGTAATTATTACCATGCTCAGTGTTGTTCTAGCTTATGGCTGCCGTGATCTAAAAAGTAAAAATATCTATATTAAACATGTATTTTTGATCATTTTTTTGCTGTTCAAATTGAGAAATAAAGATATTTATAAGGATAGCTATAATTATATGCTATAGTGACTCATCTCTATTGTGACTTCCCTATTATGTAAATTTTGAATTTCATGTGTGATATATGCAATATACATGGTTTTAAGTGTTTGTAAGATTGTGTTCTAATATATATTCAGATTAACGATTACGGTTAAGAATGTTGCCTATGATGTTTAAAATGAGATTATAAATGTCTGCACTTTGCATAATGGGTGTTTACTATAAAATAATTTTTTTTTTCATGTGTCAAAGCAGCGGCCAGGAAGCGAACCCACGAACCCGGGACAACTGCTAGTAAGGCAGCTGTGCTGACCACTCGGCCACCAATGCTTGACACTATAAAATAAGTTTAAATAAAAATGGATGTTACAGTACAATAATATATTCACATTTAAAAAAAACAATAGTATTTAAATCTTTTTTTTCTCATGTGTCATAGCATCAGCCGGGAAGCGAGCCCGCCAACCCGGGACAACCGCTTGTAAAGCGGCTGTCGCTGACCTCTCGACCACCAATGCTTCACTATTTAAATCTATTTTTATAAAAAGCTCTGGTCATTAATGACAAAAAAAAAATTGACAAACACATACAATTTTAACTTGCAGTCCCAATTTGACTATGTTGAAGCCGAAATATATATAATACGAAAGATTAGTTTGTTTATTTTGTTAGATAATAAATGATGATATTAAACTATCAATCTACTTCAGAAAGTGCTGAAATTTGAGATTAATTTAATTATATCTTCAGTGCAGTTATTAAATACAATAATGATAGATAAAAATAAAAGCCATTAGAGTAACTACTTTATTAATACATGTTCTAGATATACTTTAAATACATTTGTATTATGTTTATAGTTAGTTTTAACTATCGGCAAGACGTTAAATATATATATGTTTAAATTTGCAGTTAATATACTGTAGTTGTTAATTAATTGGTAAATGGAATGACTATTATGTATAGGAAGTTAAATCCCCAGTCAAGGTGTATTGATGTGTAGCAACAAATCAGACACAGTTCTGCATGCTGAATGAAAACAATAGCAAACCTGTTCAAGCTACCACTAAACAAAAGGAAGCCTTATATATCTATAATTACATTTTGATACTCTGTCATTCTAATTATTAATTTAAAAAATACTAAAACAGAGTTGAAATATAAAATTTAATAAGATTTATTGTACCAAGTTTACTATGACATGACGCAAAAGCATTGATTACTAAATTTTATATATATATATTTTCCCCATATGTCACAGCATCGGCCGGAGGCGAACCCGCAACAGCCATCTGCAACAAACTGCTTGCTTGCAAGGCGGCTGCGCTGACCTCTCGGCTAACAACGCTTGTTTTAGTATTTTTTACATTAATATATATGTATATACAAAATGACAATCACACTGTAATTTACACCTTTAACTAATTTAAAGTAAAATAACACTTTTTGTCAAGCAATATCAGTGTAATATATTGTAACATTCATGAATTGGGTCTTAAGGTAGATTAAGAATATAGGATAATTAAAGAAAAAATAAGCAGAAATTAAAATATTAAAATAGTATTAATAAGTAATTTAATATTATTTCACATAGTCATAAAAATGTTTTAAAAAATGCAGAGAAAAGAGTAAAAGACATAAATGGTTATTCAATCGAGTACTGCTTCCATACATAAAAATTTTATGGAAATTAAAATAACTTTTTATTAGGATAGAATAATATTTATATATGTGTATATTGTCTATACTAAACTCTATGTAATTGTAAAGGACTTGAACTTTCAATCTCCCTACATCTACCCAATCTATCTTATACAACTGATACACACAACCATATACGTGTGAAAAAGATAAATGATCTCCAATATATGTAATCCGTGCTGAACCAGCACTCATGAGTTGGTCCAAATCACCATCAATGACCAGTTTATATAAACTGAGCATTGATTGTATATATGTGTGGCAAATGGTCATCTGGATCAACTCATGAGTGCTGGTTCAGCACAAAATACATATATTGGACATCATTTATCTTTTTCACATGTATGTAGTTGTGTGTATTAGTTGTATAAGATAGATTGGATAGATGTAGGGAGTTTGAAATTTCAAGTTCAAGTCCTTTATAATAGAATAGAATAAGTCAAGTAAAGAAAATAATAAAAGAAATAGTTTATATGTGTGGTAGGCAAAGGTAATTTAGTTGAAATGTCAATCTTTATGACTGAGGACAATGAAACAGTTTTCACAAATGTGAATATTAAGCATATTGATTGATGAACAGACATACATACAGCAGCCACAAATAAGTGAAAATGGCCACTCTAACTCCAAAAAAAATATAAAAAAAAGCTTTATTTGTCTTTACATTACAGAAATATTATTTATTAACCTTTTAGAGATGGGTTTCGCAATAACTATATAAACCATCTGTAAATCACAAATACATTCACACATAGAACATGATGATCCATTTTTCTGTTTGTTTTGATCTTTTGTGGTGCTGTTTTTTAATTTCTTCAACAAAATTCGTTTTACATTATGTCTAATTGTAGCTTTCTAATGTAGTTAAAGCTTTATTTCATTAGCATATAAAATCCATAATATATATATGTGTGTGTGTGTGCTTTGCGCACAGATAATGAATCTGATAACAGTAAATAAAATAAATGATATTCTACAATTTGATAAGCTGAGTGCTTTCGGGAGGATTCATACTTCCATATTTATAGCTATTAGAATATTAAGAACTATATCAATGTCAATGCAAATGTATGCAAATTAATGTAAAGTCGCAACAGAGACCATTTTCAAGAAAGAGAAAAGCAGGCCTCTCCTCTATCGACCAACACAGGGCCACCCCCATGCAGCACACCTCCTCGACCCCATACTCAGCATCACTTCCCCCAGAGCAGACAACACCAGAAGTGGCTGGTTGGAAACTATGGCAAGCGATCCCCTCATGCCCAGCAAAACTGAACCACCCCCAAATTTAGCCCTAGTCCTATTACAAAGGTATCTATGTTGTGCTACTCTGGCCGCAACGCTGGCCCCAGCCTCTCTGCAATAAAATGTATTTCTATTCTACCATATTTTCCCCAATGGAAATAATCAACATTGGCCTTCTTTATAATATCTTTTGAGATAATCTTTATAATGTAGACAGGGTCTATTTTCCATGTTTATATTCTCCATAAAATATTCTTTCAGGAAGTTTGTCTTACTTTGCTTTGTGCCCAATCCAATGAAGGTATAATTTTATGATAGTGTATTCTATAGTATCAGATCCAAAAAATTGAAGGACATATTAATTGGTTTTAGAGTCTTGCCATTATATTTTTAAAATCTTGTTGAGCATTCCTAAATGAAACTCTTCTAAAGCCTTTATATTGCACTGATACAATATCCAAATTTCACATCCATACAATAAATTAGTTAAAATAACAGCTTTATATACAGCTAATTTAGATGCAGTAGTTATTTCCATATGATGAAATACTTTATCTTTTAACTGGTTAAAAGCAGCAGCAGCACTTTGGAGTCTGTGGTGTACCTCAAAATCTAAAAACGTTTTGGTAATTTGTGGTTCAAATTAATTAGAATTTTTTTTTATTGATTGATTAATTATAAAAAAATTTACTTGTTGTAATTTATATGAAGAATAAATGTAATTATTTGCAAATATATATATTTATTGTAGTAGTACAGACAGAGATGGTATACAGGATGATGAAAATTATCATCATCAAAAACATAAATAGGCATCCACAAAAGCATCCACTCTTTTTACTGAGCATAGGAAATAAGCAAAAATCACTTATCTGAAACCAATATAAATAATATCTAAGTGCTAAAAATAACAGTAAACATAATTTTGTATCAAAAAATTCTAGATTATACGAATGATGATTATAATCAATACTCTGAGCCATCAAGTATCAAGAGTATGCTGGCCATCATTAAACTCATGATTATTCTAAAATATGTAAATACAATGAAGTATGTGGAATTTAAAAATGATTTTTACTTTTGTGCCATCCAAGAAATTCTACAGAGAACCATTTCAATATCTAAACATATATAGCCACACATATACATAGCAAATACTGTTAAGTCTAAACAATCTTTCAGATTGCAAGGAATCTAGATATACTGGACATGAGAAAATATAAATTCTATTCTAATATTTAATCATTTCACTAGAATAAGGTACAGATTCCTTAATTAAAGCACAATTTATAATGAAATAAAGTCCATATTGTGGTAATTCACAACAAAAGCTGCTAGAAGCTTAAAGACATCCACAAAAATAATTTCAGAAATTGTTTAATAAAGTCAGATAATAAACAAATGGATAAAAAAATTAGAAAATGTTAATGAGCTAAACCCAAAATACACACATATTGGTCAATCCTATCCATGCAATACACATATAGATTCATATGATATATTTAAATATTATTTCCTTCTGCTTCTTTTTAATTAATTAATATTTAATTTAAAGAGCAATTCTCTTACAATAATCACCCCATAAAAATATTGCACCATAAAGAAAAAAATAATTTGAATCTTCCTTCCCATTTCTTTCAAAAATGAAAATGATCCCTTACCATTTCAATCATCTCACATTTCAGTGTTTACCCATTTACTCCAAGTGAGAATTCTAGTTCAATATTTAAATTTTAAAACCTGTATTTAATATTATGAATTATTAAATTGAGCTAAATTTGTCAACAATTTAAGTTCACACGCAAAAAAATCTATAAAATCGTATTTGAACTTTCAAATATATAAAAAAAAAAATGTAAAATATGTAATGGGAACAATTATTTTACTTTTATTAGTTTTTTTTTTTTTTTTGTATTGCTATTGTAAAAAAAAAATTAATGATATATTTGAAATATTTATTGGGTGAATTCTAAATTGCATTTATATTCATTATGTTACAACCAAAATTTAGAACTACCAATATTTGACAGCTGTTTGACAATATCATTACATAATAATTGTTGCTTCCAGTTTAATGTTATTTCAAGATTCTAAAAAAAAAAAAAAAAAAAGATTCTTAACTTGTATTTGTAAGATTAAAACATATTTTTAAAAAAATTAAGTAAAAACATGAAAATATTGTTTTTTTTAATAATTATAATGAAAATATTTTGTATAAATTACAAATTATGAAATTATGCAATTGTTTTTTTTATTGTTGACAAGAATAAAATAGGAGGTTCTTAATATTCAAATTCAAAAATCAACTAATCAGCAACCTCTAATTTTGATAGGCTCATGTCATCTTATTCCCAGGAGATTCTCTATAGACTAATCTGTGGAGTACTGAAATCTTCACTTTTTATGTAATATATGTTAATACAAGTTTTTAGTGCAAAATGACTGTAAATAGCAGTAAAAAAGTAAAAAAAAGGTAATTTAAATTCCTAGAACATCAATACCACCACAGTGCTTCAAGCCAAAACAATTAAAGCATTAACCAAGTTAACCAAATTAAAAAATATATTTTTGACAAAACCAAAATAATTTCCTGTGAAATAACATCTATAAATGTAAATGTGTACACATTACACTACCTCCTTTAGCTATGGATTTTCTTTTCTTTTTAGTCCTTCTGTAGTTTCCTACTTAAGTATCTTTTTTTGTAGATATTGGCTTAGTCAATCTTTTGGCTCTAGGCTTTTTTACCTTTCTTAATGATTGTTTTTATCCATTTGAGTTTTCTTCTTTTTCTCCTTTTCTTTGTAGCTCCAAGTCTCCAGTTTAACAATTATTTTCATTTTATATTTCATCCATTTAGCTTTTCCCTCATTTTCTTTTGTGGCTTCAGATTTACAATTTATAAATTGTTTATTGAAGATTAATATAAATTGAGACAGCCATGATTTTGGATAAATGAATACATAAGGCTTAATAAAAGTTTTCCCATCCTATATTTGTTTAATGAAATGACAATTGACTCAATAATGTTTGGCAAGAACCTATACATGGTTCTTATAAATATAATATACTGCTTTGCAAATATTTTTTAAATTAAGAATGATCTCAATCTAATAACAGACTTCCAAACTGAGCTTCTGACTACTGAACTCATCATTATTGAATACTGCTGAATTCTACTTCACATTTCTTTGATTTTTTAAAAAGCAGTGGTCATATCAATCTTTAATCCAATCACATGATTATCTCAGAAATTACTGGATTAAGTTTTGATTAATTTTTTTTTTTTTCAAAAAAGGTTTCTATTTATACACTTAGTGAAAATATTTTTATTTTTCCATAGATAAAAATCTTAATCATTTCTTATATTTCATGCTTTTGGAAATAAAATATTCTATTTATAGTCTACATCTAATTGCTGTTTCTTTTTTAATATATATACAAAAAAGAAAAAATATTACACATTTGTTATCCTATTCTTTTACAACTATATACAATAAAATTAAACATTTATGTCCATATTATTATTAAAAATATCTCAGAATTTTTCACATGCTCATTTAATGTATGTAAACCTTTTAATAAATATAACTTAATTAAATTCCTATTTAATAATAACTAAATTATCCTGCAGCTAACATAAGAAAAAATAATTCTTCTCAATATATATATATGAATGTGTGTATATTATAACAGTCGGAGTGATTTTTATTCTGCCGTATCTGCACACAAGGGCACCACCAGGCCATTCGAACCTGGAAAATTTATATAGTAAACAGATACGTACTGCTAAGATCCCAATTTTGTTTTATTATAATTATATATGACCATCAGCCCTTGTCACTAGCTCATGGAGATGCAGAGATTTAATATAATTTCTTAAAATATATTTTAATAAAGACATTTCAATAAAATAAATAAATAAGCTACTGCCAGAAATAACACATACAAAAAGATTTATTGACACATATATAAATATTTAAAAATTGAGGAATAAAGATGATCTTAAATTTATTATTTTTATATTTAAAATTTAAATTTTAGAAATTCACACAGATGGATATTTATATATTTTTATTTTAAAATGTTGGGTATAGCTACATAGATTTCTCAGTTAAAAACTTTTCAAAACAATCATTCAATCTCAGACTAAAAGTTCATAGCCAAACCAATGCCTGATTCCAGATATATAGTCACAACCAATGCAATATGAAGATGCTAGCATAAAACCACGCTGACAGGAATGTGCATCTGACAGTGTGATATTATTTGAGGGACATGATCCTCATCCAGTGCAGGAATGTGCATCTGTCTGGTGAAGGAATCATGTATATACACTAATTAAAGAGAAATGGTATGTATGGGGAAGAGTGGTCTATTTGATGACTTATAGTCCCTATCCATAGAGCTTCTTAAAAGGGGTCAATGTCGCAGGAAATAGATCTGCGTACATTGCAATGCAATGACTACACCTTTGGGTCACGCATTCAGTTGGGGACGTTGCCCTGTATGCTAAACACACTTCACATTACACTGATATAAACCCCCATATATCCCTCCACTAGCATCGACCTAACTATGAGACAAATAACCTGAAATTAAAACACCTTAAAATAAACCTCAATGATTAAAATATAAAGTTATTAATTGAAAATTGCTGAGGGAAATTTACAATAAAGTAAACCCAATGTCACTCATCATAAGGTGCTGCATTGACAACAATAACTTGAAAGATATACCAGTAAATACATTTAGACATTCAGCATGAGTTGTCATATTTACTGATATATACATATTTTAAACATATGAAAATAAATAAAAAATAACTAAATGTTAATGAATCTATGCAGCTATCTACACCCAACTTAAATTTAATACATTTTAATTAACACATAACAAAAAATGGAAATGATTAATTAAACATATGCAGAAGAAAATATTAATAATTGATTTTGAATTCTTTAGGTCAGATGAGAGTTCTTATTTTCAGTTACTCATTGCAAATTTAGAAAAAGTTCCTATTAAATAAGCAAAAAGAGTTTATACTTTCCGGATTCTGGCAGATTTAGAAAGTCCATATTAATGATCACTTTTGTAGATTGTCCATTCTCTTTGGAAACAAAGCCACTTCTTGCCATTCATTTGGTCAGGAACTGTCATCATGAGGCATCAGCTGGTTGTCAGGAAATTAAATCTATTACAAGACTACTATATCGTGTAATCTGCAATACAGCTACAGCTCATATATAGCTTAATAGTCCCCCTAAACAACAATTATTTTGCCTTTTATATTTTTATAAGCCTCTTATCAGCATTTTTCCGAATCCATCGAGCAAAACGTCACTAATCCTAGTCTCTTTTTGGTTCATGCTGTAGCTTGGTGCTTCCATTGGTCAATCTTTAATTTCTTTCTCTTATCTGACCTTTATTATTTAATTTCCCCAAGGGCCAGTTTGCTTTATATTTAATTATTAATTAATAAAATAATCATTTCCATTTTAAGATTAAAACATGATTTTTTTAAAATATTGAATCAAATTAACATCCTTCTTTCCATTGCTTTTAAATGAAAAATATTAATCTTTACATCTTTACTTTTTTACAAAAAAAATACTTTCAAATACTTTTTTTAAAAAAAAAAAATAGTTTTAAAGTTTTCCATCTGTGCAACAATATATATGTTATCGTAACTCTTTTAATTTTGGCTTTTAGTTGTTTGTTTTTATTAAAAACAACTTTATTTGAGGTTTTGCCCTTTTATTTTAGTTTTAAAATAATGTAACGCATATGTATACCTATACCATTACAATATATAAAAGGTTTTTATTGAAAAATATTTATTACAAAAATAGTTTTTGTTTTTAAAAGAAACAAAAATATTTATTACAAAAGTAACTTTTGTTTTCAAGAACTCATTGAGACAATAAACTAAAAGCTTCAGATGTTTTTGAAAAAATGCCCTGGGCAGGTTGTCAGATGGGAAGAATTTGATGAAGATATAAAAAAGTGCAAAAGCATTGTCAGATTAAACTAGTTTTTCATAGGACCATCATTTCCCATGCTTACACAAGCTGTTAAAATAGTAGAAAACTCTCTACACAGTAGTGCCACCCAGTGCAAGCTTTAGTAATCAATCTAGTGTAATATATCCCAAGATATAGGTGCAGAGCTCTCAGATCCAAATCTCCTCAGTGATGAATACTACAAGATGGCAACAAATCTGAGGATATTGGCTGAGTAGAAACTAAATAAAGATTTCATGCATAAACCTTTTTGCATCCATTGGTTACTAAGGTTTGCACTGGATGAAACTGCTGAATAGAGTATGCTACTGTTTAAACTAGCTCTTATTAAATCAGGGTAGAAAAAAACTTTAATGGCTATTTTAAAGACAAGTTATGAACTATGAAAAAAAGAAGTCAAACAAAAAGAGAAAAAATTCTGCATCATACTTCAGCTGTTTTTCATATTGATCTCTGTTTACTAATGAAGCCAGACCTGGTAGCCATCAGAATGGAAAGTAATCATTAGTATATCATCAAAGAAATGATGATTAATCAAATTTGTATTTCTATCTTAACCAATGTCAGCATGAGTCTGCTAAAAAGTGTATCTGCCATCATTGTCCAAAGCCCAAAAAAAAAATTGCTTATTAGTCCCAGCATCAGATAAAATCTAACCTATTGCTGACATCATTGATGTATTAATCTGATTCAGAAATGATTTACTCAACTGCCAGAGTGTTTTCAATTTTAATGAAGAAGAGATAACTTTACAAGTTAACCAATGCTCAAATAAGGCTGACAAATTCAAAATATAATTGCATTTTATACTATAAGACAAGTGACAACCTAGAGAAGCCTTTCAAAGGCTGGAAAAGAAACTCCAGAACAATTAAAGAACTTTTTATTCCATCTTTGTCTGTATAGATACTTTGATATTAAGATATATAAACTTACAATCTAATTAATTCTAGTAAGATATTTATCTGAATAACTGTGAAAGATCAAGAATAGTAGTTTTTTTTTGTTCTGTATCAGTATAAAAGATAAATTTGTAATTTTCTTTTTTCAGTATTGGGATTGTATGAGAAAACAAGTTGTTTTTATTTCTTATGTAGATGAGATAAATTAAACTCTATGTGTATATCGAACATTATTTAGGTACTATCAGTTATTACATAGTAGAGATGTCTGCCCATCCCTTATATGTATTAAATGGAAAATGCCTTATACATGAGGGGCCAGATTGACTTTAGGTCAACATGGGTGTGACAAGAATCTCGGCCTCAGAGTGACGAAAAGTTGGAGTCCAGTGGAGTGGATTGAAGCCTGTCCATTAAAGTGTGAAGATTGGCTATCTTAATATATATCTGAACACTTATTGCATATATGTATAGAGATGATAATCTGGACCAACTGATGATTGCTGGTTTAGCATGAAATATCTATATTGGTGATTATTTGTCTTTTTGACATATATGTGTTCAAGTGTATCAGTGATATGAGATAGAGTGGTGGGTTGTGTGAAAGTCTGTGCTCATATACCCTATATATTATTAATATAATTATGTTGCTAGATTATAATCCCACATTTAGAAATGGAAAAATTAAAAATAATTTGTCATATTTACAAGTTTACGTGATTGATATACTGATTCCACATTTGGTTCAAAGTGTATTACAATCTGTTGCATGAATATTGCACCTATTTATATGATATTCTCAATAAATAAGTTGTTGAATATAAATTTAGCCTATTGCTCTTTGAATCTCATTCCCATATTCAATAATCTGCATTGGCAGAATTAGTCAAATAAGTATAGTTAATTTGTATGATATCATGCTTATAGTACCTGCTTTCATGAACTAGAATTCAGAGTTTTACTTTAGATCTATATATTAATCCTCCAGATAAGAGAGGTATCATTCAATGTCATGACCACAATTATGAATTTCAATAAATGAAAGTTCCTGAAGCAAATTAAATCCTTCCACAATATTTTTAAAGGTTAAAATGATGATCTAAGCAGTATTTTGAAAAGAACTTGGCCACAAATAAATTGATATTGAAGAGTATGCGGTTTGATTGTCATCAAAAATTTAAAGTTAATTGTTTTGAGACAATGACTTTTATTGATTTGATTGTAATAAAGTTAATATGGGTAATATTTATCTATATATCATTCTCATTACTCATCATTAACTATTTCCCATTATAATACATTGTATGCAATATCTTCAAAAACATCATTTAATATCGAGGTAATAAAGAAATCAGTTGGTCAATAGCATGTTGGCTTATTGGTGAGTAAAGGTTCTTAGTTCGACTTATGATTGGATCGAAAAATTATAATCAGAACAAAACACAGCTTAACAATTGTCAGAAGCATTCTATTTAAGAGCATATTCTCTTATGCTGGCTATAATTTGAGACTACAATTACATCCACAAAATAAAAAATTCATAACACTATACTAATGAACACACTGCTAGCAATGGATTAAAACCCATAAACAACAATACCAACAAAAAAGAGACTACTCTGAGGAACGAAGGTATTCCTAAATAGAAGGCAATGGCACAACAAACATGAAGCAAGCCAAGGCAATATATATATACCTCTTGATCATTTAAGGTCCTTTTGTTTTACGAATATAAAATAAATGAAAGAATATCAAGATATTTAAAAAAACGCCTGTTTGAAATTTTGCATAGGGGCTCAAAAATTCTTTACTTCACAATAAAACAGGACTGGGAAATACTCATATCATCATCATCATCATGCAATTCAAAAGCCCGGCGAATGTTTTCTAACTCATTATTCCTCTACGGATAAGCTTTCGTTCATTCATATCTTTCAACTATAGAGATATAAAAACATCTTGCATGTTATTAATACCTTGTACAGGCTTAAACCTGCATTTATATATGTAATATATGCGGGATTCGAACTCAGACTTTCACACGACCCACTACTCTCAGTGCTATTTCATATTGCTGGCCCACCTGATCACACACATGTTGAAAAGATAAATAATCATCAATACACGTATTTCATGCTAAACCAGCAATCATCAGTTCGTCTAGATTACTGTTCTCACAAATATATACAATCAGTGCTCAGCTTTATATTAAGATATCCAATCTTCATATTTTAATGGACAGGCTTCAAACTACTCCAATTCACAACTCTCCAGCCTTCCATTTCATTGAAAATCTAATGGTGGAACGTTCAAAGCCCATGTTATTATTATTAAAAATATGCTTTTTAGAAATAAATGAATCAGCAGTATTTTTTTTTAAAAAAAAAAAAACGTTTCACAAAACTGATCTATTGACAATTATATACATATTTGTTTTTATATAAAAATAATTACGCTTACCTGTCAGTTATTTCCTTTTTCTTCATAATAATATCCGACATAACACGTTGATCTCCACGACTTTGTTCCCGATTTTAGATCTTTGTATTATATTGTAAACATTTTATTTATTTTTTGCTTTTTAATAATTTAATTTTCAGTTTTATTCATTGTTTCTACATAATTAGTTATTTGTAATTAGGATTTTTTTTTTTTATCAAATAAAGTTGCTTTGAAAGCTTGTTTACATTAATTAGTTTTAAATAAAAAATGTCAATTATTATTTTTGTGTCTGTATATATTTAAATATACTGCTTGCTTATTGTTATTATTAATATAAAAATTAAATGAGAATATAAATATCGTATTTGGTTCACATAAAACTGTCTTTAACTTGATAGATTAAAACTGTCTTTTACCAAAGTTTATTACTGAATTCCGTGTAGTTGATTATCTAGTAATAGTCCATTATTTCCTAAAATGTAAGATAACAGTTTATTAACAATAAATTATCGAAATCACATTTTTACTGCTTCTCTATCCATTTCTGTAACATATAATCGGAAATGTCAATGATTTATCGCTAAAATTTTACTTAAATCTGCATGCGCGCGCACAAATATATACAAGCCGCTTTTAACACCAGTTTACAATAAATCGTATTTTTAAAATTATATTACAGAATATTTACGTCATGTGTTTATTATTGTTGTTTTATCATAAACACCATTCATACAAATATGATCATTCTAATCCCAAACGAGAAAAAAAGAAAAACAATATAAAAAAAGATTAAAGTCCAAATAGCTGGGCATGATCTCATTTAATGCAGGGAAATTATGAATGACATACGTTACTTATGAGACCAGATCTATATTCTGTTTATCTAACTGACCGAAAAGACTAAAGAGAAAAAAAAATGCCGATAGAAAACAAAAAAATTAGAATGTTCATTTATAGAACAGAATTTAGCCTTTCATAGCTCTACATTTTATCCTATTCTTAATTATATCGGTGTAATATATTATTATACATGTTTTATTATGCCATATATATATCTTCCCATCTATGCTTGTGCATACACTTCTCAATGCACTCTGTTACATCATAAAATTCCACTGTAGAAGTTTCAGATTGCTGTATTATTTTAAATGTTTTTTAAAAAAATCATCAAGTAGGTAGAGAATGGTCTGAAATTTTTATAAAGGTTAGTTTAGATATAATAAAGCAACTATGGAGTGTGTGGTAAATCTGAAATGTGATTGGTTACATATATTGTTTAATTATGTACAGAGAAAGCATATTTATCTGTCATGATTTTATGACCTGCCAATTAAAAT
The DNA here is from genome assembly GCA_028023455.1 of Epiperipatus broadwayi. Taxonomy (NCBI): domain Eukaryota; kingdom Metazoa; phylum Onychophora; class Udeonychophora; order Euonychophora; family Peripatidae; genus Epiperipatus; species Epiperipatus broadwayi. Next base: position 167,103 of record JAQFVV010006329.1, on the reverse strand, counting down.
GTTTTTTCAAAAAGCTTAGTATTTTTCTTTCAGGTTGCTACCCTATAGCCAACTTAGCTAACCATCCAACATTGGCTAGTAAATAGATAGATATCTGCGATTTTTGGTAGTGGTAAACAAAAATCAAAAAGACCATTCAAACCATCATCATTCAAATTTGGTAAGCCTGGTGAATATTAGTGCTGGAGAGAATCTAACTTGGAATGGTCTATTTATTTGAAAAGATTATATTGTAACCAGTTGGGTTACATATCATACAATAATATAGTGTGTGTGTACACACACATATATATAAAGTAAAGGAAAAATAGAAATAAACACAATAATAAATTTTTATAGAAATTTTTCTACATTCACTGAATATAATAATAAGTAAGGGGTTAAATAACTCTGAGTTTAAAATAAAATTTCATTATGAAATAAATATTTTAAAAAGGTCTGATAAATAATATTTGTAATTCTGATTATGAAATTTAAAAAAAAGCAAGCATAATTTAATTTTTTAAATCTTTTAATTAAAACTTGTATAAAATATCTTTTTTAATTAATGCTTGTTTGCATTTCTACTATCTAGTTAAAAATCTTTATAGATTAAAAATTCTAAAAGATTATCTCAAAATTCCAAAAATTAAAGTAAAAACATGAATATCACACTTTGATAAAAATTTCCAACTTGTTTTCAAAAGGATTAGACAGATTGAAAACACTCACTATGTTTTTATCACCTGACCCAACCAAGATTATGAAAAGACTGATAAAAAATATCAGTTTTTGCTTGCAGTTTTGTAAGAGTTGGCCAAAAGAATCTGGTTTTAATATTTTGAGCAGTGGCCAACTAGGCCAACTGCAAAGTTTGGATAATAATTTTTAAGAGTTTTTGCCTTAATATTTTTGAGAAGCAGTTAGCTATGAGTTAGCTGCAAATTCTGGTTTAAATTTTTGAGGAGCAGTTGGCTAGAAGTTTGGCTGTTGTTTACAGTAATGCTGAAGGTGGTTTTCCAGAGTTAGAGAAGGAGCATGAAATAATTGAAGGCAGGACAGTAGATCCAAGAGCTGCTACTATTTTCCTTCATGAGTTTTGATTTACTTGAAGCTGGGTCACTTTTGAATCAATAGCCTGAACAAATGAGGACAACATAGCTTGCTGACCTGAAGTTTACCAAGACCTAGTCTAAATGGAACCAACTGCAGAGCAACCCGTACCTGGACTATACTGATGATAAACCAACAAGCTCACCAAGAATTACTGAGATGGATGAATAATTAATTACGTGTGCTATGTCAGATATGTGCACAGAAGTACAGACAGATATAAAATGGAGAAAAAAGGAAACTATATCCAGCAAAGTAAAACATATCATAAAAAATGTGAATGTTATAAGATCATTTTGACAAAGAATTTAATTGTGACAATATTTATTTTAATAACTTTATTATCGTAATAAATCAAAATAGGTAAACATTGTCAGTCTGCCTATATACATGCACACACATATATGTAAATTTTAAATCTTTTATTGTATTTTATATAACAATTCAAATATGTTATGTTAATAAATTAATCTATTTCACTGATATGCAGTTTAAATAAACCTAGCTTAAAGAATTTGTATTATTAAAAATATGAGTTTAAAAGCTTAACCTTTTATTATTTTTATGTAACAAGTTAAATATGTTCAGAAATTTCATGCACACATATGTTTGTGTGTATATCTGTCAATTGTATTGCAAATACCAATGCCTGTCAAGTATAACTTATATGTAAAATTTTAATCATTTTTTTACTATTAAACATCTATTCAAAGACATTCATTGTGTATTAATAATGCGCATCTATACGCCTCTATAAACATATATGTCAGTCATGATGTAATAACTTGAATTTTATTAATCACATATATGTAAATCGCAACATGATAATTTGTTATTGTATGTTAATCAAAATCACAAGGCTTAATTGATATGTGAAGAGCCATAATACCATTTTTATTGTTGTTAATAAACTTCTATTCAATTGTTAAAAATTGTATTAAGTCATCATTTCTTGGTCACATACAGTAATAGAGCTTGTGTTCTCTGAGCTAGATTCGAGCACAGGATGAATAGATAAATGGGGATTTATTTGGTGCTTTTGGACATCCAGAGATGATCAATCATCATCCTGGTTGGCACAAAAGAGAATACTCTTTAAAACTTATGCACTACATTTTGTTTTAGTTTAGTCTTGCTAAAAATTTATCATTGGCTAGTACATTAATGGTACTAAGTGGTCAGGGCATTGATGATGATCAGCATGTTTAAATATCCTAGCATTATTGTTTTGATTTTAATTATTGTGTATTCTAATGAATGAGCACTAAGTTGGTGCATCCAAATTAATGGTTAAATAATTGCCCCAAGCTGGCAATGGCTCAATAATTAGCCTGGTCTACAGAAGACCCATTTCCAATCCAGCCACAAGATGGATTGTTGATTTATTGTACTAATTTATTTTAATTGTTGATCGTTCATGATGATGAATGGTTTATTTTGAGTATTATTTAGAATTACTTTTACTTTACAATGCTGGATTGTTGATTTATTGTACTAATTTATTTTAATTGTTGATCATTCATGATGATGAATGGTTTATTTTGAGTATTATTTAGAATTACTTTTACTTTACAATGCTGGTTGATGGTTAATTATGCTTTTAGTTGCTCTTCTGTTCTCTCAGAGGTTTCTTGTTCTCATGCTCTTCTTTAATATAAACATTAATATGCATTTATATTTAAATTTAATTTTAATTGAAATTCTGTACTTGGGAATGATGATGATTTGCCATCACCCCAGTTATGACTATGATCAACCTCCCTTTTGTGACCATTTCCCCACCACCCCATCCTTTCTTATGTGGATATTTTTTTTATTTTGAATCTTAATTAGTCAAATTAAAAATCTAATGACTTGAAAGTTTTCCTTCAAAAATGATATATTTCAAAGATTTTTTCAAGTCTTTGTTACTGCCATTTCCTTTAGCACTTTTGACTATCTAGATTAGAAAAGACCACAGAAATAATATTATTTTTTAAGAACATTTTAGAGTTGTGCTGTGCTGAAGAATATATACATTTCCATAATATATTTTCTCTAGAATCTCATTCTGTCATAGTTAGGCATGTGCCTATCTTAGTGTCAGTAAGGGTTTCAAATCTGACTTCTAATGCTTAGTTGTTGTTTTTTCAGGTCCCAGTCAGGCTTAGTACTTTTCTTCAGAGACCCATCCCATAACAAACCAGGGTGACCATCCAATAGTGGTTAGTAAATGGCTAGATAGAAAAATAATGTATTCTACTTTATTATCTTTTATGAAATGGAGTTGGCTGTTGGAAATGCCTTTTTCTTGCAGGAAGTGATTTAAAAATTGTTTTTAATATTGCATATATAGTGTGTCAAAAAAATTTAAATGGTTTCAATGCTCAGTTCATAGAAAGTTCACACACCAAAGTAAAAGAATAGAGCTGTGATTTATGGACATTGAACTACAGAATCTGAAATCATTGAGGCAATAAGTTAATATATATATATACAGAATACAATTAGTTTTTTTTATGTGTGTATGTACTGTATTATAGTGTACTCATTAAATATAATTAACATTTTAGTTAATTATGCAACATTCACTTTAACTTGAGAACATTGTATCAAATTCATAATCTTAGATTGTTCTGAAAAACTCTTCCCTTAAGTTCTATGTATGTAACATTATAAGAGATCATTGCTTTTAAGCCAATAAATATCACATGATCACCATTTCTTATGCTTGCTTATAACTGTTATTAAAACAGGCAAAACTCTCTATACATATTGCCACTCAATGCAAGCCAGAGTAAGCCTTCTGGCATCTATTGATTACTCTGGCTTGCATTGAGTGGCAATATGTATAGAGAGTTTTGCCTGTTTTTAGATCATTGCTTTATTATGAATCTTGGAATTTTAGGTCTTAATAAATTTTATTAATAGTTAAGCTGATTCGTTGAGACTTTGTCTTGTACGGTGTCTATGGTGATAGATGGCAGACTTTAAAACTCAAGGATCCGTGGATATAAACTCCTAAACAATAAGCCTTCCAATTATTATTATCACTGAGACTATGCAGTATTTCCCATTAGTGGGTTGTTTAAAGGGCTTAATGCTACATAGTCAACAAATCCCATTTTAATAGTTTAAGTAATAAAAAAAAGTCGAAATAGAAGTATATATGATGCAAATATATACATTACGTTTGCTGAAAAATACGAATGGGTGTATATTTTGTCTAAGAATAGCTCTGTCCATTTTTGTCAGATATATTAATTCAATTAGTGGTTTCTGTTAAAAACTACGGAAACGAACTCTTGTTAAAAGAATACTATATATTATTTTCATAATTTTAGAACTAAAAACTAGTTGCCTTTAGAATAGTTTTATCAAAACAGAGATGTTGACGAGTTAACAGTAAGATAGTTTGAATTTTACATTCGAAATTACATTTTTGTAAGCGCTCATTTCAAAATAGTTAACTTTGCAAGTTTATATGGTACATTCAACTTTTTTTGTTGTTGTTTTGCCTTTTTTTTTTGTCATATATTCCAGACCTCATTAAGTCATCAGTTTCAAATATATTAGTAAATATATTGTATATATACGTTAATACAATATTTAATCTTATTTATACGAATCCGGGTTTATTACATTCATATACAAACACAGTACAAACAGAACCATCCATTTCAGAATGAATGAAAGGGTTCAAAGTTTAATGTAATTTATTTTATATATATCTTCATATCAATCTAGCATACTTTATTATCCATCCATCTCACATAAGATATTTGTTTGTTTTTTTATGTCTTTTACAATTTACTGGAATGCAATTTAAAACTTCCGTTTTCTATTTAGTATTATTATCTTTTCAACATGTACAAGCCAGCTCCATTTTAGCGTCTTAATTCTTTCCACGACCTTAATGCTATTATTTATTTTCACATCCATACATATCAATTTTTATATCTTTTTCTGACTTCCAACGCGCATCTTTCCTTGTTTCACTTTGAAATCTCCATATTGCTCTGCTGTTAATGCTTACACATACGCATATTTATATTTTTAGTAATATTAATATCAATACCGATTTATTTATAAATGTCGAATATTGGTCCATATATTTACAAAAAATACTTATATTTATTTATGTACATATAAATTTTAGATTACATGCTAAACCTAATAATTACTTCACTTACTAAACTTTACTTAAAAACTATAATAGAGAACTCAAAAAAACTAATAATTCCTGAACCAATGCAATAAAAAAATAATCCGCTAAATTATTATTTTCAGCCTGTTATATTGATGCTTCTATATTATGACTTTGAGACCGAGTGATAGCACAGTTAAGACGCAGTAGGATTTTAAAATTGGAAAAAAAAAAAAAATGATTTTATAGTAGGCATTGAAAAATTATAAATATTTTTATTTATTTAAATCGAAACTAAAAGAAATGTGCGAGTGGGAAATTCCCGAAAAACTGCTATCAACGATCGTAATACTATGCACGCAGTAGGATTTGATAATAGATATTGAAAAATAATAACATTTTTATTTACTTAAATAGAAACTAAAAAAAAAGTGCGAATGGGAAATTCCCGAAAAACTGCTATCAGCGATCGAAATAATAAGCAAATGATTTTAAAATAGCTATAGAAAAATAATAAACATTTTTATTTACGCATAAAAAATAAAATAATTAGATTTTGAAGTACAAGTATCAAACTAACCTAACCCACATTTTTAACACCACACACTTTAGATAAATATAGTAAAGATTATTACTAATCAAATCATTTTTACATTGGTTTGCAATTTTAATCTCCTACTGAGAGTGAATCCTACCTTTAGTGGGCCGAAACATATGCACTCTGGTGGAATAATTTCAAACTATAATGCAGAGTTCTCTGCAATACATACAATAAATTTCACAAAAATGGTGTCACTATTGCAAAGAGTCCTGAAGATCGGACGAAAATAAGGCATTGCTGTTTTTTGCATGCATCAACATAATCTGCATTGCCATCTAATACCATCTGCCCTTTCAGCATATCTCACCAATGAACACCGTTCATTGCAATGCTCATATAGGACATTGTTTTTTTTGCAGCTGCCTCCTCGCTAACTACTTCATTGCCAATTCTGAAGTTCAAAGTTCCTCCATCAACTGCAATGAATGCCAAGATTCTGCATGAATGGCCATACTGGCATGATCTGTTACAGGATTTATGCCTGCTATAGCTTTATTGTAATTAATCGTGAAGTAAAGCGATTCTCACACAAGTTTTCTGAATGGATTTAAAACACCAGATAGTATATGGTCAATTACTTTGTCAAAGTACCAACTTTACAACTACAGGAGAAAAAGAGAAAGTAACAAAATTCAAAATAAAAGATATTGTAGTTTAGACCAACTGATGTGTTATTTCAGCATGAAATGTGCATTTTGTGGGTCATATGTGTAGTGAAGATTACACTACAGAATTATTATGCATTATTAACAAGTACTATTAATGTATACTTCCATTAAGCTGTTTGGGTCAATGTTGCAAGGGCAGCAAATTTGACACTTATCAGTTAAACTGTAATAAATTTCTATCTACATATACATTATGGGTAAGATACTGTGGACTAGGCCCAGTGATGAGTGTGGGTTCAGGATGAAATTTGCATCTTGATGGTCATTTAACTTATTCACATATAATGGTCATACATTTGTGATTTCAACCCTCCACAAGATGTTAAAAGTGAATAAAAATCAGTCACATTTTGTATGAGAGTGGCGTAATGAAAATTATCAAAATATTATGCATTACTTTGTAGTCTTTATTCTAATGAATGATTAATAAAAATTACTAATATATAAATTTTATTAAGGATTTTGTGTCAATGTTGTGAGGGCAGCAATTTTGACAATTATTAATTAATCTGTAATAAATTGAGTCAAGTGATGAGGGTTAGTTCATCATGAAATATGCATCTTAGGATCATACATTTATTTCACATGTCCTTGAACACGTGTTTATGATTACATCTCTCCGCATAAAGTTAAATGTGGATAAAAACCATCTCTTATTTCACAATGGAAAATTACGTCACAGATATATTATTCATTATTGGATAATCTCTAGTCTAATGAATAACTTTTAAAAATTATTACTACATCCTTCTATTAAGTAGTTTGTGTCAAATTTGTAAAGACAGCATGTTTGACATATCAATTAAACTGTTGTAGTTTATTACCTATCTATACTGAACAATGTTAAAGCTATGTGGAAGAATTGTGATCTGGATGAACTAATGAATACTGGTTCAGCACATCATATGCATCTTGAAGGTCTTTTACATATCTTTGGTCATATGTTAATGTTATATCTTTCCATATAATATTAAAATTGGATATAAACCAGTCACTATCTTGTGTGCAAGAGGTGTTGTGAAAATTATACCACAAAGTTATACATTATTGGTTAATATCTAGTCTAAGAAATGACTGATGAAAATTATTAATATATACTTGAATTACATAGATTGTGACAATATTGAAAGCAGTATGTTTCACACTTATCAATCAAACTAGTAATTTAAATGAAAGAGATTGTAGTCTGGACCAATGGATGGGTGTTGGTTCAACATGAAATGTACATTATGTGGCATATGAATCTTTTTTGCATGTTCGTAGTCATCAGTTTTATGATTACATCTCTCCATGTGATGTTAAAAGTGGATAGAAACCAATCTCTGCATTGTGTGAGAGTTATGTAGTGAATGACAATTACACTACAAAAATATTTATTATTGCATAATCTCTAGTCTACTAACCATCACATGATCCACCATCTCATATGACTTATATGACTATATAAGCTACTGAGCTTAGATTGAAAATATTATTGTGTTTTCAATTTCATTCTCATAGTTTTGTAATTAAGTAGAGATAAAAGGTGGCTGCTGGAGGGTCGCATTAGATCCTAAGATCTAGGTGCAGTGCTCTCAGATCCAAGGCTCCTTACTGATGATGTCCACAAGCCAGAAACTAATCTGGGGATATTGGATCAGTAGACATTAGATAGGGATTTTATGCACAAGCCTTCTGGCATCCATTGATTACTCTGGTTGGCACAGGGTGGCACTACTTAGTATGGAGAGTTTTGCCTTGTTTAATCTCTAGTCTAAGAAATGACTGATTAAAATAGCTAATTTATGCTTTGACTAAGAATATTGTATCAAAGTTGTGAATACTTCAATAATGATACTTATTAACTGAACTAGTAAATTTAATGAAAGAGATTGTGATCTGGATCAATGATGATTGTTTGTTCAGAATAAGACATGCATTTTGAGGATCATACATCTTTTGTACATATCCTTAGTCATAGGTTTTTGGTTACATCTTTTCACATGGTGTTAAAAGTTAAAAGAAACCAGTCCCTTCCTTGCATGAGAATGATGTAGTGAAAATTACACTATAAAAATATTATTAATTATTGGATTATCTGCAGTCTAATGAATGACTGACCAACACTATTAATATATACTTCCATTAAGTGGTTTGGTGCCAATGTTATGAGGACAGTTGTTTTGACACATCATTTAAACTTTAGTAGTTTATTATCTACATACACTGAACAATGATAAAGATATGTGTAAGAATTGTGACCTGATCCTACTGATGAATGTTGGTTCAGCAGAAAATGGCAATTTTGAAGATCATACATCTTTCTAACTTGAATTGGGTCATATGTTTATGGTTACATTTCTCCATACTATGTTAAAAGTGGATAGAAACCAGTTGTGTTATGCAAATTACAGTACAGAAATATTATTCATTAATGAATAAATGACTAATAAAAATTATTAATATGTTACACTTGTCAATTGAACTAATAATTTAAGTGAAAGAGATTGGCATCTGATGCAACAGATGAGCATTGGTTCAGCAAGAAATGCGAATTTTGAGGATCATACATTTTTTGTATATGTTTTTGGTCATATGTTTATGATTACATCTTTTTATGAGGTGTTAAATGTGGATAAAAACCAATCCCTTCCTTTTGTGAAAAATTACACCACAGAAATATTATTCATTATTGGGTAATTTGTTGTCACATGTATGAATAATAAATATTATTAATATATACTTTCATTAAGTGTGTTGCCTCATTGTTGTGAGGGCAGTAAATTTGACATTTGTCAATTAAACTATAGTAATTTACTTTCTATATACACTGAACAATGATAAAGATATATGTAAAAAAATTGTAATCTAATCCATAAGCCATCTGATGCATGCTGTTTTAACACAAAATGTATATATTGGGGATCATGCATTTTTCACATATCTTTCATGATGTTTATTATTACATTTTTCCACAAGATGCTTAAAGTGGATAGAAACCAGTTCTTTCCATTCAGGGGAAATAGTGTTGTGAAAATCACATTATAGGAATATTCTATTGATGGATTTATGAATATTATTAATATATCTTTCCTTGAAGTGGTTGTATCAAAGTTGTGAGGGCAGTAAGTTTCATACTTATCAATTAAACTAGTAATTAAAATGAAAGAGATTCACATCTTAAGCACTTATGAGAGTTGGTAAACTAGTAATTAAAATGAAAGAGATTCACATCTTAAGCACTTATGAGAGTTGGTTCAGCAAGAAATGTGCATATTAAATATACATGTACTTGGTCATATGTTTATGATTACATCTCTTTCCATGTGGTGCTGGTGGTGTAGTGAAAATTACACCACAGAAATATTATTCATTATTGGATAGTTAGTAGTCTAATAAATGACTAATAAATACTATTAATATATACTTCCATTAAGTGGTTTGAATGATTGTTGTGAGAACAGCAAGTTTGACATTTATCAATTAAACTATTACAATGAACAATGATAAAAAATTATGTAAAAGATTAATGTCATCTGACGATTGCAGGTTCATCTCAAAATGTGTATGATTTTTTCACGTTTTGGGTCATGTTTATTAATACATCTCTCAACAAGGTGCTAAAAGTGGATAGAAACAAATTCATACCTTGCATGATAGTAGTGTAGTGAAAATGACATGACTGAAATATTCATTATTGCATAGTCAGTAGTCTATTGAATGACTAATGAAATTTATTAATATATATTTCTACTATGTGGTTGTGTCAAAGTTGTTAGGGCAGCATGTTTGACATATCAATTAAACTGTTGTTGTAATTTACTATCTATACATACTGAATAATGATAAAGTTATGGGTAAGGCATGAGTGCTCGTTCAGCATAAAGTTTGAATCTTGGGAATCGTACATCTTTTTCATGCGTTGTTTGGTCATATATTTCATTTTATCCATCCACAGGGTGTTAAAAAATGTTAGAAACCAGTCCCTACCTTGCATAAGGGTGGTGTGTTGAAACTTATAGAAATATTATTTATTTTGGATAAACTGTACTCTAATGAAAATGTATGATGAAAATTATTAACATATACTTTAACTAAGTGTTGTGTCAGTGTTGTGAGGGCAGTATATTTGAGCATTATTAATCAAATTGTAGTAATTTAAAATAAGAGATTTTTATCTGGGCCAACTTATGAGTGTTGGTTCCGCTTGAAAGATGCATTTTAGAAATCATATACATTTTTTTACATGTCTCCATCTCTCCTCTTGATATTAGAAGTGGATAAAAACCATTTCCTACCTTGCAAGAGAGTGATGTAATGAAAATTACATTACAGAAATATTATTCATTATCAGATAATCTCTAGTCTAATGAATGATTTATAAAAAGCATTGATATATACATGTATTAACTGGTGTGTCTTAATGTTGTGAGGAGAGTAAATTTGACACATATCAATTAAACTGCAGTAATTTAAATGTCTTTATATAGTGAACAATGATAAAAATGTGAGAAAAGATTGTGGTCTGGGTCAACTGATGAATGCTAGTTCAGCACAAAATGTCATTTTGAAGATCAAACATTTTTTTGCATTTCTTTGGTCATGTGTTTATAGTTACATCTCTCCACAAGGTGTTAAAAGTGGATAGAAACAAGTCTCTATCTTGAATGTGCGTGGTGTAGTGAAAATTACACCACAGAAAGGTTATTAATTATTGAATCTCTATTTCTAATAAATGATTAATTAAAATTATTAATATATATTTTGATTAAGTGGATTGTTTCAAAGGTGTGAGGGAAGCAAGTTATACACTTATAAATTAAACTAAATGAAAGAGATTGTAGCATGGACCAATTTGTGAGAGTTGGTTAAACATGAAATATGCATCTTGAAAGTCATACACCCTTTTAACACATTTTTGGTCATGTTTTATGATTACAACTCTCCACAAGGCTCTAAAATTGGTTAGAAATTAGTCTATATCTTGTGTGAGAGTGGTATAGTGATAATTACACTACAGATTATCCATTATTGGATAATCTCTATACTAAGAATTGAAATTAAAATTATTAATATATACTTCAATTAAATAGTTTGTGCCAAAATTGTAAGGGCAGCAAATTTACACTTATCAATTAAACTAGTAATTTACATGAAAGAGGTTTTAAACTGGACCAACTGATGAGTGTTATTTCAGCATGAAGTATATTTCTTGAGAATCATATATGCCATTGATCATATGATTATGATTACACCCTCCACATGGTCTTAAAGGTGGATAGAAACCAGTACCTACCTTGTGAGAGGGTAATGTAGTGAAAATTGCACTACAGAAATATTTTTCATCATTGCATAACCTATAGTTTAATGAATGATTAATTTATACTTCTGTTAAGTGGTAGCGTCAAAGTTATGAGGGCAACAAGCTTTTCACTTATCAAACTATCTATATAATATATTAAACAGTGATAAAGATATGGGTAAGAACTTATGATCTGTGCCATTTGATGACTGCTAGTTCATCATAAAATGGGGATCATACATCTTTTTGTCATGTCTTCAGCCATATGTTTATTATTTTCTTCCTCCAGAAATATTAAGAATGGATAAAACCAGCCCCATCTGGGGTGAGAATGATGTATGGAAAAATATCAGAATATTATTCATTAAAAAAGCAGCAAATTTAACACTTATCAATTAATAGTAATTTAAAAGTAAGAGATTGATGAGTTTTGGCTTCAGCATGAAATGTGCATCTTAAGCATCATACATTTTTTTCATGTCCTTGGTCATATGTTTATGAGTACATCATTCCATATGACATTAAAAGTGGATAAAATCCATTCCCTAACATGTAAGAGAATGGTATAGTGAAATTACCTTTCACAATTATTATTTATTATTGGATAATCTGCAGTCTAATGAATGACTAATAAATACTATTAATATATAGTGTTTTCCTGAAGGTTAGTGATGATGGTGTTTTAGTTGTATTTATATGTTGGACTATTTCCATCATCTAATATGAGTATTGGATATCTTTAGAAAAAGTTAACTTTATTTAAATATTTCAAATATATGCAACTGTTGACAATAGAATACAGGTTAGTATGTGCATAATGTTTCAAGAGGTATTCTCCTCTCTTCTTTAGGTGTTGCTGGCCTGACCAGTGACTGTACTAGCATGGGAATCGAACCTAGACTCTTAGATTCTTGACTATTGAATTTTAAAGTAATGCTTTAACCAACTGAGGATGACTCAGTTGATTAGAGTGTTACCTTAAAATTCAATACTCAAGTATCTAAAACATTGTGCATATACTAACCTATGTGCTATTTACTAACAATTGCATGTATTTGGAATATTTAAATAAAAGTTAAATTTTTCTAAAGACATTCAATACTCATATTAGTTTTTGTTAGGCAGTTTGGGTCAAAGTTGTGAGGGCACAAGTTTGTCACTTATCAATTAACCTGCAGTAATTTACTATTTACATATACTGAACAATGATAAAGATATGTGCAAGAATTGTAATCTGGAACAATTGATGAATTCTGGTTCAGTGCAAAATGTGCATCTTGGCGATCATATGTCTATTTCACATGACTTTACACTTCCCCACAAGGTGTTCATAATGGATAGAAGCAAATCTTTACCTTGTGCGAGAGTGGTGTAGTAAAAATTACACTATGGAAATATTAGTCATTGTTGGATAATGTATAGTCTAATAAATGACTAGTAAAAATTATTAATATATGCTTTGTTTAAGTGGTTTCTGTCAATGTTGTGAGGGCAGCAAGTTTGATAATTTCAATTAAATTGTAGTAATCTATCTGTCTGTCTGTCTATCTATCAATCTATCCATCCATCTACATATTTATCTATATTGAACAATGCTAAAGATATGTATAAGAGATTGTGGTCTGGGCCAACTGATTAGGGCTAGTTCAATGCGAAATATACATCTTGGAAATCATACATCTTTTTCATGTGTTTGTCATTTGTTTATGATTACATTTCTCCACTAACTAGATAGAAACCAATGCCTACCTTGCTTGCATATGATGTCATCAAAATCATATCAGATGTATTATTCTATTACTATATCTATGTTGACATTTCTACATGTTGCTATATATAGCCGATTGATAATGACTAAAATTTTCTGATTTGATAAAATAAAACTATCACACTTGATCAAATGAAATAAAACTGTGATATGCACAATTTATCAATTAAGTGCTTGGATGCAACAAAAAAAAAAAAAACTCTATTTTTTAGAACATTATTTGACCTCCTATAAGAGTCGGCCCGATGGCAATGCAAATAATGAGTGGCCACAAGGTCCTCATTTAGCAAAGCTTTGCGCCTTTTGCGAAAATAAAAATAAAAAAACATTTTATAATTTGCCAAAAGTCTATAATTTGTAAGGTCTACGGTAGCTGTCACGTGCAAAGTAATACAATTGCAAAATGATTGCTTGTGCAGATTTTTCGTCTACGTACAACGTGTATACGTAAATGTTCCATCCTGTTCTGGTCAAGTTAATATATAATGATCATAAGTCACGAACAATTTTCTTCATTAGCAATTTTATCCATTGAATCAGAATTCGCAAAAAAAATTAAATTAGGATGATGTTATGAACAGATTCTTAATTAAAGATTCAGTGGTATTTATTATAAATAAATAATTATTTATATATTATAAGTGCCATTTTGTGCAAATTTTACTGAATCAATGTTTGAGTAAATAAAATAAATTAATTGTAATGCAAAAAATTATATTTATTTTCTTGAATGTTCTTTTTTTTTTTTTTAGCTACAGAATTCGGATTCAAATATATATAATTTTTTTAACGAAAAAAGTCGTTCTTTATTTGATTTATACTAATTATAAAGCATTATATCTATATCTGAAAATAAGATGTATTCTTTTTTAATATGTATTTTTATTACGTGCAAAAGACCCTCCCGCCGCATGAAAACTTTGCATTTGCACCGGGTCCCGCTTTTTTCGGGTCGACTCTGCTTCCTCCTTCTCAAGAGCATTACCACTTCCACCCCCACCTCCTGCGATAATTCAAAATATATATTAATAAAATTACACAACTTTAAGTGCTTTATTACATTTACAAGCCTATCTAATAGTTATAAAAGAACATCGGGATTTATTTATTTTGTTATTTAATAATAAAAAAAAGTGGTCGAATTAGTAATGAAGTGGATAGACTTCGGCAACACAATAATGAGTGTGACCTTTTTTAAACAGCCTAAAAAAAATCAAACCGGTGATAGATATTCTGAGAAATGCTATTCATAAGACCGCCAGGAGTTAACCTGACGGCGCAGAATAATAAAATGTTAGCGCAATAAAAATATACACTATTATACATTTGAATATTGCTAGAGTAAATTCTTTCACATTTTTTCGGTCATGAAAGATATTAAGAATAATTTGCCGAAACATTCTTAAACTTTATTTATTGTAGATTGTATTTATATATACTGTGGAGATAGTTTTCTCTTGAGTCATTAAATTAAAAGCTATATATATCCCTGGGGAAGCTAATAATACAAATTCGCCTCCGGTTAGATTGAAAAATTAAAAAAATAGTTTAAAAAAAAACACAGCTATACAAACATGATAGGACGCTTCATAAAAAATATTGTTTATTACTAGAATTCAGATGCAAATCCAATTCTTACAAAACTATTATAAATACAGTATATGTTACAGCGAATACATGTCAAAAAATATTAATTATAAAATTAATCACTAAAATTGTCTGTTAATTAATAAAAATAAAAGTTCATCACATGATCCCATTTCTTGTGCTTGCTCATAACTGTTATTAATAAAACAGGCAAAACTCTCCATACAGTAGTGCCACTCAGTGCAAGCCAGTGTAATCAATGGATGCCAGATGCACAAAACATCCTTCTGACATCCATTGATTACTCTGGCTTGCACTGAGTGGCATTACTGTATGGAGAGTTTTGCCTGTTTTAAAAATTTTTTTTTTAAATAATATATCGCAGGGCAAACATTTCTTCAATTGCTACATGTGAAAAATTCTTATGAGGTTGAGCATTGAAAGTATGAAGCTGACAAGAGATCTATGACAAGTAAGCTTATGCATCTTCTACCTGCCATTGGAATAGACCATGTGAGGGACATTACTCATGAGATTGTCTATTGCAGAATTCAAAGTTTTCTATTTTTGTTTGCCCACTAACCAAGAGTAGCAAGATATCCATTTATTAACCAATAATGGGTAATTAGTTGGATTGGTTATGTGTCAGTTATTTCACCACCCCAATTTTTTTCTAGGTTTGCACCAACTTGGTTTCAAACTCTGGTTGTAGGCATTGCAAGTAGATACATAACCATTGAACTTTGAGTTTAATTAGTGCTTTTGTTTAAATAAAGATACCCAAACTGCAGTAGTAGTGTATCCATATGCCAATCTTGGCTCATTTGGATTTTAATCTACCACTTTCACCATTAGATTCAACCACGTATGAAACTTTTTAGCCATTTCTTTTTTTTATGTAATAGTAAAAACGTTGCAAAGCTTTATCCATCACAAATATATTTCCATTTATTTGACAAATTGCGTGCACACACATACACAAGATCTAAAACCAATAAAATATCATGTGAGACTATTATATGATTACAGCTTTTACATTGTTGTTTCAGAAATATACTCTTTTTTTTTTCATAACAGCTTATACCATTGACTGTAAGCTTCAATATTAAATAAATGCCAGATGATAGTACTTAATAAATCCCCATGCAGTGTTGTCTTACCCAATATCCCCAGATTAGTTTCTAGCTTATGACTTTCATCAATAAGTAGCTTTGGATGAAAATCCTTAAGTTAGAAACTAGTCTGGAGATATTGGATAGGACAATATTAAATAAGGATTAATAAGGCACTGTCATCTAGCATCTATTAGTTACTAAGGCTTACATTAGGTGGCATT
This sequence comes from Epiperipatus broadwayi, assembly GCA_028023455.1. NCBI lineage: Eukaryota > Metazoa > Onychophora > Udeonychophora > Euonychophora > Peripatidae > Epiperipatus > Epiperipatus broadwayi. Next base: position 150,644 of record JAQFVV010006329.1, on the reverse strand, counting down.
AGCAGTGGTGAAATAAAAGAATATGATGCTTTTACACGTTTCCTTTTAATAAAAATATGCTCACAGAAAACATGTACCAAATCTGAATACTTAATTAAATAAATTTCATGTTGACACTTTAGTCATTTTAACACAGTGAACAATTGGGGAGGTTCATTATTTAAAGATTCCTGAATGGAAACTCATTTTCAGTTATATATTATTCCTTCAAATATAAATATTTTTAAAAAAATCTCCATAAAGACAAGATTCTATTGTCTTTTTTAATCTTGTGAATTTTAATAGAATATAGAGGGCAAATTTAAGAGTCAAATATTCCTGAATTCATTTTTAAAAATAAGGTGTTCAACATTTTAGTTTCTAGTCTTCAACATTTGTAAAAAGAAGAAAATGATAATAGTTCTACAGATGCATATTAAATTTTTCCTCTCTTTTTTCCCCTTTAAACTATGTTTTTTAAACTTCACATTGATATGAATCCTGGATTTATAAATTTGAAATTATCATTAGAGCAACATTTTCTGTTATTTTTTTTTATAATACTAATTTTAATGTTAACTTGTTATTTTATTAACAGAAATGTACTAACTATTAGGAAATGTAAATGGTTTGGTATATGCTTTAACTCATCAAATCGGCCTTTGTACCCCTTTCACATTAAATTGGCTATTCAACAACATCAAAGATTGTCTGCCCTTAAAGCTGAGGGCTTAAATAGTTTGCTAAATTGGATGCAGTTATACTAATTGCTGTGCTGTTTATTATAGGAAATCGCATGCCAATCGATCGACCAATATTGCACAACACCGATATTTATAGACAGAGCCAAATCATATAATCATGCTAAATCAATTTTCTATGAGCACAAACCTATATCCACTAATGTTGTCTACTCGAATGTAATGATGCCAAATGCAAAGTGAAAGAAGCTTGGCCCATTGCAAAAATAAACACACAATTAACAAAAACATTCCTGTGATCCCCTTTCAAAACAATGGTCAATGTAAATAGTTTATTTATCACTTAAAAAATGCAAATTCTCTATTATGACTTGTTCCCCAATAAATACCACAATATTCTTTTCACTATCAATTCCATGATTATGACTACTATGATTAAGTTGTCAAAAGCATTCTAAGCATACTTTGATAATTATACAATATAAAGCTTACTTCTAATATGGTTGTATGTATATTTTGTGTTACATATTGTTATGTAATAAGAAAATTAATCGAAAACATTTCTTTTTTACCTACTGTAATTTAAAATAATCAATTGCCAGGTGATATTCAGGCTCAGGAATCAGCTGAAAACATATGAAAAAGTTGGTGATATTGTTGTTGATATAGATAGTTTTTCAAAGCATTTGCTTTACTTTTTATTATCTGGGTAGGTACTGATTAAAAAAAAGTAAATCCATGAATTTAAACATTACAGATAATTGTTTTAGGCTAAGTGTTTTTGCTATGGAAAATTTTGGCCTAGAAGTTTAACTGAAACCAAGTTTAGATTAAGAAAAGTAATTTCTTCCAATGTACATATTATAGAATCTATTATAGCTAAAAAGATAAAGGTAAACAAACTCACCCTTATAGAAGTATGACAACAGCAAAAATGATGATCGCATTATACTATGATAGAATTTCTGGTTTTTACAATCAGTGAGGTGGCATTCTTTAGCTAAAATAAATAGAAATACAATTTATAACCATTACTGGATGCTAACTGGATTTACCTTTGTACCAGGACAGCTGTCTAAGAGGTACCTTTATGCTAGCTAAATTACAGTGTCCTAGTCCCATGAGTAGAGCAAGCCTGGAGACAGTGTGACAGCTTAAAACCTTATATTTTTAAGGCCCAGGACTGCATGAGTTATGTCTTTTGCAAAATCAAAAAAAAACAAAACATATTTTATGACATTCAAATGGAACTACAGTCATTTTTTTAAACTCAAAACTCTGTAATTTATACGCTCTAGAATGAATATCACATACAAAGTAATACAATTGTAAAAGCACTGATTTTGCAGTACCAAGACTTTTCAGTTATGTACAACATGTTTTTTCAGTATTCTGGTCATGTTGATGTGAAATTAGCATAGGTCAAGAAGGATTATCATTATCTATTAAATCAGTATTTTCAAAAAAATGTTGAATTAGGATGATGATGTTTTTAAATATTAAATATTGAAGAAAATAATATATATATATTGCATTACATATATTTTATTTTGTTTTCTCAAATACTGTTTCAAAATCATTTTTTTTTTTCCATATGTCAAAGCATCGGCCGGGAAGCAAACCCGCAACAACTGTCTGCAAGTTACTTGCAAGGCAGCTGCACTGACCTCTCAGCTAACAATGCTTGATTATAATTGATAATAATAAATAAGTAAGTATTTATACATTATAAGTACCAATTTGTGCAATTTTAATATATCCATATTCGCAAGTAAGATAATATACATTTTTAAATATATAAATTTTTATTATGTGGAAAATTTCCACCCCCATGCCTATAAAATAAAATTAATGAAATAAAATGAAATAAATTCTTTATAATTTTCTTTAACAAAAGAACAGTAAAATATTAATAAATTATAATTATTTACACCTTTACCTTTTTATATACATATTAACTCTCTTGACTCTTGTGGCGCAATATGTTAAAAAATGATCAGTTTTAGCTAGGTCGATTCTAGCCAATATTAATTGAAAAGAACTTTTGGTTTTTTTTTTTTACCTTTTTCATTCAGAATCTCTCATGCAAAACTTATATTTTGTATTAACAAAGTTATCTTTTCAAATATTTGTTCAATAATAGAATATTTACATTAATTCATAACTAAATTATTTGTATGTTTTCACTTCAGTATAATAACTTAATCATAATATATACTCTGGTCTGTTAAAAGATTTACATTACACCTACTTAAGGGGAAAAAAATTTCACACTCACATTGTTTATTCGATAAATTTTTAGAAGCTATTATCATGCCTTGCATTTTATTTTGTTTAATAATTGACTATAATAACTATAAAAAAATCAAACAATTTGTTTTCCACACTAGAATTGATTAAGAATTTTGTAGGCACTTTGTCAATAGAATGATTATGTATGTTGTATGATTGTTACAATAAACAGAATGGCATTAAATGAAAATATTGCTTTAATGAAATACAAACAATATCTTTTTAAAAAATTGATTGTTATAAATTTGTTTTTCTTGTATTTATATCATCATGTATTTGGGAATTATGGATCAATTATGATTTTTAGCTAAATAACAAATTCCATGTCAGTTCAAATCCAATGCAAAATAGATTAGTAAAACATGTAAAAAATATATTAGTATTAAAAAAAGATAATATTAGTATTAAAAAAAAATGATATTATTAAAACCCAAGTTTTAACATCTGAAATTCTAACACTTCAGCTATCCCTGAGTAGAAGACCTTTTATAGTATGACTACTAAAACAAATTACCTATTATGCATACATATTATGAGATAATATTTCTTATATAAGTTTATTTGAAAATAAATTATTAAAAATAATATGTCATTTTTAAAATATAAATTAGGATATTTAAATAAAAGTAATTCACAAATCTAAGCACTTTCATTGGCATATAAATTTTATTAACTATCACAGCAAAATGGCACTGGTCTGTTTGTTTTTATGGAATAGACTATATAATATTTAGCATATTTTGAATAATTATCATAAGACTAAGTAAAAAAAAGTAATCCTCTAATACTTAAATTTAAAAAAAAATTTGCAATCAGAATGTGTTTCTAATAATGGAATGAATCCCAAATCTAAACATGTTTATTTACATGTAAGTTTTATTACTTATTACACTGAAGTGATGCCTGACTTTTCTGTTTTGCACAGAGCTAGAGTATAAAATATTTAATATATTTCTAACAATTGTTGCAAGACTAAGCAAAAAAGTAATTCTCTTATATTTAAATAAAAATTATTTGAAATGAAAACATATTTATAACAATGGAGTGATTCATAAATCTAAACATTTTCATTTACATATAAATTTTATTAATTATTGTAGCAATTTGGCATCACTGTTGCTGAAGTGCCTTTGTGCTCCACACAACCTGCTGACTCTCATGAGGTAGCCGTGCTATGAGTTAACTAATTTTAAATAATTCAAACTTTGTTTGTGAGCTAAGTAACTTTATAAGGTTCATCTATCACAGATTTAAAACCCTGAGCAAAGCAAGAAAATATGGTAAACATTATACTATGAGTTTTGTTTTAAATGCTTTTACTTAATGTAGACACTGTTTGTTTGTTCAGGATAAATTTTGTAATTGAGATTTAAAAGACTTCTATCAAATTAAAATTATATAAATTTGTTAGATATTGATATACAAAATTAACAAAGCGTATGCCACACTTGAATGAGAAGCTATAAAGATACACAGAAATTATTACACGCTAAGCGCTTTCGAGGTCTTTTGCCTCATATTCATAGCGGTACTGTGAGCTGCAGAATGAAAAAATAGGACTATGAAGCATTTCAAGTTGCTTTCCTGGTTTGTACATTGTAAAAGAATTGGTGGATTGAATTTTAAATGTGATGATATCAGTTCAATAAATTTTCAGTGATGCACACAAGATGGCAGTGTATATTTTAAATGCTTTTCAAGTTACATTAAAAAGTATTATCAATAATAGTAATAGAAAGAAATCTTACATTCAATTGATTGTTAAAATTGCTTCTTTTAAAATGGACAAAATTTTATTCTCTAATGATTATAAAATTTATTTTTTAAAAACATTTATTTTACAAACAAAATAATATTAAATTTATTTTTAATGTGTCATGAATATCCCTTAACCAACTCTCTTGCATTCTGACCGTTTCTATTATTCCATCTGGTGAGAGTTTTTGGAAATGCTCAACCTTTTTGTTCATATAAAATCTTTATTTTATACTAAACCACATTTTTTAAAATTTAATTTCATAAATGAATAATATTCTAAAAAATATATATTTGATCATTTTAAATATTTAAAAACTGATCTGTAATTATAACAAGGTGCCTTAAATGTCACACAGATGTTTATTTTATCTAAACCATAACAAATTCTTTTTTAATTAAAATTTTTTAAAAATGTGAATGAACAAAGTAGATTTATAATAACTATTAAATTCTGCTTTAAAATCTAATATTTTAAAACATTTTAACATGAAGACAATTGTGGCAGATAATTATTGAAGTAATAAAGACTGCCATTTTTTTCTTTATATTACAATCAAATTTATTATCTTCCATTTCTAAATATAAAACATAAATAAATAAATTGAAAGTTTACTTGTGTATTTCTTTATAATAATTAATCAATTAGTGTGTAAAACTAATCAAATATATTTTATATATATAAGCAAAAATAATATATCATTACACTTCAAAATCTTCACGTGACAACTAGACTAAAAAGATGCAAATTTCAATTTTAACATCAATAAAAGCATTACATTAAAATGTAATTTTTTTTTAAAAAAATCCACATGACCTTATGAATTAGAATAATATGAATACTACAATCTAAAGTTACAGAACAAATATGCTTTGTCTGAGGACATTTTCAATGATTTCAACAGAGGTAAGGGTTTACAAGCTAAAATGTTACACATACTGGGACATCATTTTTATTCTTTGTTTTATATAGGAATAATTACAAAAAATATATGATTATTAAAATATTAAAAATAACATATATAAAAATATTTGATAATGAATGCTTTTATTTACTGAATACTAAAAAGCCAAATAATAATTGTTTTTTTTTCACTCTCAATTGGAGTTTTTATACTCAACTTGAAATAAAAGCATGCAATATCCAGAAGGTAATTAATTGAATTACTACCTTTTATTCATATTAATAAAAAAATAATTGAATTGTTTATGGGTCATAAGAAGTTAGAGCACAGGAAGTAATAGAACTGCAACTGCTTAAGTCCATCTGTCTATCACTGCAACAAGTCACAAAGGATACATTAATAAAAAATGTGTTTCTTCTACTTAAGATCTACACAGTAGGAAATTTCATTATCAAGACTTTTTAATACTGATTGCTCTCTTTATAATCAATAATAACAATTATAATAACAACAATAATAATAACAATAACAATAATAACAACTATAATAGTAATGGCAACAACAACAAAAACAGTAATAATAACAACATAATGTGATTACTCTCTGGATCTGTCCATGGGATGAATACTATGATGATATATATGCAGTTATGTTTATAGACATCTGAGAAAAAATGGATTCACCTTTTCAACTTTCCTATAATTAAATAAAAATATATGATAAATTTTACTAGATTGAAAAAAAACATTGTTAATTGGTGATGATATGACAACTTTCGGAATTTAGGGTATGAATTAATCACCCTTATCACCTTTTTAGTTGTTCTTTATTAAAAATAAATAGAAATAATATGTTAAAACAGGCAAAACTCACTATATGTATGCCACACATAGCAAGCTAGAGTAATCAATGGATGCCAGAAGGCTTGTGCATCAAATCCCCATCTAGTGCCTACTCATCCAATATCCCCAGACTAGTTTCTGGCTTGTGGCCTTCGTCAGTGAGGAGCCTTGGATCTGAGAGCACTGCATCTAGATCTTAGGATCTAATGCAACCCTCCAGCAACCACCTTTTCTTTCCATTTAACCACAAGCCAGAAACTAATCTGGGGATATTGGATGAGTAGGCACTAGATGGGGATTTGATGTACAAGCCTTCTGGCATCCATTGATTACTCTAGCTTGCTGTGGGTGGCATACATATAGTGAGTTTTGCCTGTTTTAACAACAGTTATACACAAGCATAAGAGATGGTGGTCATGTGATGTTTATTGGCTTAGAAATAATATGAATGAAAAATCATTGCATTTGGAATTTCTTTAAATACTCTTGATGCTTGTGAATATTTTTTTTATTATTCCAGATTAATTTTATAGAGAATAAAATGTTGTTACAATGTGATGAAAAAAAGGGTAAATATAATAATAGATAAACAGAAGGTAATCCTAGGATAAATAAAAATATTTTTAAATGGAGTTTTTGTGATTATTGAGGAGTAGGCTTTGCAGAGATCATTAATATTTTTTTTCCATTGAAAAGAATTTTGTATTGCAAATCTTAATACTTTAGAGAAAAATTGAATTAGGAAGTCAAGAAAGTAATATTATAGTACATATGAAAATGCTTTAAGTTGAAGATTTATCTTTTATTAAAAATTAGAATAACTAAAGAAGTTGGCTTTTTTGAAGGCAAAAAAATAACCATACAATATATGTAGTGTTTATATTTAATTGTCTAATTGAGAAGAGATTTATATATTCCAGGTAGTTTACCATGAACAGTGAAAAGCAAGGCATTACTCAATCAGGTTTGGCAGTTACCATGTGATGTAGTCATTGATAAGATGGGACTATATAATTAAGTCATAATTATAAAGGACTTGAACTCAGACTTTCAAACTCCCTACAGTTTTCCAATCCATCTTATCCAACTGATACACAAGACCACATATATGTGAAAAAGATAAATGATCTCCAATATATGTAGGTCATGCTGAACCAGCATTCATCAGTTGATCCAGATTCCCATCTCCTATACTTTTATACAATCTTTGCTCAGTTTATATCAAGGTAGCAAATCTTCAAACTTTAATGGACAAGCTTCACTTCTCCACTCTCCAACTCTTCAGCCTTTGATGATAATGACAATAATATTGGCATCATCAGGGTTTTGAGCATTTCATCCTCAGATTTTTAATGATATGGATAGCTGAAGAGTTGGAGAGTGGAGAAGATTGAAGCTTGTCCATTAAAGTCTGAAGATTTGCTACTTTAATATAAACTGACAGTGATTGCATATATGTGTGAGAGATGTGGGAGTTTGAAAGTCTGAGTTCAAAGTCCTTATAATTACATTAAGTTTAATATAGACAATATATAGGTATTTAAATATTAATTAAGTCATAAACAAAACTTTCCCTGAAAGTAAAGCGGACTAAGATTGAAACGTACAGTAAACACAAGAAAATAATAAGCCCTAATTTAATATGGAATTTTTGACTTTTTTTAAAAAAAGCAAAATTGTAATTAAAAAAAAAAAAAGGTATTGGTTGGAACGAGGGTGGGGAATAAACTTAAAATCAAATTTAACTTTAAAAAATTATTCAATTAACAACTATTAGTAAAATATTACGACATTATTATTAACGTAATATCAGGAATTTCTCATTCTAAACTAAATATTACAAAAATGAAAGGAAATAACAATTAAGCTTTCGATCAGGAAATTATTAATGTTTATTTTTGTTCTTTTATTTATTCAATAAGGGAAAGCAAATTTTTCTATTTCAGTAATAATGTCACACTTTCGCTAAAGTTTTACGCCTGAAACTTATATTACACAAATGTAAACAACGGTATAAAACTTTTATTCCTTTTCTATAAGTATTCCAACATTGTAGTTTTATTTATTGTATTTCTGTAATTTCAACTTAACCTCTCAAATCCAAATTGAATAACCGCTTATCCGTTTAAACATTAAGTGGAGTATGTGTACATTTTAGGAATGTCAGGTAATGAAAAATTCAAAACATGTTCAATTAAAAAAATTTTAATACTGATTGCGGGCGGCTTTCAAATTATAAATAATTATTTATTTAGAAGTTGGACATTTTTCTATATCCGATGTGTAAGACTTAACAAGATGATGTATAAAAAGTTATCCACGCAGTCATTAATGGCATCGCAGAATTTCATCAAAATGGATTCTAATACAAAGCCAAAAAGAGCAAAAATCTAAATGAAAGAGTAAAATGTTAGAAAACAAAGACGTGAAAAACGATTGAATTACAATTACTCTGCTAATAATTAAAAGATAGAAAAATTATTGCACAAATATAATCCTGTTGACACAATGCGACTGCAGTGAGATAAAAAAAAACAAAGAATGACAGAAAGAAAAACTGTTGATAATTATAAATGAATTTAAAGAAAATGATAATTTTCATTCATTTTTGTCAGTCATAACTTAGATACTATACTGCTATCAGCTTATGTGACACCAACTGAGCGATATAAAAGCAAAGCTACAAAATTATTAAGTAAGAATTAATACGACCAATACTTAAATCATCCAGTTTAACTTTTCTCAAACCCAGATTAAAGGATGGTCAATTTAACTTTCACTTTTTGATTGAGAACTTGCTTATTATCAATATTCAACTACAGCATAAATATTCTTATCCCTATTAGAAAGTCAGATATAATAATAGAGTGCAGTCTCACTGTATCATAACTGGAAGCTCCACACACACACACACACACACAATGCAAAAAGCATAAGGTATTTGAATCTTCACTTAGTGCTTTGAATTAAACCATGGCATCATAGAAAGATAAATCAATTCTACATACAAAGGAAAAGAAAACTTATGCTGTTTTCCAATTTAGCAGAGAACCATCCAAATCGATCAAATTTCATGTGGATGTCAGAAATTTTACATCGGTGAATCGAGATGTTCTATGGCAAAAAGATTGAAGGAGCATCAATTATTATATAATCGAATTAAAAATAACGTAAATAGTCAATTTAATACAGCTTCAGTATTCTTTGATCATGAAAAAACTTGTAATTATAAGTTTACATTTAACAGTAATGAAATAAAAATATTAATGAAAGAAAGAAATCATAAAAAAAGGAAAATTAAAGAGGCAATATTAATTGATAAATATAAGAACTGTGTTATTAATAGGCAAGTTGCAAATACGGCCATACACAGCTTATGAAATATACTTAACCTTAAGTTTAAAAATTTGAAATGCAGTTAAAGCTGACGAGGATTACCACCACATAATCGAAAGCCCTACAAAAGAATTTAAACTATAATATTGTACTACAAAAGAATTTAAACTATAATATTGTATTTGCCGTTAATTTTTTTCCTTTTATATATACATTTTATAACGGGTATTGTATTATATATATATTGAACCAAGTAGGGGGGATAGATTGAATAAAAAAAGAATATAGAATAACATTTTTCTCTTTAATAGAAAAATAATATTGTGAAAACATTATAAACAAATTGTTGACTTCTTTTTATAAAAAATATGACAATGTTATAAAATTATTTATTATAACTTGATCTACTCCAGCTGCAATTTAAGTATTGCACCACACTGGTCCCTTAGGCAGAGAAGCATAATACTCAGAGAGTATCTATGACCAGGCCAAAGATGTATTAGAGATATAACCACAACCATGTTTCCAGGCCACAGATCTTCTCAACTGCTGAAGTCAACCTCTATCATTCAGAGAACTTCATCTGTTTTGAAGTAAACTTTAGGTGCCAGCTAATTACAAGAAGTAACTAACATACCCTGAATGATGGCAAAGTAATTCAGTGCCTAAGAAATCCCAACTAGCTCAATGGAAATATTATTCAATAAACTGCTTGTATAACTTCTCTGCTAAGTTATTCTTAATGGTATAATTAAAGAATTGATGGACAATAATTATCCGACAAGTACTTTATTTTAAATAAAATGTTTACTATAATTTGTAAACTAATTTTATACATTTTTAATTAAATGAACAATGATTTTATATATAATAACTACACATGTTCTTAATAAAACATACAATAGTAATGTAATATAAACATAAAGCATTAAAACATGCACATATATTTTACCATAAGCTATTTGTATGTTTAAGAAAGTTCATTATACTAAACCTGCACATAAATAGTTCATTTTATGCTGGCTCTGGAGATACTTAAAGACTGAAATGGCTACTTAAAATTAATATCAGGAATGGGAATAAGAAAATGTTATTACCTATAGGATTTTAAATGTTGTGGCTTTGCTCCTTGCTGCTGCATGTGTGGTTTACCAACCAGTTGGATTTTAAGCTTCTGATGTGGTCATCACAGTTGCAGTTCCAGGCTACTTCTATTTCAGGCAGTTATACATTCTTGGAAGCTTCAAATTATTAGATGAGGATGGCTTCTATCAGGCAAATTGCTGATGTTCTGTCGGACTGAGGTTGGAATCTGGGTGCATGCTCTGATGACTGCTTAATACAGCATTGTCCTTATTGGAAAATACATCTAATAGATGATTAAATCTAGATAGGTAAAAGATTGACTGACAAAATTTTCGGGTCTATTTATGTGATGATCTTGTGGTTATCTTTTTAATTAATTTTTAAATCCACTAGTTATTTTCATTGTTCAAAATCTCTCCACTGCTTTTGTTGATTACATTTTGGATAAGATGCATTTTAATTAGTCCTGTTGTTTATGGATTTTAATTAGTTAATTAATAACCATTGCTAATCCCATTTTTATGCAGCTTATCTATTAAGCAATCCTTGAGTTTTAAAATTTTAATTATGAGCTTTCCTTTATTTTTAATATTTAATTTTCATATTTTATTGTTTTAATATGCACACATTTTATTATTTCTTTATGTTTAGAAACAATCTTTATTCATGCATTGTTATTCTTAAAATAAATGAAAAGAGAGATTTTTAGTTTTTAGATTTCTTTTCTTTTCTTTAGTAGTCTAATTTTTGCTAAGTTAAATTCCCCCTCCCCTCCCTCAAATTAATTAATTTGTAAAACTTTATGAATGACCATTTAATCTCCCTTAATTGTTTTCTTTTATTATTATTAATTTAAACTAGTAAAACTTATACTAATAAATGACATGTTTTACCTTTAGCAGTCTACTCTTATATAAAGAAAACTAAACTTTTATAGATTATTTCTTTCATCAAAGTTTTAATTTCAAAATCTTTGCATTATGTAGATATACAATTTTTTTAAAAATAATTTTAGACAACAACACCCTCCATTTGAGAGTAAAATGTGTCACTTTGACCATTTTATCTTTAACATTTAATTATTATTATTACTGCCTGTCTGATGGTTGTTTTTCCCTTTTTACTAGCCTTAATAACTGGGTCTTATATGTTCCATTTTCCTCCATCCCCTAGGCTACCACACCTGCATTATTGCCATATTTCTGCTTGACTACATATGGGACATTGTAAATTGGCTGGAATTTCTTGTATATGTGTTTTTCAGGATGACTCACTGGATGAACTCTCACCTTCTGATGCAGTCCTGATAATTGCGGTTCCAGGCTACTTCTATTTCAGGCAGTTAGACATTGATGGTGGCTTCAAATTATTAAATAGGCATGGCTTCTATCAGGTGGATTGCTGATGTTCTGTCAGACTGAGGCTGGAATCTGGCTGCATGCTCTGATGACTGCTTAACATGGCATTGTGCTTATTGAAACATACATCTAATAGGTGATTAAATCTAGATACGTGAAGGACTGATTGAGGAAAATTTCCAGCCCTATTTGTGTGATGATCTTGTGGTTATCTTTTCAATTAATTTTTAAATCTTCTAGTTATTTTCATTGTTCAAAATCTGTCCACTGCATTTGTTGATTAAATTTTGGATAAGATGCATTTTAATTAGCCCTGTTGTTTATGGATTTTAATTAGTTAATTAGTAGCCATTGCTAATCCCATTTCTATGCAGCTTATCTATTAAGCAATCTTTGAGTTTTAAAATTTAATTATGAGCTTTCCTTTATTTTAATATTTAAGTTTTATATTTTTTTTTTTTAATGTGCACACATTTTATTATTTCTTTATGTTTAAAAATAATCTGTATTCACGCCTCCTTATTCTTAAAATAAATGAGAAGAGAGATTTTTAGTTCTTAGATTTCTCTCTTTTTTAGTAGTAGTTTTAATTTTTGTTTTAAGTTAAATTTCCTCTCCCCCAAATTAATTAATTTGTAAAACTTTATGAATGACCATTTAATCCGCCCTCTAGTTTCTTTTTTATTATTATTATTTTAAACTAGTAAAACTTATACTAATAAATGACATGTTTGTTCTTTAATGATCTATACTTATATAAAGAAAACTAAACTTTTATCAATTATTTCTTTCATCAAAGTTTTAATTTCAAAATCTTTTCATTATTTAAATATAAGATTTTGTTTTAAATAATTTATACAACAATTTTACATGTAGCACTGTTCATTAGCGGTACAATATATTAATGTTTGTGATAAGTGGAGGCAATATATTTCTACTAAGAATGATAAAATAATAACATTTGTCAACATATCATAATTAATAATGTTTCATAGTATTACAGCTCAAGTCTGGCATGCTATGATTTATTTGCCTCATATTTAGTATTTTACAAGTATCAATTTCCAAGTATATTTACTGATTCAACAACACATTTCATGAATGGTAATCAGAGATGATATAGTCACTTAGAATCCAAGTCTTACCCAACTAACCCAATTATTTTATAATATCAAAAGTCTATGATGATATACACTCTCACATACATGTTATATTTTTAACACTTATGATCGCCTATCTAGATGTTTGCTTGATACCTAATCAGATGATATCAGGGGTGAATCTCATTAAACACTGTTAAAAGGTTCAAAGCACATAAATTATTAATAATGCTTTTTTTACAATAAATTAGATAAGAATTAGACTTTCCTCAAGGTAAGGGATATCAAAATCTATAAAAAAATGGTTCTCAAATATTTCAATTAATAATTGCAAAATCAGTACCCTGTGTGAATGTGGAGTTAATTAGTTTTTATTTTATTTTGTTTTTCTTTTTATTCTATATATAGCTAGATGGGTGTGTATATTAATTGATTTCACTAAGAAAAAGTAAGTATTTTGTAAATAAAACCCTGAACTTTTTTATTAAAATAAAACCCTGATTTTTTTTATTATAGAGTTGAGTTTCTTTATTTATATGTCTGTATCTATATTTATAACTAATAAGAAATATACTCAGTCTCATATTTCTCCCTAAGGTGCTATATATATATATATATATATTGATAGCCAATGTTATGAAAGATAATCTACCCTCCACGTAAATCCATAAATACTATTTTATATATATGTTAGTACATACTATTATGTTAAATTCTATTCCATTATATATATATTGTAATGATCCAGAAAAATTGGAGACTTAACATATCTGCACTATGGGCGCCATCTAGGCATTTGAACCTAGAAAAATTTATAGAGTAGGCAGATACGTAAGTCAAAAAAATTTTTTTTTTTTTGCATCCAGTCATTAGCCCATGTCACTAGCTCAGTGGAATAGCAGAGATTTAATAATATAATATAAGAATATATATATAAGAGGAATAAAATAAGCCACTGCCAGTAATTAACATACAAACATTTATTTATGCACATATATATAAGATTTAAAATTATTTTAGTATTAGTTTTACATTTTAACATTTAACATTATTTTTAACTTTACCTTAGATTTTAATTTACATTTTAATTTCTATTATATTATAAGTTTACATTTTAATTAAGTTCGCACAGATGGGATTATAAAAACTTGTTTTAATATGTTGCATATAGATCGGTTACATAGATTACACAGTTAAAAACATTTCAAAGTAAACATAAACGATCAAAGTACAAAATTATTGATTACTGACAATTGTGGAGGGAAATTTATGCGTAACCCAATAGTATTCACTATGAGATACTTGCATTGTCACCAATAACTTAAAAGACATCCGAATAAATACATTTTAGATACTCACCAGTAAGGTTTCATTATTTATCGAATGTCTATATATTTTGATCAAATATGAAATCCAAAACATAATTAACTGATAACGAATCCATGCAAACGTCTATAAACAACTTAAATTTAATGCATTTTTATTTAGTGTTGAGTATGAATAGACTACATAAATTTGCTTTTGAAAATAAACATTCTATCCCTATTTAACCTTAGGCTAAAAGTCGCAGCCAAACTGGTGCCAATCCATCTGATATATCGATGTATTCAATGTAATACGAAATATGGCGGCACCAAAAAGTTAAGAGAAGAAATTGCCTCTCGTCAAATAGGAATATGACATCTATCTGACAAGAAGAGCAATAAAAAAAAACTCCATAAAAAAGAACTGCTCTCTGCATCTTATAATTCCTTCCATAGGCAAAACGGGAGAGTGCGGCGTATGAAGCGATTCTGCCAGTAGCGAATCTCCGACTACATCTACTAACTACATCAATATATCCAATCCATTGACCCAATTTAACAATGACACAAATAACCTAAGATTACCCTACCCTAATATAACCTTACAAATCTATACAGCCATTCACACCCGACTTAAGTTTAACATTTATATAATTAATTTAACGGGAAAAAAAAAATCATGATAAAAACTTAAAGAACAAAAAATAAATAAATGAAAATGATTTTACATAAATAAGAAAAAAAATACATCAAATAACACTATTAATAAAGAATTTAGTTTGGTCAGATAGGATTCTATTTGTAACAATTAAATACTAGGAAAGTTTAAAATTTAAAGTTCTTAATGTTTCAAATTAATATTGTTCGTTATATTTTATAAAGTTCTTACGGTTTTAGAAATGTTCATCTTTTACAATTGCTTGCCGTTTGAAATCCAGCGTTAAATTTCCCGATGATCCTGTGGTCCTCTAAATATAAGAAAAGCGATGTTTCATTTTTCCATTTTATAACAACTGAAGGGATTGAACGTGCGTCTTTCCATCCCTTCACCACCAACTCTCCACCTTAATACATCTTCGTCTTCTCATAATAATAACTACCAATTATTAATAATTTCCAAATTTTCCTTTTATACGTATTCAAAGGATTGACTTGGCATTATGTCATCGATGTGATGATCCTTTCACTGAGGTCCGATTTCCCGATGGATTTCTTTTATTGGCTAAAAGTTTCTATTGTTTTCCTATCTGACCGATGTTTTTACATTTAAATGCCCAAGGCTGGTTTACATTTGACTAATTAAATTTATCATTTCCATTTCTGATTAATTAACCTGTTTTCCAAATCAAAGATATATTTAAAGATAAATTTAAAGATATAATTTTATCTCCAAATCTTTTTAAAATTTAGTTTTAAAATACTTTTTCTTTAATAAAGTTTTATTTTAATAATTTTTCATTATCTGTGCGATTTAATATATACGAGTTTAAGATGATATTTAATTTCAATTTTTAATTCTTAAAGAAAATTTTTAAATGTGAACTTTTTAATTTACTTTCATGTTTAATAAATAAAAAAACAACAACAATGTAATGAACGTTTGTGCTCGTTACAATATATATATGCATACATTGCAAGAAAATCAAGTCATATATCATATGACCTAAATTTTATAAACTTGTATTACCAATGTTATATAATGAGCATGTCAACAGATCTTAACAAGCTTTTCAGAATATCCCTATCCTCAAACCAGTTTCTAGCTCTGGATCAGTTACTAGGATATTCCAGCATTAGCTTATTTATAGTTAGAAGCTGTTATCAGGATAGGGATATTCTGAAAAACTTGTTAAGATCTATTGGCATGCTCATTATATAACATTTGTAATACAAGTTTATAAAATTAGGTCACATGATATAAACTTGATTTCCTTGCAATTACTGTTTTTGCTCTTAAAGCTTTGGTGATTTTATATTGTTAAAGCTATTTATATATGGTGTATCTGAACTTAGTTTAATCCCATATGGCTATTTAAGTTAAATAGCCTGGATTTGAAGACATATGGATGTCTGAAATTTTCAGCTTTTCTATTTAATAATTAAACATTAGATAAGGTGCTATGTTTGACCTGGTATTTTAAATCTAATGCTGAAATATCATAGCACCTCATTGATGACAGGCAGAGCTAGAAACCGATCTGAGGATAGGGATATTCTGAAAAGCTTGTTATGATCTATTGGCATGCTCATTATATAACATATATATATATATATATTTAAAAATGGTAGTAGAGTACAAACCAATGTGTTAGTGTCATAATTATGGGTAACCAATAACAAAAAAGATATTCACAATATCCTACCATTAAAAATTTTTTAAAACCCACTTTTTTTATATGAATGCTTTTGGTTCTCTGATTCATCTGTTCATTTTGTGTAATAAACTAAGCATCCTTAATCCTTCACTTTCTATCATTTTTTCTTCATAAATCACATCAAATGAAAGGTTAAAGAGTCTTGTTTTTTTTTTTACACAAAATGAACATGATGAATCAGAGAGCCAATAACTTTCAAATAAGTAAAAAAAAGTTTTTAAATTGTTTAATGGAAAATTAATGTGGATATTTGTTTATTTTTGTTAACCAGAATTATTATGCTAATGTGTTGAAAATATATTTACTTTATTTAATTAAATTTTATTTTTATTCTTAGTTACAGTGTTTAATAATGACAGAGGTTCATCTATTACATATATGTGTATATTGGGTGCAGTTTAAAAATTATAATTGCAGCTCGTAAGCTTACAATTGACTATGTAAAATATTGAAAGTTTTAAAAGGGATTAAAATAATATTTTATAAAAGAGTATTTTAAATAATGACAATTTTAAAGAGTTTTTTTAAATAAAGTAAAAAATTGTATTTTTGAGTAAAATTGTTTAGTTTAACAGTAAGTAAATAAGTTTATTAAAATTAAATAAATATCTTATTTAATAATTAAATGAAATTAATAATATTTATTATGTGGTAATTATCAGTATAAACATCACATGTTTAGACAATCATGATTAGTAAAAGTTCAAGCTCAAGTTAATTAAGAGGGTAAAAATAAATTAACATTAAAAATCCCACTCAAATTGATTGATTAAAATTACATCACATGATAGTAATTGCAATAAAATGCACATGCAAAGGTGTTTATAGAAAGAGAAAACTTGAAAATAAAAACTACTAATTTTCTTGTAATTCACTATTTTATTATCTTCAGATTATCTTTATTATTTAATCAGTTTAAAAAATTTTCAGTTGATTTTTTTCAATTTTTTTATTATTAGCTTTAAATGTCTGAGTAAGAAGCTAAAGTTATCCATGCAGTGCTACTCCAGTAGTATGTGTTCAGCTAATAATCACTGAAAGATGCAAGAAATTATATTATTTTTGTAAAGAAAATTTATAAAGTATTTTGTATGGAAAAATTACTGGGAACTGAGTGAACATTAAAATATGCATGTGTTTATTTTTATCCTATTATAAACTTTAGTTAATTCAAACTTTTTGGCTATTAATTCTTACTCTTAATACTTTATTGTATAAATTTCAAATTTATTGTTAATACTTGTTCTAATTATTACTGATGTTCCTTATTATATTTTGATAAAGTTCTGATTTAAAATAAATATATTCTGCAGACAATTTAACTGTGAAAGACTGTCATCATTTGACATAAGTTTTACAACTGATGTATTCTTTTTCTATTAACAAAAAGGATTATGGTAATTAGTCATTTCAAAATTATGATAGTCTTAAAAATATGATAAAGTATAATAATTATAAAATCTTTTCTACAATTTTAATGGAAGAAAATGTCTCCAAATCAACTTTATTAACAGCTTGAAAAAATCATCTACTTCTTTATTGCCAATGCAATTAAAATAATATTGTATTTCCATCAAAATTATTCATCTGGAAATCATATACCTATTTATTAAATGTCTGTGTTAATTGATTTGCTAAACAAAAAATAAATGCAAATTTACTTTGTGCTTCAATATTATCAAATAATATGTGAAGTTTATAAAGAAATTGTTTATTGCTTGATATATCTACTCTCGGCTCATTTCTCATCAAGTTTATATTTCCATTGCAAAAATTACTATAAGAGAATCCCTGCTATGAACTGTTGTGTGTGCATTTATTTTATTTACCAGAATGAAAGACAAAGTTATGGTATTTTCTTAAAGAAAATAACAAAAGGACTCAACTAAAAGGGATTAAGCCAATAAACATCACATGATTACCATCTCCCATGCTTGCTCTTAACTGTTATTAAAACAGAAAAAACTCTCTATACATATTGCCACTCAGTGCAAACCAGAGTAATCAATGGATGCCAGAAGGCCTGTGCATAAAATCCCCATCTAGTACCTACTCATCCAATATCCCCCAAACTAGTTTCTGGCTTGTGGCTTTTGTCAGTGAGGAGCTTTGGATCTGAGAGCACAGCACCTAGATGTTAGGATCTAATGCAACCCTCCATCAGCCAGCTTTTGCCTCTACTTATCTACAAAACTATGATACTTAAATTGAAAACACTATAATATTTTCAATCCAAGCTCATTAGCTTATATAGTCATATAGTCTGGGGATATTGGATGAGTAGGCACTAGATAGGGATTTTATGCACAAGCCTTCTGGCATCCATTGATTATTCTGGCTTGCACTGAGTGGCAATATGTATAGAGGTTTGCCTGTTTTAATAACAGTTAAGAGCAAGCATGGAAGATGGTGATCATGTGATCTTTATTGGCTTAAAACCAATCCTGCCTAATAGGATAGTGATGGCTATGGTTATTAAAGAACCAGACACCAAAATGTATAGGTGCTGAACTGAGTTCAGACCTATATGACTATATAAGCTAATGAGCTTGGATTGAAAATATTATAGTGTTTTTAATTTAAGTCTTATAGTTTTGTAGTTAAGTAGAGATAAAAGGTGGCTGCTGGAGAGTTGCATTAGATCCTAAGATCTAGGTGCAGTGCTCTCAGATCCAAGCTCTTTACTGATGAAGGCCAAATCCAGAAACTAGTCTGGGGATATTGGATGAATAGGCACTAGATGGGGATTTTATGCACAAGCTTTCTGGAATCCATTGATTACTCTGGCTTGAACTTACTGGCAATATGTATAGAGAGTTTTGCCTGTTCTAAAAGGGATTAATTTCATTTTAAAATGAAAGAACTTTAATCATTAAAATTTTTTAAATGGGTAAACAAAAATATAGTATGTATGTTTTATAAATTTGAAATTATTATTGGTATTGTGTACTTATAATTTATAATCTATTGTTAATTGTTATTGTTATTTATGATGTTATAGAATGTATTTATGATGTTACACATATATGAAACGAACTTGGTAAGAAATATCTTGGCAAAAGGTCTATTTTAGGATTATTGTTATCATTATTGGGAGTTATTGGCATTATTATATCAGCCTAATAATAATGAATTATCAAAGCAGAATAGAACAGTCTTTTATATCTGATATAAATGTTTATAAATGAGAGTATTTTGAAAGTCCGTGTGTGTGGATTTAGACAGCATATAAAATTTAATATATAATATCATTACGCAATTATGTGTGTTGGGGTACTATATTATACACCAAATGGATATGTTTGTATGCTTTTGAATATGAGTATGAATTGATTATTGATTTATTGATTTATTATTATTATTAAACTCATGTCACATCTAGTTATTAATTGATATGCTGCTTAGAGACAGGAATCAATTTAGGCATTTTATATGGGATATTTTATTAATTTTTATATGTATTAAGCCTCTCCATGAGTGAGAGCATGACTTTCTTATTTCTCAACATTGCCTGAACATAATTACTGTGTGCCTATTCATATTTTCTGTGATCCACATTGCCTGTATCTTGATATTAATGGTATATTTTAAATACCTTAGAATATTTTAAGGCATGTCCATCTTGATAATTATGTTATTGACTCTACTGCAATTTAAATTTAGGATGTATTGTTAGTATTGAGCATATTCATTTTTCCCCCCTCATAGGTATTATTTTGCATAATATTTTGGTATCTTTATAAAATCCATAGTAAGTATACTCTCATACTGATTTTTAGATGTCATTTTTGTTCTTGTAAAATATTTAATATCATACTAGTGTCCCTTGTAAGGGCATATATGCATGTTATTTTGCTCTTTGTGCATAATATTGAAAGAGACAGTAATAGATAATATATGGTTAATAATAAGTACTTTTATTATAATTCTTGTAGGAATGCTTAGGAAAGAAATATTTATTGTAAAGTATGCTAATATTTCTATTAATTCATTTGTTAATTTAAAAGTAATATTTATTGTAAATAAAGTATTGTGTTAAATATTATTTTATCATGTAAATAATTTTGTTTTGCTATTTATTAAATATATTTCTGTTTTGTTACCTTTATTATAGTCACAATTCAGAAAATCTAGTTGAATAAACTTTTATTATTTATTATTTCATAAAGAGTACATTTCAATGATCACATAAAATTTTATTTAGCTATTTTGTTTATTATTTATTTCACCTGCATTATAATAAGATAAATACCATGTTTGTTGTCTTTATTTTCAAATATCTTTTTTGTAATGTAGTAGATAGCATAAAATATATACTTTCTAACCTTTGCATTATTTCATTTTAGTACTTGTTGCAAGCTCATGTCAGAAGATAGCAAAATTGGATATATTTATCAGTGTAAAAATAAAGTGAATGTTTTCTCTGCTAACGATGTGTTGTTTAAATGCTTAGATACTTTATTTATGCACATTTGCATTTCTGTTTGCCTAAGACATAAGATGTCTATTGATAAACTTATAAGAAGACAATAGAATATTTAATGTGTAACTTAAGTAGTTATTACATTTTAAGAATTTTAAAGTATTTATTACCATTATTCTTTTTTTGTACCGAGTACAGTTTTTGAACCCTGAGATATAGATATTTATGAACCTGAAATAGGATTTAAAGTTGAAAAAGAACCTAAGATAAAATGTAAGTTGGAATGAGAATGCAATATGCTGGTATTGATAGTTTGTATTGTCTACAAGAGGATTCATACTCTGTGGAAAATCCATAGCTATTATGATTGACTGCCCATGTAAATCTTGATCAGGCCAGTATTGTGCCATTGATAGGGTTAATACATATATATATAACGGAACCGCTGGGTATACCATACGATGACATGAATATGAATCAGTAAGTGGATGATTTTAATGAAATGTGTCAACCAACCTACAACAAGTCATACCCAAAATCTATGATTCGATGTTCCATTTGGGTGTGTCAGATGTTACTGAATCCAGAATGGCATATAACAAAGGGGGCGCATCTCACTACTGTCAGACCTAGGCCTTCAAGTAGAATGCTAAAGATGTCACAATGAAATGCCCAGTTCCAAGTCACATCTACTTTCAATATACTAACTTATAATTTACTTAAAATATTTCAATATGACCTAGACTAATGCATATTCATTACATCTCCCTTTTTAGGCCCCATTACACCACAGAATTCAAACTCAGGGAGTTCTTGCAGTCAGCTCTCTTCAGGGATGGACTTGCTCAATTATTAACCAAATATGCCTATATATAAGCATAGATATAGGAAAATAGTGATGATGATCAATTATTTAAAAGAGCAATAGATAATGATGATGATGATCATCAAACCTTTAATGGTGTAAATGCACAATGATGATGGTGATGATCAAACATCTAGTGGAATCAATGCCCAATAGATATAATGGAATCCACTGCCCCAAAGTTGATGGTGATGATCAAACATCTTGTGGTATCAATGCACAGTGATGATGATGATGACCAAACATCTAGTGATGCAAATGTACAATGATGATGGTGATGATCAAACAGAGATCAGATTGGTTTAAAAAAAACTTAACACATTTATTAACAACATATATAATAAATATTTACAAACAAAAAATAAAATAAATAAATATTCAGTTATCAAGAATGGCTTTTCTATCATCTTGATGGCTTCACACAACAGAAACAAAATAATTTGAAGTACATTATATACAAAATTATATTATATAATTCCATTAAATATATACATAAAACAAAAAAAAAAAGAAAAGCAAAATGAAAGTTCACTAATTCTAAAACTACCCCATTAATATAATTATTAGAATAATATTTTTAGGTTAGGGTAAATATATTTATAACTACTTTTTTATTAAAAAAAAATATATAGCCCCACTCCCATTTATATGTGTGTGTGAGTCACAGTAAAAATTAATGATAGATACAAAAAAAACCTTTTACTCAGTTGGTTAATTGTGCATTCAGAAATAAAACAAAATTACAAGTAAATATTATTAAAATTATTAGTAAACAAAATAGTTTCGTTTGTCCTAAAGTTTGCCCTCAATGTTAAATATATAAAAACCTTACTTGAGGTGAGGTCACCTTGATGGATCAATGTTGAATTTTTAGAGGAATCTGTAAATTTACTTTTATTTAAAAAAAACTATACATATTAACTGACTATGATTCCTTTTTTAAAAAAATACATCAACATATGCTATTTATCCATCCACTGCCTCCACTTTTAAATTGCAGATGATCGAATTTGAAAAATGAATCTTGAATATGCAATAAATAAAAATTACAATACATAAACTTTCAAATAGCAATAATAAAGCAAAATAAAAAATAAAAAATCACATGAATCAAAACAAAATATATTTATTTTGAGGAAAGCAAGCATTTTATCTACACAGTTAAGAGTTTATAAATATAAATGTCAATCTCCATGTATATCGTTCCTGTTCACCAACTCTGTTGATCTTTATATCTTTCATGCTGTTTGGTTAAAACAAACACATACAAAGTATCTTTCCTGAACATATATATATCCATGGAAGATTAATGTACACCAGAATTCTCTAAATAGTCATCTTGATGGAAAACTTTATAATTTCATAATTCCATAATTCCATAATTTTATAATGACATTGAAGCTAGCTTTGGAAAGTTCTACAGTATTGGCTTTTTACCCCGAATACATTGTAATGATTCCTTTATTATAAACTGTTATTTATAATGTGGCTTCAATACGTATATATATTGAACTAACTTGAAGAAACAGTTAATTTTTAGTACTTTCACATTTCTTTTCCATCATTTCTAAAATAATGGATTCCCGTTTGAAGAATAAATTAAGTCATTAATTCATTCCTGCTAATTATAATTTGAAGTTTAACTTTCCAGTTCTTTCTATCCAAAATAAAGATTTTATATTATCTTGAAACTACAGATATTAAAATTTTACTGTTTTTGAATGCTGAATATTTACTTTTTTAAAACAAAAAAATACTTTTTATTTCTATGTCTTGACTGTTCTGCTGTTAAATCACGAGTGAAGAATGCTACTTTGTCTTGTGCTAGCTAAAACCTATTGTTACAACTTAATAAAAAAAAAATTATAAAATATTATTATTATTATTTTTATTAAATCTTCATTATTCCAAATTCGATCATTTAACAACAATTTTGACCTCATATAAAAATTTTTTTACCTTATATTATGTCTGTTCTATAAGTCAATCAATTAGTATTTTTAATTAATGATATTAATGAATAAAAAAATAGAAAAACAATTACTTCTACAAATAGACAAACATATTAGTTTATGTAGGCTTATACAGGTATATACTATATGTATATAAGTAGGTATGTAGGATAAATTATTTGCCTACCACTTGGTCTGAATTCAAACATTGTGAAAAAAAATTGGGTCAGGTGGGTAGGTTAGTTGTAAGCCATCTCTTACAATATAGTAACCTTATATTTTGGTACAAAATATAAAGCTTGGTGGAACTGATTTAAAATTTCTCTTCTTTTAGATGACTTGATTACTATAGTTAGCATTTTGTATATACTTGATACTTGTGTTCAAAATGATTCAATGATGAGATTATATAGTTCCTTTTTTTTGCTTGGCTTATTATACATTTTATTATTTTTGCTCTTTTTCCAACCATTGCATTGGACAAGCTGTGTTTAATCTACAAAACCAACAGCATATTATATCAAATTTAGTAAGATAAATGATAATAATAATAATCATTATTTGTTTTTTTTAACTAATCCTAAAGAACAACTTTAGTTCAAATTAAATTGTTTTAATTAATTTAACTTGAATTAGTTGATAGAATACAATAAATGCATTTTTTCTTCTTTCATTATAACAGAAATATGTAAATGAGGATAAATGTAATTGGATAAAAGGGGAAAAGAGAATGTTCAGGGATTTTTTTTAACGAGGAGTAAAAACAATAAGCGGTAAAGAAACAGAAGGGGAGAAAACTTTCTGCTGTTAAACATGTAACAAATATGATAGCTACACCTTAAAATTAATGACAAGTAAAAAACCTAAATTAAAATTTTTCTTATATAATTCAAATTGCAATGTTATTCAGTGCCAATAACAATATGAGTAGCTAAATTTAAACAAGTCTGTTTGAGTGCTGAAACAGTGTAATTTATGTACCATATTGTTTCACCTACTATGTTCCATAGTAGTATATTTTTCCTAGTTTACTCCCCCCCCCCAAGTTGGCATATATTAACTAAAAGAAATTAATAAAAAAGTATAATAGTATGTATATGCATGTGTGTGCACATATATTATAAAAGTGTACTTCCGCGATTAACCAAAATAACTTAACAAAAGATATAGTAATGTATGGGTGTATATCTTATAAATGCATACTTCAAATAATGTTAACTAATCTCTATAAATAAAGCAAACATAATTCTAAAATTTAGAGTAATAAAGTTAAAGGTTGCTAGTATGTGAATTTTCACACATACTTGTATATGAAAGAAGCTTGATAAATCTCTTATACTAATTAGCTCTCGTTGCCTAAAAGTTATAGTTTCTAAGATGACAGACTCACATTTATATTAGAATATTTACCAAGTTAAAATCTGTTTTGGTAAAGTAGTTTATTTCTTGGAAATTAGCTGACCACACCTGGGTTTGTTAAAATTTGTAAAAACAAAAGTAAACTTAAAAGATATTAAATTTAGTTCTGTAACAAAGAAAAAGCTAGATAACTGATGCTATTTTTCTCAATTACTTATTTTTCACCATTACCAAGGTAATAGTTTTGTTTGTAAAGCTTATAACACAGATGTAAAATAAAGACTAAATTTATCTCAACTTGTAAACAAATCCTGACTTTCTGCAGGGGAAAAGTGTGTTATTATAAAAAACCCTGGTGTGAATTAAAATAGGGCACTCTGAATAATTTTAACTTGTAATGCTGTTGGGAGCTATGTCTGCCTGTACAATGAAAAGCCAAGGCTAGAAGGTGACCTGTTGCTGTTTACCCTTCCAGGAGACAAGTCCACAGTGATGGGAGAAGTTTGAACTCACAGCCTGCCCAGAAAGTAAAAAAGAAACAACCCAGCCAAGAATAGCAGTGCCAAACACTAAGAAAGAACATGCCTCAGCAGAGAAGATTGCTACAGAGCTCTGTAATAAACTCTCAGTATGAATTTCTTAAATAATTCTAAGCTAGCTAAATTGTAACTAATTTCTTAAAATAGTTTAAGAGTAACTACTTTGTAAAACTTGCCTAACTCTTTAAAGAAAAATAACTTAATAATATAACTCTTGATAAATTATACTCTAAATATATTTCTATCTGCAGTTATGCCTTTTTTTTATTTTATTGTTTTTTATAAATCTGCAGTCTGAAAATCTATTATATATAATAAAATACTACTATGCCTTGGCTGACTAATTAGGTTTTCTCCTTATTAAAAAAATACCTAGTTGATTAACAGCAAGAGAGATATTTTAAAGCATATTTGAATTAAATAAGTCCTTATTATGCTTTATTCCTCCATAGAATTTATAGTATGAACTATAAAGATTAATTATAAGCTAGATCACTTAATTAACCCCTTCATCAGCATGTTCAAGTATACTAATTTATGAACTGGTATCCAATAGTTTAGTGGAAAGAAGCTATAGATTCAGTGCATTTTAGATTTAATAATGATCAATGATCGTTGGCATGGTGAATGTGTTTCTTATAAAGCACACTTTCATGCATAGGTGTTTTGCTATATACATATATTGTATTAAATGGAATTTGGTTTAAGGCCATTCCATATTCTTGTTCTGATAGCTTTTCTTAGAACTGGAATACAAGGGTCCAGATTGTTCATGTTTCAAACTAATCAGACCTCCAGAACAAAATGTTCTCTTCTCATAACAAGTCATATGGTCCATGGAAACTGATCATTGAGTTGATAGATTCCATGAAAAAACACAACATTCGAAACACCATTTTAATTTGGTTAATATAGCCAATAGTATCAGAAACTTCACCATAACAGATCCCATACCATTCTGCCATTAGTATTAATAAATTCAACTTTGATTTAAATGCACAATCTAGTTATGTAATAATAATCGTATAGAGAGCTAATTTAGGCTATCTTAGAGGTACCTAGAGTAATTATAATTATTGCAAATTAACTGTTCACAAACCTTATGGACATCTCATAGCATGAATTAGATATAATTAAAACCGTAGATTATAATGTAATAAAGTTGTTAAGGAATAAGTTCTGATTTAATTGTCCAGTGCATAAGATGAGATTCTGTAACTCACTTACTTATCTAATTGTAACACCTGTGGTGAATTCCAATGCACGGAGGGATAGTTGTCTTAATAATTTTGTTTTATTAAAAGATATAAAATATAATATTGTTTAATGTATTTTTTCATAGTTCATTTCAATCCATTCAAATGACATTAATTCTAGTTTATTTAAGTGAATTATGTAATTATGCATTATCATTCTGGGTTGATTTATCAAATTATTAAATATATCATAAGCCATAGATGTGTGCGATTGGTTGAGTCATAGCTATAAGAGTTAATTCATCCATGAGTCTTTTGTTTTACCCTTAGCTACTGCCAGCCTGTGAATTAAAAGGAGTCCAAGTATAGCCTCATATATGTCATTCATAGGGTAGTAAAACACAGAGCATTAGTAAATGAGGTGCGATCTGATTCGAGGTTTCAACTCCTCATCTAGGTCAGCCTTGAGGAATTTTCCAAAACTTTGGATTTTGTTGCATGAGTGTACAAATATGACTGTTACACTGCTAAGCAAGAATATACTTGCTGATTATCTTCCAAAATGTTTATCATTGAAATGTACTGGTATTATTAACCATGACAACAGGAATAACAATTTTAAAGGTCAGTCTACTTGGAAATATTTTTATTGCTTACAGACTATATTAAACTTGATTATAATACTTTACTTTTATGATTTTAAATTATACAATTACATCATATATGTGTGGAGCGAAATGCTATAACAATTTTAAAATGTCTGAACGATAAAGAATTAGCTATATCTCACTTTGAACTTATATTAGAGATAATATTCTTGCTCTGTGAGTTATCATCTTATTGTTAGAATAATAATATAGCTATTGAAAGAAAATAACCGCTAGCCAGAAAATTATTTTTATAACTGTTGTGACAATTATGGGATAAATGTTTGCTTGTACAATCATTTCTATTTTTTGACACTCGCTAAATTAAAAGTAATGAAATATTTTAACTTTGGAGTAATACCTACGTAGAAGTGTATTAACTTTTGAGGAATACTCTAGTTATAAATAATGAAATCGGTTAATGTGGAGGATACCCCATATTCATGTGACAGTGTTGCAAAAGAAAGATCAGTCTTAAACATTCATAAGAAGATTATTTAGATGGAGTTGATATATTTTTATGCATTACAGTATTATACATGTTCCATCTTTTATAACTATCTCAAATATTCTATTAATTATGGAATGTTCATTATTGTTGAAAAGTTATTAATCGAAAAACTATTTAATTTATATTATATATAGGGTATATGAGCACAGACTTTCACATGACCCACCACTCTTCACTCTATCTCATAACACTGATACCCTTGAACACATTTATGATGAAAAGATAAATAATCACCAATATACACATTTTATGCTAAACCAGCAATCATCAGTTGGTCCAGATTACCATCTCTCTATAAGTGCTCAGATATATATTAAGATAGCCAATCTTCATACTTTAATGGACAGGCTTCAATCCATTCCACACTCCAACTCTTCAACCATCCATCCAATTGAAAATCTGATGTTGGAATGCTCAAAGGCCACCCTGAGGCTGAGATTCTTGTCACACCCATGTGGAACTAAGGTCAATCTGACCCCTCATGTACAGGATATAATCCATTTAATACATATACAAGGGATGGACAGACACCTCTACAATGTAATAACTAAAATACAGGTATATAATAAGCCTGTGTTTCAATTATTAATTTATATGTTGTACATTAAGCATTAAGAAAATGTGCTAGTGATTCTATTGATGTTTATTTAATATAGTTGAAATATGTATTTTAACTTAGTGTAGTTATTTATCAAGTATGTATTCTTATTTTGGTTTATATTTTCATATTATCTTGTATGTGTATGAAGTTCATGGTGTATATTCTATGGGGATTAAAATAATTTATTTATTAATTTAAGTTGATTGGATTGAACATATGATGTAGGGATTGAGAAGAATCAATTATTAGGGGAATAATGCTTGTATAAAGGTTTAATGATTATTTAATGAATTTATAATGTACATTAACACCATATGTCTTAGCCCTGTCTTTCCAGGATTTTGTGCCTATGTTCATATTATATTTACAATGTATCATTATTCAGCCCATGTTCTAGACAGAGTTGGCCATTATCTCAGTTATTTTCCACACTAAAGTACTTATTTCATTTTATGTCTTAATTTATGCTCAAAAGACTAAACGAGTCCCCTAATTTAGCAGTTTTATAGATGAGGGTTCAATCCGCAGAATGACCTCTTGTCATTTTATTATATTCTTTATATTTATTTCTGCACTGGTGGTTAATTTGCAGAACATTCTGTACTGGTGCTTGTTGCTCTGATGATGGTTAGAAAACCAACAGGGCATTTAATGTTTTGTTATTCTTTTGTGTGGTTGAATACATCTGCAGGAATACTATTGTTATTTGTTGTATAAATGTGCTTGGGAAGTCTCTGTACATTATGATATTGATGTTGTTTTCCCTCATTTTTAGATTGATCCTGCATTATCAGTTATCAGTTACATATCAATTTATATGATATTTCCAGATGAGATGAGAATCAAATTTTCTCTTTGATTAATTATCTCCCCATGGCCAGCTTTTGCATGTTTACTAATACTAATTATTACTATTATTATTACAAATCTGGGGTATGGATGCATTGGTTCTGGTATTGACATATTGGAGATGTTATTGACTAGATGTTTGAACCCAACCTTTCCCCAATGAAAGCTGAAATCAAATCTATAAGTGAGAAAACCTTATATTGTGTTTGTTTGGAACTTATGTACATTATCCATGTATAAAAACAAGTACAGGTGATGGGGTTTTTTTTGTTTATTTATTTATTCATTTTTTGTTCATTGTATTAATCAATTATTTATTAATATTTATTGAGTTGCAAATAAATGTTAATTTTATAATTTAATCTAACTATATTGTTGCCATTTGTCATACATAGAATCAGAAAATCCACCACATTAAATCAGTCAGATATTACAGTGCATGTTGTCACTGATAATGCACATAAGGTTTACTGAAATTCTGGGAGAATATCTTAATGCTTTTGTTCTTGGGTGATTAGTGATGTACAAGGAATAACAAAATCCTATTTACATCTTTCATCACTTTTGCTTTGCTTTGTTAATTTTAGAATATAACCCAGAATTTGTTATTTCTATGGGTGTTTGTGATATTAGGACCCAAATTAATAAATAAATTTCCTAGCCAATATTATGATTGAACCTATTTTTAATATTATAACTGATGCTTTACCTATTACAATAAGAATCTCATTGCTATCTATTTAAGTTGACAGCGATGAAAGAACTTAAATTTCATGCTGCTTACCTATTACTGCAAAGCAAATACCTTACGTAGCATCGCCGTTCTAAACTCCTGATTATATCTGAGCTGTGACCAATCATGTTACCATATTGATTATAATTATTACCATCTTGATAAATAGCTGATATTCACCATGTGATAGTTAATACTGATGTAATGGATCATATATTTAGTTGTGGAAAAGTAATCTTTAGTAGTTTTATAAATCATACCATCTTGTTCATGGTCGAACAATAAAGTATTATGTAAATAAAAACCTCAGTTTAAGGTTTTGAAATGTAGTTTTAAGATACAATCATTAATGAGAATAGTTATTAATTGAATACTCGCACAATTTATTTTGGCGTAATTTAATATACCTTCATGTAATGCTGTGATGGGTCTTCATGGTGTACCCTGGCTGCGACTGAATTATGTCATGATAGTCTATTATATCATTAATTTTGCTTGTCATGGTCCAGGTGGAATTTTCAGTTACAATATATATATATATATATATATATAGACAGGTTTGATTTTGATATATATATTGTGCCCTTTTCTATAGGTCAGTAATAGTTCATCTCAGTCAATTACTAAAAATTTTAAATTTTAGAATATGTTCTTTTAATATGGTAATCGTATTAAGTTAATTATATTATAAAGTACAATTTGAGGCTAAAGCAAGTATGCAGTATATAAAATTATGGCGAATCATTTAAAAATAGTTAAGTAAAGTTTTAAAACATTATTTCATATGGTTGTAAAAGCTGGCCATATTAAATAACACAGCCATAAATATTAAAAGTATATTTAATAAATTCGATTTTAATAGTTTTAAAACTTATAGTAATAAATGTTATATTTTAAATTTATAAAGTCATATTTAATAATCAAAATTAATATGTACATTTTAAAAATAAACTTTATGATGGTGAAAATTGTATTTAATTCTATATTTTTAAATTATTTCTTCCAAATTTTATAATTATATTACTAAATATAATAAGTGTATCAATTTTATTAGTCTAGGCAGAGAAATAGATTAAAAATCATCTGTCAAAGTTATTGATCATGTGACTTGTATAATGCATACTTTCACACACACTGCTGGTTTGAATTAATAACAAAGTTTAAAATATTTTAAAAGATTATATTATAGAATTGGATGGGATTATTGCCTATCATAAAAGCAAATAATAATAAATATTAAGTTAACTATCGTATGGAATGTTTTAAATAATCTAATAAAGACGAATTCACTCGTAATATAAAAATTAAATATTTTGTTTAAATAAAGCAAGATAAATGGAATATTAAGAATGGAATAAGTTATTAAAGTTATTTTAAAAGTTATTTTAAATGTTTAAATAATTTTAATAAAATAATAATTGATTTAAAAGTAGTATTTTAAATAATATTTTAAGTAATTACGTCATAATTTGTATTTTTGAAATTCAATTCTGTAAAAAATTGAAAATATGTATATTTGTTCTCAAGCTAAAAGTAAGAATCAACCAATCAAATGAGGTATTCTTACAGACTATAAATATGAATTGCACGGGGGGGGGGGTATCAGAGGAGATTAAAAATGGATTGAAACCAGAGAAAGGTATATTAGTAGCTATTGAAGAGATAGTACTTTAAAATTTTTATTTTAGTCAATTTTTTTTAATACTTTCTTATAGTTTTATTTGCAAAAACTAATTGATATTATTTTAAAACTATTTTGCAAAAGAGAATTTAAAAAAATATATATTTGGAACTTCTTGAAAATGATTTTCTAATTTTTAAAAGTTACTTGCCAGGATTATTTTATCTGAAATTTGACCTAAACTTTGCAATGAAAAGATGGATATACTGTAGAATAAAATGGATATAAATTCTAATAATATAAAAATGTTTTTGGAATATTTTGATACAGCTTTATTAATGCTTCACCGGAGAACTATTCTAGTGCATAAAAATCATAGTACGGACATTATTGTGATACAATGGAAATCTATTTGCCGTCTAAAAAAAAAATGTATTGAAACTATTATTTATAAGCTTATTCAAGATTTATTTTTTAAAAATAGTAATAAGACAATTATATCTTATGAATCATTCTATATAATATTATATCAAAAGGAGTAAAATGTTATATCCTTTCTGAAGGTAACATTTTTAAAAAAAAAATATTTTCAAGAGTTAAAGAAAGAACCCAGGAGAATATGTTACTGAAGCGTTTTTGATATTAAAACCTCCAGTCTTAGAATTGTTTAAAATGTATTTAGAAAACATTTGTTTAAAAGTACTTGAAGTTTTTTTAAAAAGGTGATATATAAAAAAAATATCAAACAAAAGTTTAAATGTATTAAGAAGGAAACATATATAAAAAAGTGAACATATAGTTGATTAAAAAATGAATCCATGGAAATATTATAAAAAAAAGTTTACTGAATATTTTTAAAGTTAAATTAGATGGAGTATGCATCGGATACGCCGGAGAGAATATTGGCAGAGAATATTGAAGAAATTTCACGGGATTAATTAATATTATGATTTAATAATTATCATCCTAAATACTAAAACCAAGGATTATTTTCTATAAATTTTACTAAATGGATTAATATTTATTTTTATTTTTAAACTTTAACGCGCTTGGAGGAGAACATTTTAAAAGTCTAGAGAAAATAATAAACATTTTGGACTTATCAGGAACTATTGTCAAGAAAATATGTAATTATAATTTTGATTCCTTTTATTTTATTAACCTAGTTTAAATCTAAATTTTTTTTTATAAGATTAGGAAAACATAAAACATTAATTTATTGATGATATATAAATTTTATAATGGACTAATCTAATAATTTAGATAAGAATATATTTTAAAATAAAGTGTATGAATGTATATTTCTTTATGTTTGCAATGATCGGTATCTAGTGGATGAAGAAGCCTACTGAATATGATGGCCAAATAAAGGTTATTTTTGTAATAATAATAACTATTAATAATTTATAATGTATATTTTTGTTTTCTTTAGATCATCTATGGATAGTAAGAATGAAGTGTAAAAGTTTTAATTATATGTAACGCATTTCATACAACATTTTAAAAAACATCATGAGATAGGATTGATTTGAAAATATGCATACAACAATTTTTTTTTATATTAGTGATATAATCCAACATAATAACAAATAGTTATGTGATTCTTTCAAAATTTTCATGTTATTGGATATTCAAATATTGTCTAGTTAGATTATATATGATTAAACATACAGAATGATGAAGTAGACAAACTTTTCTTGTGGAACAGTAAGATTGTTTAATTATCAATGAATTTTATTTATTGTTTTGTAAATGCAGATAGTTATTTATCGATGTAAGATGTGGAAAATCTTGAGAAATAATGTTGAGATAGTGGCTTGGAAGTACTTAGTGAAAAGGAAACCAAGATGATGTTTTTTTAAGAAATAGGATATGATAAGGAATAGAAATAATATTTAGTCTTTATGTGGATATCAGCATAGTTAACAAAGCCCTATGACTGGTACACATTTTATTTGGACAGTGTTTTATGTTTCTTTAAATATTTGATGTTCTAATAAAGCTGAAGAAATAGCTTTAACATCGTTCATGTATTAGAGGATATTAGACAGGTAAAGGTCATACCCTCTATATCTAGTTAATGCACTGTGCCATGATTTTTGAGATGTATTATGAGTGATACACTAGCTTTCTTCCTTAAATCCTATACATCTGTTTCGCTATCTTTATTTCATGTAACTGCATCATTCAGTAATATATTTTGAAAAGAAATGATAAATAATTTAGAACTTAGGTTATGCTATCGTTTTGTATAAAATTGGTTTATTTGCTTATAAGGAACAGAATTTTATAACTTTAAATTGAAGTCCAATGAAGCCTAAAAGAGAGGAAAGAATCATAGAATATATTTTTGAATTTATTTCGGAAATGAAATATAAATTTTTAAAATAGAGTATCTAAACAAAGACATTTTCTTTAAAATCTTAATTATTTTTGAATGCTTTATTATTATTTTTTTAAGAGAAAAATAAGTATTGCATATTTTTAAAATACAATAATATACAATAAATGTAGGGAATATGCATAGTATATTTTTTGTTTATTGAATAACAGGAATATATTGATTATTATACTTATATCATACTAAAGTAAGGCTAAATAAGAATATATTATGATTAGTAAACATCGTGTGATAAAACACTAAAATCTAGTACTGAATTTTGGATGAATATTTTATGTAACATCTTTGACTTTGCAAGATGAAAATTTTTTTAATATTTTAAGAAATCCATACTCATTATAAAGTTAATTTTGTTTTTCTGTAGAATGTTTTCCTATGAATGTTTCTTTTAAAAATAAGATAGTTTAATAATATTAATGATGAAATATTCTGCTAATAAGTAAATATATTTATAATAAGTTAACCATAATGAGAAACCAAATGGTAACATTTTTTTTATATTTTGTCTTAAATATAAATAAAGATATAACTAAACTATAAACTATTTTTTATATAACTTAGTAGATAAAAAATGTAAGAATAAAATAAGGATATCCATTGTAAATAGTGTACATAAATTGTTCATTTTATTTGTTGTTGTTAATAAACTTTGTTAAAATTTGTTTTCAAAATTTTTGTGTCTGGATTGTTTATTTCTCCACTACACTGTATGAAATCATGATATATTCATAACAATTGAAACAAATATATAATTTTGCACAAAAAGATAAATAGAGAGTTATATTTAAGAATTTAAATATTTTATTGGTATTCTTTTAATTAAATAATTATAATTTTACATTGTTTTATTGGTCATAAATCAGTTATCACAATAGTATATTGAATTATATGCTATCAGTTGCCACACATATTTTGTTTATCAGATTATCAAAATGCTACCACGTATTTATTATATTATTACATGAAGATATAAGATCATATTATATTATTTTATTATTTTATATGGTAATAAAAATATAACGAAAAGAAAAGATATCCAGTAGTAGTTAAACAATGAAGAATATTATTATTATTATTATTATTTATTATTAGTTTCAGTGTAGTAGATTATGACATAAAATCCCTTCTCATATTTTACTACCGTATTTTTAAATTAACTTAGAATAAACTTTATGAACCTGAGATTTTATTTGAGCTAGATTATTATAAATAGAAGATTAAGATGTAATTATTAGTTTAATCTTAGTGAGTAGAAGTTATTAAAGTCGTAAGAATACTATGAGTTTGTTATTTGAAATAGTAATAAGGGGGGATAGTGTTCTTATGCCATTGAGGTAGTATCCTGTGGGATATTGGCTCAATGTAATCTATCTTGTCACCTGTATTTTCACTTCAGGTCTCATGAAAATATTAAATATTTATTTAATTTATTTTTATAAACTGAACCTTATTCGTATTTTAAATTTGAGCTAGTGAAACATTTTAATTTTAATGCTGAATATTTTATTTATTAATTATTAACTGAGCTAGAACACGTTTTATTTTATATCATATACTATTCTGAAGTGAGGATGCACACAAGACGAGGTTAGAATATATATATATATAGAGAGAGAGAGAGTAAACTTAGCATATAGTTTTGGCAAAAATGAATCAATTACATACCAGGTTTAAACATAGTATGGCTTTAGAAACAAAATCACTTGGTGTTTTTCATTTCTTTTCACGCTATAACTTATTTTAAAGCAGTGTTCTATTAAGTAGTAAAACCCAAAAATTAGATATATAATGTTGGATATGCTGTATTTAATAATATTATTTATATTTCTTATATAGTTATATACTTACATGAGATTTAAAATAAATAGAAATGAACTCCTCTATGTCATAAGCCATATAAAAAGTAGCTCTGCTTACATCTGGTATGTAATTGATTTCACTCTTATTTAAAAATAATTTCTAGATTGCTATCCTCCCCTATCTATAAATACCTTTACTTAAAAATTTACCAAGAATAAAGCGGTGAAAAGTGTTTTCAAAGCATTTTGTTAAGTTGTCTACTCTGGAAATTTCTTGTTTTATTTTGCAACACCCAACTTTGGTTATTAATAATAAATCAACTTGCCAATTGAACATAATTTTTAATTCAGTGAAGTAGAATTTGTATAAATTTAATCCCCATATATACTTTAAAGATTATTTTACATTCAAACTATTAGCTTCTTGGTGCAGATAGGTGTAATATTTCTTTGATGAAATGACAAAAATCAACCATTGGTGTGATATTTAATTTCCAAACTCTTAACAGAGTCACAATTCAATTATTTTATGATTAAAAAAGACTATATTGGGATTTTAAAATATTTTTATTGGTTTCTAAAATTTATTCTTATTACTAATCATCACAGTCTAATTTTTTTACCTGAAAGTTATTTACACAATAGGTGTTGAATTATTGAAATTTGTTTTTTGTTAAGAATTTGACTATCAATATAAGCATGAAAAAATTAAATAATGTAGTTATAGATGTTTTAAGTGGAAATTCTGTTTCATCTACAGAATAGTATTCAATAGCAACTGACTTAGGAAAGATTTGGCTAAACCACTAAACATCACCTGATCATCATTCATTATGCATAAACAAACTTTTTACACAGAGGCAAAACTCTCCATACAGTAGCACCACTCAGTGCAAGCCAGAGTAATCAATGGATACAGGAAGGTTTGTGCATAAAATCCCTATCTAATGCCTATTCACTCAATATCCCCACACTAGTTTCTAGCAGTGGCTTTCATCAGTGTAGAGTTTTGAATCTGCGAGCACTGCACTTAGATATTAGGATTTAATGCAACCCTAAGATCTAGGAGCAGTGCTTTCAGATCCAAGGTTTCTCACTGATGAAAATCATAGCTATAAACTAATCTCAAGATATTGGATGAGTAGGCACTAGATAGGGATTTTATGCACAAACCTTCCAGTATCCATTGATTACTCTGGCTTGCACTGAGTGGCGATACTGTATGGAGAGTTTTCCCTCTGTGTAAAGATTTGGAATAATATGTTGAGTATTTTTTATACATTGCTATTATTTTAATTTGTATCTACCAACTAATTATTTATTTAAATAAAGCAATGTATATTTTTGATTACATAAATCATTTACATTTACCTTAATTAAAACAAAAATACTCAATATTTTTTGCTGAGCATCTAACCGTAAATCAATTGGTCATATAAAAACTACTTATTAAATACTATTTTTGATTTTAGTGATATATATTGTATAACTTTTTAATACATAAATATAACTTAATTTTAGTTGTTGGATTTTTTTTTCTTTATAAAGAATGTAATCTTTCAATGGCTTCAGATTATTTAAAGCCTTGCCTCTAGAATTAAAACAAGTTTTTTTTTACTTCTGCTGGTTATCAGTGAAAATCACATTAAGGCAAACTATTTATTTTTGTTACTTTAATTTTTTAAAAGCATATCTTCCTTTGCATCGATTTGTAAATTAACTAATTATGTTCAAAGCTATTTGCTAAATATTATTTTTAGATTTAGTTTGATACATATTGTATAACATATAAATAATTTTCTAGTTTTTTGTTTTGTTATTTGTAACAAATCTCATCTATCTGGTTGTCAATGTACTGCAGTTATGCACGTCATATTTATATGTATAAAATAATATTTCAAAACGAATCATATACATATTAACGTTGTCATATCAATGAATAAACAACACACATTTTTATACATACATCATGTGTGTGCAATTTTTTAATGCAAATTGCTAAGACAGATAAATAGATAGATAAATGGATAGGTAGATACATAGGTAAATAAGTAAGTAGATAGATAGATAGATAGATAGATAGATAGATAGATAGATAGATAGATAGATAGATAGATAGATAGATAGATAGATAGATAGATAGATAGATAGATAGATAGATAGATAGATAGATAGATAGATAGATAGATAGATAGATAGATAGATAGATAGATAGGTAGGTAGGTAGGTAGGTAGGTAGACAGACAGACAGACAGACAGACAGATAGATAGATGTTCACAAGAAAAAATTTTGTTTATTAATTTTAAAAATAATTTATTGATCATTTTGTAAGCTGGACTTTTAGTAAGTCGACTTTTTAAAAATTAACTATTCAGTTAATAGTTTACCCACTTTAATCATCATTATTATATTAATTAGCATACATTTTATATTTGAAATGTATGTAAGTTATAACAATTTATAGAATTTGCAGTATTAAGTTTATAATTATATCTCAAAATGATAAATATCACTAAGAATTTCTATGTAATATAACTCGAAATTGGATTTCAGCTTTTAAACAATCTAAATAAATAATTATTAATTGTTATATGGGTATCTAGTTAATTGTAGTTAAATGGTGAAATATGGATGAACACTATAAAATCTCAATTCTTTTCCCCAACAGCTGTTAAATCTGGTAAACAAATCACTTGGTTTTTGTACTGTTCTTGTCTGTGGGAAAGGGGACTGTGAAAAAAATTCCTGTGTTTAATAGGCTATTTAAAGGTTATTTTATACTTGCATATACATACATGTATTTTCATAGATTAGGTAATAAATAGAAAAAAAAAACTTTATAATAAGCACTTTTATTTATTGTGCACTTAGAATAAAAACATTGTTTCTTCAACAACATTTTAGATTGAACTTGAAACAAAACATGGTGGTCCAGAAATTAATTAAGTCAACCCAATTGATTCCTATGCTTTTATTTCAAGTTAAATCTTGAGGTTAAATTAAGAATTATTTTTTTGCTTTTGAGTGTATAGTATATAAAAGTGTTTATTAATAAATAGATTTTATTTTCTCTTTATTTTTAAATTTTTAATATTGGCATCATAAATAAAAATGTCAAAACATATTGTATTTTAAATCAATGTGATACTAATAGTTTATATATATCACTAGATATTTTTTCAATAAGTTAAGATGTATATTCCTTATGTTTATATCCTCTTTAGTATAGGTCCATAATTATATAAGTATATAATGTAACCGGACACCCCATACAACCTCTTTACCTCCGT
The DNA here is from genome assembly GCA_028023455.1 of Epiperipatus broadwayi. NCBI lineage: Eukaryota > Metazoa > Onychophora > Udeonychophora > Euonychophora > Peripatidae > Epiperipatus > Epiperipatus broadwayi. Next base: position 110,824 of record JAQFVV010006329.1, on the reverse strand, counting down.
TGTAACTATTTCCTGATGAGCATATTGTAGGCAGGAACCATCGATTGGCATTCCCCAATACATATGTCACCCCACCTACAACAATATTTCCTGCTCATCAGAGGATGTAGTACCATAGAGACTGGAAACACTTAGAAATTTATGTGTTTGATTTCCCCAAACGGCATCACTAGAGTTCCATCTCACTACAACCTGACTTACCTAGGTCTAGTTAAGGCAGACATAGCCCAGGAGGCATGAAATTCTCATGAACAAGTGCAATGAATGACAAGTTATGCAACATGAACAACTGGATTGGTTTTATATAACAATAAATTTATTTCATAACATTTGTTAAGATCATCAGTTCTCCATAGTTATTTTGGACAATAACTCCATAAAGTTTATCATTAGTTCATTTTTTATATAGTTCATCTTTAGAATCCATTTTCTGGTATGGACATATTTTCTTGGGTTCCATTGATCAGTTACTCCTCATTGGTGATGTATTTATCTGTGCTGTCCTTTAATTCTTTAGTTGTGATTTAAATATTATTTCTTGATCCATGTACAGCTGTATTTTTTATAAACATTTATAATTCCTTCTTTTAAATATATGTATTATTTTCTTAAGCCTTTCTAATCCTTTCCAATCCTTCCCAGTATAACTGTGCTTTGTGCATAACATTTATTATTCCACCATCTATAGCGTACCTTAATTGTATAATGTTTATATTTCATTCAGATTGATATATGTGGCATATATGATTTATACTAGTGCAGATGTATTTTGTTTATATAATCATTTATGATTTATTCCATTAAAGACATTTTGATTATAAACATATAAGTATTTGGGATTTATTTCGATACAGACATAATGTATGTCTAAAATATAAGTATTCATGAGTCATTCCAATAAAGATGTAGTATATTGTATACAAACATATAAGTATTTATGACTTATTTCAATGCAAACGTATTTTGCTGATCAGATATAAGTATTTGTTCTTTATTTTAATTCAGACATATTTTGCATATAAAAAGATAATCATTTATGATTTATTTCATTAAAGAGGCATTTTGATTATAGACATCTAAGTATTTATGATTTATCCCCAATAAAACATATTTTTATATAAAAATATAATCATTTATGATTTATTTCAAGAAAGATGTTTTTTTGATTACAAACATATGTGTTTATCCTTTATTTCCATACAGATGATATTTGGTATATAAAATGTATAAGCATTTATGATTTATTCTAATAAAACGTATTTGCATATAAAAATATAATCATTTATGATTTATTTCAAGAAAGATGTATTTTGCCTATAAACATATAAGTTTTTAATATTTCATAAAATCGTTACCTTCACTTTCATCCAGTGCGTTCATTCACTACAGGTCACTATTGCATTTCAAAAAGGGATTGGTTTATTTAAGCTGAAGGGCATTATTTAATTTCCATTGGTATTCATCCAGGCATAGCTTGGAAATTCATGGCTGTAGATAGAGAGAAAGATATTACTGACTTCGCCTATCATCCTTATGCTTCCCATATTAATACTTTTATTTTCAACATCCAACAACTGAAGGGTTCACACTTAGTAAAACTAGATTTCCCAGCTGGGATAAGCTGTGTAGCTAAAAATATAATATTCCAAAGGTGACTCTGCACTAAAATCACTTGGCAACTAAACAGTTAAATAACATATAGATAGAACTTTTTTTGAACTTCAAACTTCACTATTTATACCCTGATCAAGTCTCTGGATTAATGTAGCATGACTCCACTGTATTTGATTTATCAAACAGCTTTCATTTAAGTGCAAATGCTTTTCTCTTCTTGATGATTGGATATTTTAGTTTTAGCAGGAACAGATGAGGAATTAGGCAGATTATCAAATTGGGGGAATAGGGCAGTGATTATTACATTTTATATACAACATCGGCTCAAAAATTAAAAATATAATATTTTAATAAATGCCAGTTTTAAATGCTTAAAGATATATTTATTTCATGATTTAAAAATTATAAAAATCAATAATGAAGATTTATCCTTTTTTTAACTCTTAATTATTATTTAAAATAATGACTTTCTTTTTCTTCTCTTAAATTTAAACATTTTGCTTTTTTTATAAGATTATTGAAAAGTTGGTTTCTTTTATATATGTCTGTTTTACTTTAATCAATCACTTTAGGTGGAAGGGGAAAATAACTCTTAAAATATATTCATGAAACAACATGTCTGTTTGAATAGTAAATCATTAACTAACTTAAAATATGAAGACATCCTTTCTGGTAAAAAGTATTGACAATTTTTCTTTTCCTAAAAAATATTTACCAAAACTATATTATAAATACACTTTATTTAATATGTATGATTTTACTTTAAATCAATTTGAGTTTATAATTTTGCAATAAGAGCAATAAATTAATATGTATATATCAGGTTTAAAATAGAAATTAAAATAGAAAAATCATTTAATATTGTAATACTAACCCAAAAAATAACAAAATGCTATTAAATTTTTTCCACAAACATGGTTTTATCTATTAACAAATAGCCTTTTTCTAATAAAATTTAACAATATAGTAGAGCAATTATAATATACACAAAACAAAATAGCCTTCCCATTATTCACTTTAATTTTTAATTTAATATCAGATTTAGTAGGTGTACATTATTATATATTTATATAATAAATTATTAAATAACTTAAAATATGATGTTAACCTTCTAACAAGTATCATTTTTTGTTTTCATTTGAAAAATGTTTACCAAAGCTAATGTGTAAACAAACTATCTTTAATACATATAATTTTACTTCAGAGTAACTTAAGATAATTCACATGCACTTTATGAATCTTAATAATAAATTAATACTTTCACTTCCAACACAAGATAAAGTCTTTGTGAAAGAATAGAATGAATCCACCTATTTTTTCAACCCAAATGCTTAAGTATGGGCAAATCTTAAGCACTGGAAATGAAAGTGTGAAGATAAACCAATCACTTTAAATTATTTTTTACTATTTCTGAATGAATGACGCCAGCAAAATTTTTTAGAATTTATGATACATCATTCTTAAATGAAACTAAACATTCAGACATAGTAAAAAGTAATTTAAAGTGATTGGTTTATCTTTACGCTTTCATTTCCAGTGCTTAAGATTTGCCCATACTTAAGTGTTTTGGTTGAAAGAATAGGTGGATTCATTCTATTCTTTCACAAAGACTTTATCTTGTGTTGGAAGTGAAAGTAATCATTTATTATTAAGATTCATAAAGCGCATGTGAATTAGCTTGAAAAGCTGATCTTTAGTTTATTACAATTCATAAACATCACACTATATAAAATAAATGTCTCATTTAGAGTACTTGTAAACTAACTTTATTATATTTTAACTCATGAAATCTCGAAAGCGCTAAGCAAACCCATTATAAATTAGTGTAAAATTATAGCTTCACTATTTAATGTGAAAAAAAGAAAAAAAAAAGCACATATTTATAATTACAAATATTTTAAGTGAAAAAAAAGCATTAACAAGATAGCAAAAATCCATTTATTAATATTATTTAAGAAAATCATTCATATCACATATCACTTGTATTCTACACTGAATAAGATTCTATAACATAGCAGCATCTCATAAAGAAAGTTAGAAATTTTCTAAGAGATATCTCTTAAACATATCAATCTCTGACTCAATGTTCAACAATAGTCCACAGAGGTTCAATAAAATCGAGTAACTGTTTAATATCATTGACATCATCACCAAATCTATTTTTGGCTTAATGGATAATATATATTGGGAATATTATTATCTAGAAAATGCAGTCTTGCTTTATTTAAATATTGATTCTTATTGTATGCATCATTTAATTCTTCAAATTGTTCAAATTGTTGCAGCCCAAATAAAAAAAAACGATTGGATCAAAATAATACTATGCTATTTGATAATCATACTTTTTTAACAATCTTCAAATATAAATTTTTTTATTGGCTGAGAATATACAAATCATTACTGCCTTTATAATATGATATGGTTCTAGTCATTGACTAACCACTTCTTGTTCTCAAGGCCCCTTCGTTTCCATGCCACAACATTTGCATTAGTCCAAACTATCATCCTGAAGACATTGTAAAATAGTTACAATGTTGATTGTTTTCAGAAAAGATATGACAGATAATAGAATATATTGGAAAATTGTAATTAGACAAGGTATTGAAGTATTTAAGAAAGAAATGATTACTGAAGTAGAAAGTAAAAGACAACATTTCAAAACATAAAATAAACAGAATAATGAACACCAACATTGTTCTACATGTGAATATATCCCATACTGAGTTGTATAATCTTCACAAAACTCATCTTTAGTATAATAATAATAATAATAATAATAATAATAATAATAATAATAATAATAATAATAATAATAATGATGATGATGATGATGATGATGATAATAATAATAATAATAATCATCATCATCAACCATTATCAATCCACTGCAGGATGAAGGTCTCTCCAAGTGTAATCCATCTTCTCCGATCTTTAGCTTCTCTTCTCCACAACACCCCTGCACATTTTCTTATTTCATCTATCCATCTCACATGTGGTCTCTTTCTGGGTCTTTTACAATCTCTTGGAATCCAGTTTAAAATTTCAATTGTCCATCTATTATCATCTCTTCTAGCAATATGTCAAGCCCAACTCCATTTCAATCTTTTAATTTTTTCAATAAGGTCAGTAATACCTGTTTGTTGTCTTATCCATACATTGCATTTTCGATCTCTTCTTGTTACTCCCAACATACATCTCTTCATACTCCTTTGAGTGGTCTGAAGTCTGTATTGCTCTTCTATTAAGTGTCCAAGTCTCAGACATAGGTAAGAACTGGTAAAACACATTTGTTAAAAACCATCCTTTTCAAACACATAGGCATATTTCCTTTTAGTATCAAGTTATTTCTACCAAAAGCACTCCAACCAAATTTAATTCTATGATTAATTTCCTCCATTATGTTTCCATCTGTATTAATAATCTGACCAAGGTATTTGTAACTGTTAACTTTTTCTAATTCTTCATAATCAATCTTTATTTTCATATTTTGTGCAAATCGATTAAACATTACTTTAGTCTTTTTAACATTTATCTTTAGACCTACTTTTCTACTTTCAACTGCTAACTCCTGCAACATTTCCTGCAGCTCTGAAGCATTATTTGCAAAAACAACTACATCATCTGCAAAATCTAAATGACTTAAATACTCTCCATTTACTTTCACTCCTTTAGTTTCCCATTTTAATCCACAAAATACTTCTTGCAGCACTGCTGTAAAGAGTTTTGGAGATATGGAGTCACCTTGTCTTACACCTTTCTCAATGTTGATTTTTCCAGTATCATTATGTAATCTAATTGTTGCTGTTGCATTTTTATAAATATTCTTTAAAATATGACAATATCCTGGATCTATACCTTGATGATCCAATGCTTTAATCACGGAAGAAATGTGTATAGAATCGAATGCCTTTTCATAATCTACAAATCCAAAACATAATGACAACTCATATTCGTTTGTCCTTTCTATGACTTCTCTCAATACCTGGATATGATCTATTGTACTAAAACCACTTTTAAATCCAGCTTGTTCTCTTGGTTGGTGGAAATCCAAAGTTCTCTGTAGACGAGTTGTAATTATCTTGGTAAAATTTTTATATAAAACTGATAAAAGGCTGATAGGTCTATAATTTCTAATATCTTCTTTATCACCTTTTTTAAATATTAATATTATTACTGCATTCTTCCAATCTTCCAGTACATCTTTATCATTTAGACATTTGGTATATAACTTTGCTAAAATTGTTTCTATTTCTTCACCTGCTTCTTTTATTATATCAATTATAATTCCATCATTTCCTGGAACCTTTCCTTTCTTCATACACTTAATTGCATGTCTCACTTCTTCATTTAAAATTCTGGGCAATTCGGAAGATGTAATAGATATAGGAGGTACTTGTTCTTTATTACTATATAATTCTTGATAAAAATCTTCTACCAATTTCATGATGTCATCTCTCTTTTTAGTAATAATTCCATCTTTTTTTCTTATTGCAGATATAAATTTCCTACCAATACAAAATGTTGTTTAACATTTTTGAGACTTTTATTTTCTTCTACAGCTTTCCTTGCTATTTCACAGTTATACTTTCTTATATCATTTTCAACTCTTTTCCGTACCATTTTACAAAATTCGAGATATTCAATTCTTTTTAATACATCATTTTTGTATATCTTCATATTCCTTCTTTTCTTCATAAATTCTCTAGTCTCAGTAGAAATTTTATTAGTCAATTGCTGCTTTTTTCTACCAGCTATGTTTGTTGCAGTTTTTAAAAGTGTATCAGTTATTTTCATATTAATTTCATTCAAATCTGAATCATGTTCAAAATCTCCTAACACTTGAAACCTATTTGTAAGTTCTAATTTAAATTCATTAGAATGTTTCTGAAGATTAGGAATATCAACTGTAAATATTGTTTTTCTTAATAATTTTTGTCTCTCTAGTTTTACATTAACACGTATCTTACACCTTACTAATCGATGATCACTTCCTGTGTTAAATTTATTAAGAACATTACAATCTTGAAATATGTATTTTCTGTTAGTCAAAATATAATCCAATTCCACTATACCTTCATTTGGATGCTTCCATGTCCATTTCCTTTTAACATTTTTCTCAAAAAATGAATTCATAATATAAAGTTTTTCTTTTTCTGCAAACTCCACAGGTCTATGTCCTCTCTCATTTCTATTACCATAACCAAAATTACCTACAGCAATTTCATCTTTCATTTGTCTACCAATTCTAGCATTAAAGTCTCCCATAACAATTTTAAAATGTTGTTTACTCTGATCAAAAGCCTTTTGTACATCCATTTAAAAATCTTCTACTACTTCATCACTATGAGAACTTGTTGGGGCATAAACCTGAATTATCTGCATTTGGTATCTGCTATTAAGTTGTATAACTAATCTTGCCACTCTGTCTGATACACCATCAATCTCCACAATATTGTTCTTCCACTTTTTATTTATAATGAATCCTACTCCAATTGTATTTCCAATATGTGTGCCTTTATAATAGAGTATATGTCCACTTTTTAAATCAATTGTTTCTTCTCCTTTTCTTCTAACTTCACAAAGTCCAATAATGTCCCATTTAATATAAGAATTCTTCTTCTAATTCTTGCAATCTTCCTTCACTTGAAAGTGATCTGCAGTTGTAAGTACCTAAATAAAAAGTCGTCATCAAATGGCAGCCTGGGTCCGCAATCAGGGGATTCTTAGCACCCTCCGCCTTCGGCCACCAACTGCTGCCTTGGTTGGTGACTTTACAGCCTCCTGGGAATAAGGGCCATGCTTTATTTTTGTCTGTCATAATTGTATATATGTATTGGAAAAATATTTATCATTTACACAAACATTCATTCTGCCTATCAGGCACTGAGAAGAAAGACCATGGTGTTTCTTGATCTTAAACTCAGAGGTAAAAAGCCAATAAACTCACCACATTGGCTAATGCATGTTGGTGAGCAGCCCATCCATGCTCGTATACTATATGAATAATCACATAGTAATAACAGCTGCAACGACAAGAACGTATGGAGTGGACATTATGAAATAATAATAATAATAACAACAACAATAAGAATAATAATGAAAGTCCTGCAGCAAACCTTAGTATAGCTCACTAGATGTTGAATAAGGATCTAGGTTTGAAACCCATAAAACAATGCAATTCCAAGATAATAGGTAAACATATTAAGAGAATAAAAAAATTAAACAAATATAAAATATTTTTCTGAAAAATCTTAAAATTATTTTAGAAACACTCAATAAATAGATATTTTTACATTGTGTTAAACAAAAAAAATCGTGATTACCTAGTCAGTTGACTAGGTGGATAACACTAAGTTATTCTCCACAGTACACAAAGCTTTGAATACTGGTAAAACTTGATGTAATGCTACCAAAGGTAATATGCAACTGATGAATAGAGAAAATAAAACAAATGTACTCAGAAGTAACACATCCCATGATATAGGAAAACTCATCAAAATGATATCAAACAATTAGATTTAAGAATACAAAATCCAAGAACCCCCCCTCCCTGCATACTAGAATGCTGATGATCTAGAACTCATCTGTGATAGATTTTACAACTCCATATTGAGGGGACAGTTTACATCTTTTAAGAGAGTTTTTTTCCTCAATCAATCATATTATCCACCACCGACATAAGTATATCTTTATATAAGTTTCCTAGACATTTACTTTATGAAGCAATTACTCAGCACAAGCTGCATTGAAAAACAACCCAACCGATGATATCTCGTACTAAAATTTTTGGTAAGCACTAAAAGAACAGATTTCTCTGAGATTAAGACCTTAGATAACTATGCCCTAACTACCATTGACCAAGATTGCCTAAACTACTTAATTGGGATACTCAAGGACATATATCTTAGTTACCCCAGTCAAGATTTCCAAAGAATGATAATGCCATTTGATAAGGTTAAAACATTTTAAGCTATATAACTCAAAGACACATCCAAATCCAAACTGAAAATAAATAGTGAAATTGACCAGACAATATTCCAACATAAATTATCAATCAGAAAATTATGCTATACCTAGAGTGACTTAAAACCACAATGTTACTCATGTGGTCAGCCTAGCCATACACTGCATTGCTAGTTAAGTATTACAGACCCAAGTGACCAACAACCAAAGCCATTGAGAAGATAATGAAGCTGCAGAACCCATCAGCATCTATCCAAGCAATTTAGTGTCACTCCAAAGACTCTGAATACTCCCACCTAGAGGATTTCAAAGACACACTGGACCTCACAACCAACAGAACCAATAACACAGACATTACTTCTGTTGTCACTAGTTCATCCATAAGTGTTACAACATCACTAGTCCAATTGCTACACTTGACTTTTCAAGTAAATTCAAGCCAAAATACCACTAATGAAATTGATAAACTACTTAATTGGTATACTCAAGAACATATATCTCAGTTACCCCAGCAAGATTTCCAAAGAATGGTGTTGCCATTTGATAAGATTAAAACATTTTAAGCTATATATCTCAAAGACATTTCCAAATCCAAACTGAAAATAAATAGTGAAAATGACCCATACAATATTCCCCAACACAAATTGTTGATCACAAAACCATGCTATACCTAGAGTGACTTAAAACCACAATGTTACTCATGTGGTCAGCCTAGCCATACACTGCATTGCTAGTTAAGTATTACAGACTCAAGTGACCAAAAACCACAGCCATTGAGAAGATAATAAAGATGCAGAGGCCATCAGCATCTATCCAAGCAATTTAGTGTCACTCCAAAGACTTTGAATACTCCCACCTAGAGGATTCCATAGACACACTGGATCTCACAACCAACAGAACCAATAACACAGAGATTACTTCTGTTGTCACCAGTTCACCCATAAGTGTTACAACATCACTAGTCCAATTGCTACACTTGACTTTACAAGCAAATTTAAACCAAAATACGACTAATGAAATTGATCATCATACCAAACCAAACCAAAGACAAATAATTATAAATAAAAGATTGACTCATATCATGAAAACACTTGCTCCATGCCTTCCACTCCTAGAGCACTATGAACAGAGACTAAAAGACCACCCACCTGACTAAAAAGAATTGTCATTCAAAGAGAGTGCTCTCAGATCCAAGGCTCCTCACTGATGATGGCCACAAGCCAGAAACTAGTCTGGGGATATTGGATGAGTAGGCACTAGATAGGGATTTTATATGCAAGCCTTCTGGCATCCATTGATTACTCTGTTTGGCACAGGGTGGCACTACTGTATGGGGAGTTTTGCCTTTGTTTACTCTAGATCTAATGATAACCACTCCATCAGAAGATATCATCCAATGAAACTTGCCTATAATAAAGATACTGATATTTGCTTGCAAAACACAGCTGCAAACACTATTCATATAGACACCCTCACTCATTACAGAACTTTAATGAAGCTTAAAAATAATGACATTTAATGTCAGAGGTATTAATTCGATTACAAAGATAAATCAACTGAAGCAATGTATCAAAATCATATGACTGCATGTCCTGGGTTTACTCAAAACTAATATTTACACTGGCTCCCAGATATATCCCTCAACATATCTCAATAGAGAAGACTTTTGGGTATGCTTCAGGGATATATCATCATCCTAATCTAACACTGGCTTACTTATAATCCCACATTGTACATTTCAATCCTTCAAAATTATCTTTATTGATTCAAACTTATTAATCTTAACATTGCATCAATCCATAACCACCCTCAACATCATATTCATGTTCATGTACTTACCATCATGAACAATCATTATAGCAAACTTTTTGCTTACAATAAACTTTCTAAGTGTATCCAATCTACATTCAACTATTCTAAAGAGAGACTGCAAGATGAGTTTCCAGAATTTCATCTCACAATAATTTCATGAAATATCATTACCCCATGAGTGCAAAGGGTTTTCTGCCTAATGATGCTGTGGATATTCAACAGTAATTGACTTATGCTTCTATTCACCTACACATCACCATCTAATCAGCCTAATGCTTAACTTTCAGCATTCTCTGATCATTGAATAAACATTCATTATTAATATAATGAAAATTCAATCAATTTCACTTTTACTTGGCAGTATGATCAGAATATTGCTCCTTATATTCATCCCAGAATTCATATTCTCAGAGACATATATCATACTTCACAAAATTCAGGAAATGGAATCTATGCCTACACAGAAATATTTTCATAAATATTTTGTCATTCAACATTAATTATATTATACATAAGTTGCCTCACGATCTACACTACTAGCACTGGCAGATGAACTGAATAGGCAAATTGTGATATACAAGACTACAAAAAGCACTCATCAATATATATGTAAAGTCACACATATGAATAATAATGTATTCAATGCTCTCAAAGACTACTTAATAAAGAAGAGCAAATTTTGCCTTTACTCAATATCATATGTGAACCTGAGGTTACATTCGTTGAGCCCTGGATCATCCATTCCAGAGTTCCCATGACACTATAAGTAGTAAGGACAATATATGCTGGACATAATATGATAAAACCAGTATATCAATATTTTAACCAAAAACTTCAAGTGCATCAACCTTTTAAGTCATCCTTTAAGTGTTTTGGACCACTAGAAGCACCCATTCTATGTACTCTCATCGAATTTGTCATCAAACTAGCTACAGTGTCTAATGCATGATGTTATCCTGGAAACTACAACATCCCCCAAATTTATCTTAGCTCACCTGAGCTGATTCATTGCTCAATATCTATGCAACACAAACCATCACAAGTGATCCAAGATGCTCAGGGTATATAATAGTGCCATTTATTAAAACAACAGTCCCCATATCAACCCTTTCCTAACCTTTTACCCATTTCCATAAGACCATTAGCCATCAAAATAAATTATACTTAAAGACAAACTCAAACAATATCTACTTCCAAACTCAAACTATATACTTTCTTTAATCTTGCATGTTCAATTTGCAAAGAAGCAATCACCCACAGGTCAGGCCATATTCACTTTCAAAGCAGTCTTGAACTTGGTATGATATTAAAAAAACTATGCACCAATTGCAGTTCATCTCAACATCAAGGCAGCTTTTGATTCCATAGATATCAAAAAAAATTAAGAAACATGTTGGATAACATTTCAATTCCATGCATGTCTCTATCTGCTAATACACTTGCTCCTAAGCTGTGACAAGCAAATCGCACTTAGTGGTAAAAGTGCTCTATCATTCACTCCCACCCAATCCATCTCTCAAGGCTCTCCCCTCAGTTCATTAATGATTATTATTACTCACTCCCACCCAATCCATTTCTCAAGGTTCTCCCCTCAGTTCATTAATGATTATTTATATTCTATATAAAGTCATTTCTAGTTATAATATAGCAAATCTTTTCAGTTATCCAAATACGAAAAACTTCATAATACATTACATGCATTGCATACATAGATGACATTACTGTATCTCCTCCCTCCAAACAAAGCTTAACCATCCTGCACAAAATCCTTCAGGACTTTACATCTGCACTTTCACATTTGATGGCAACATGAAATAATATCCATCTACATTTCACAACAAATTAATCAATCTCAAAAACAGAGACAATGAAATAGTATACCCAGGCACTTCTGTAACTACTTGGACATTAGTAAAGCAACAGTCAAATCTTTAATCAAACAAAATCTCCAATAAGCAAGCAAAATACCAATGCAAATATGAGTCAAACCAAATTGAATGATTCACTGGACAATCTCACAAACTGACACTACACTTTAAATATATAAAAAATCCCTTCAAAGACTCAGTATGTAAACACAAACTAATAATTTTAATATATTCATCATCCAGGTCAACAGCAGCACCCATGCCAGGTTGATCAATAGCAACACCCATGCCAGCATTAACAACTGAAACACTACTAAATCTACAATCAAAATGACATTCATCCATATATGGATCAAATGAATGCAATGACCCAGACACTAGCAGGCAGCAGGCATTAATACAAATATGACCCAAAAAAGCACTAAAGAACACTCATAGCAATCAAGTGTTAAATTACTACATGGAAATCGTTGATATCAATACACAGAACTTTCACAGTGTAAGATGATAATGACTCGCAAGACACTGAGATAAAAACAACACAAAATACACATGATATATACGTAAAACTATACATTTTTTGTGATATACATATGCAAACATTAAACACTAACTTATAAATATCTACACAAAAATTATTTAATCTATATTCACATATACTGTAGTACAAGTTTAAGCAGCTTTTGACATTGGAATGTAATCTATATAACTTAATGTTTTTACCACATTCAGAATTGTACACCCCCCTCCAAATATACATCAAATCCATTCATGTAAATACAAGGATCAATAATGTAAAACATATGTGTCAAAAGAAAATACCGCATATATATTTTTTACTCTTGAATAAAGATTCTTTCTGAAACAACACCACCACCAACAACAATAATAATAATAATGTATAATTATTATTATTATTATTATTATTATTATTATTATTATTATTATTATTATTATTATTATTATTATTATTATTATTATTATTATTATTATTATTATTATTATTATTATTATTATTATTATTATTATTATTATTATTATTATTATTATTATTATTATTATTATTATTATTATTATTATTATTATTATTATTATTATTATTATTATTATTATTATTATTATTATTATTATTATTATTATTGTTGTTGTTGTTGTTGTTGTTGTTGTTGTTATTGTTATTATTGTTGCTGTTGCTGTTGCTACTATTACTATTACTACTACTACTCCTACTTCTCTTCACCATTCTTCTTCTTATTATTACTTTGCCTTTTTATCTCTTGGAGTTGGAATAATCATGCATTTATGAGTGAATAATGTTGTTACTGATAAACCATAATAGTAATCATATGGACTGTTGTTGGAAAGATCACATGATATATGTATCAAAATAATAAATGGAACTGAAAAACAACTGAGTTCAATGGGCCCAATTGAAAATTTATTTTTACTTTACTCATAACTACATTCAGCCATGGATTTTTATTTAATTAGAATTTATTAGTCAATTAGAAATACAATATCAAAACAATATGTTTTTATGGTTATTAAGCATTGCTATCTATGGTTTATTTTGGGTTTAAACCTACAGCTATATACCTGGTTGAGCTTGAGGCTGCAAGGGATTGTTCATAATTGAGAGTTCTTGTATTTTTGGGGGGTGAAATATTCACATTTTAGGCAACTGATAAATTGCCCACATATCATTAAATATTTCCATAAGGGTTACTATTCGATCTCTTTTTTTAATTTTCTCTATGATCTTACTAAATGTAGATTAAATCACAGTTATTATTCTTGAAGATTAATTGACATCATAGTAACCAGATGGTGATTTTCATCTTGGATAGACATGGTATATGTGGAGGTGAGAAGGCAATCCAGTCCTTGATTATGAAAACCCTTTCCAGGAATTTCGTACATTAATGCCTTTAATCAACAACTGCATTGCGATCAAACATGGCCAAAGCAAAAGCAAATGGGTAATTAATCATTCTGATAGCAAGTGGAATTCCATAGTTGGTCTCCAGGATCAATGTCTAGATTATCATTATTGATTTATTGGATTATTATTATATTACTGGAGTGCCTGTTGTGGTTGATAGGCTGTTCTCATTCAATTAAAAAAACTTCATTGGATGGATGTAATTGTTAGGGAATTGGTAACCACTCTCATCTATTTATGTTAAAGGACTTTCCTGTTTTTTTGTTTTTTTTTTTATTTCTTGGGTTTTGTTAGATTTGGATTTAAGGTGGTAGGTTTAGTTTGATCATAATCTGAAGATGAACTATTATCATCGTGTTGAGAACTACTTGAGTCTATTGTTTTCCTCTTTATGCCTTTGATTTCATGGATGATTGAATGATTGTTTACTTTCATTGGATTATGGTTTGTTTGTCCTGTTTCTACTTCACTTGTTTGCCATCAGATGGCCCACCATCCAATATATGTTTTCCCCTGTCATCTCCATTTGTTCATCACTTTTGAAAACTTGTTCATCCTGAGTGTGGTGAGGAGGCTTGTCTTTCACAAGTTCAACTACTTTCCATAAGTTGCATTTGTGAGTTTTTCTCTTGATGTTTTGGCACTTTTTCAAATACATGTTGGACATTGTTTAATGAGGTGGCTTCTGTCCCACAGAGAAAACACTTAGGTGGAAAGCCATGAAATGATAAGTAAATTGGGCATTCTTTCTCTGCAAGGACTGATGGAATATCAAGTGGCAATATATTTTTGTGATGGGTTAATATAAAAGAAGCATTGTTTGATAAGATTTCTATTTCTGATCATTTTTCCCATAGAAATTTGAAATTTTTTACCTTCCCAAATTGATCTAGTAAGTTTTATCAGATTTAGTTGTAAGAATTGAATATGACAATTCATTGCCAAACCAATAAGCTTAGATTGCTTGATCATATCAATGTTAATGAGTAATTTTCCATTTACAGTATGGTAGTTGTTTCTAAAAGCTTGTCTTTGGAATTGATTCACAAATTCAACAATGAAATATGGTTTTTTTTGGGTGATAGAGAATTTTATTGATTACATTACTAAGGTTCTGTTCCTTTATCATAGCAAAGAATTCATCTACTGAAAAAATAAAGAGTTGACATTTTTATTTGTGGTAGTTAAAATCAGTGAGAACTTATTGTGGAAATGAGAAAAGGATATATAGAGGTCATGTGGTAATCTGTCATTGAATTGTTCAATAATGCTTCCATAATCATTTAAATTATAGTTGGCTTGTGATAGATTTGGGTGAGTATTATTGCCTTCATTGTGGTCATCTATTGGAAAAAAATCTTGGTCTTCATCAATGTCAATGGTATTTAAGTATGCTGATTGCGTTTTCTTGGTTAAAGTGTTGGTTTTTATTTAGATTTTTTTGTAGTTATATTAGAATAAGTTTGCTTGTTCTCATGGGATTGTGGACATAAAAAAGTGTGATTTGGTGTTTCAGAGTGAATGCATTTGTCTTGTGGTGGCCTTGGTTGGAGTAATTCTACTAGTGAGAGAGATATATGGAAAATTAATTTCCCTGCAATGCATTTTTACACTCATTTTTGGGTTTTGAATAGTTATGCCTTGATTATAGCTTTTATGAATTTCTTGCCCATCCAATTCCCCCTTGTTTCTAGTGGGTGTAAGCTTACCATTACCTATATCGATGTGAGAGATGATTTTGCTACTATTTATATTATTAGTTTCCCCTTTTTGGTATTTTCATTTAATCTTGGAATAATTTTAGGCATGTTTAAGGTATCTGATGTGATGTGATGCACTGTGACTTCTCCTTAAATGGAGTCAGGAATCTCTCAGCAACTGTGCCCAGAGAAACCTCTTAGCCACTTTACTTTCCATTCTCCACCCTAAGTTTTCCCATATTCTGCTCCATCCCATTTCCACAACATAATATTTGTCAACTATATAGCCTTTATATCTAAATCCCCCTTATATTTTCCCAAACCCAGCATAAAAACCAATAACCCACTTTCCGTATAATCACTTTTTTCATATTTATTCTTCCTTAACTTCATTATTTATACCCTTTCTGTTTTCAAGCATTTACATTCAATTAACAGGTGCCTATTCCTTCTTTACACAATTTACAGACTAAATCACCCATATTTTTCCATTTACATGTATATTCTCTTATTGCTGTTTTCCGATAGAGCGCCCTCTGTATTAAAGACATTATTGTGATATTTATTGAGAGAGTCAATATTTTCAATGTGTTATTTGAATTTTGTATTTTAATAGAGATCTTTCCTGGTTTGTTATTATTTTGACTATTTTTAAGCTTTGATTGATTGATTTTGGTTATTTCTAATGCAGCGCCCTCTATTCTAACGGGGTTATCGTTGTGATAATCTTGGGAGTGGAAAATTTCAATGGAATTTTCAGTTTTATTGGAATTTTGATCTTGGAGAGCAATTTTTATTGATTTTTCTTTATTTTAATTAATTGTCAACTTTGTTTGATTGCTCTTAGTGTCTTTTACTTTTTTTCTGTGTTTTAAGCTTGGATTTCATCTTTGTTTCATTTGGTTCTTGTAATTTTTGTGCTTTTTGATTTATGTACTCAAAATGCTTACTCATATTTTAAAAGATGCTTTAAAATAATTAAAATGTGACTGTACCTTACACTGCTGACTCCTTTTCATCACAACACCCTCTAGAAAACTGGTAATACTTTGGTTTTTCTGGAGTATTTGGAGTTTAAATTGATTATTATGTATAAAACTATTAAAGCATATCCATTTATTTTTATAAATGTTTAAATATATCTTATTTTAAACAAAACTATTGTTTATAATTATTGGTAAGTAGCACAACGAACTCATAACATTTCGTTCTCATTCTTTAATTGATTCATTTATTTAATCTGCGGTTATCATTTATTTTTATTTTCTCTGCACATCTCAATGTCAATCGTCTGCAGAGCACCAACATCTAGTTTATAGTTCCATTACATTTAATAGTACCATTTTCAATTTTGTTTATTTTTTCTGATTTTATATAATTTATTCCCTCTTGCGTGAATTCATTCTTTTAAGGGAAAGCAAAAATATTGTTAAAAAGCAGTTATCTATATATACACAGAAACCATATTAAATTATAAATATTTGATTGAAATCCAAACATTGCAGATTAATCTTTTTCATATATAGTGGGTTATTTTTACATTAAAAGTTTTACGTCTTTTTAAAAAAGAATTAAGGAGAACTACAGTTGCTAAAACAATTATCATAATTTGGATTTGCGCGGAAATACAAATCTTTTTTCATCTTACAATTTAATAGGATATATTATATTACAAAATATTTTAAAAGCATATTTTTGCCGACGATGATAAATGAATGCTGAATGCAAGAGAAAAACTAATTTTACATAAAAATAAGTTAAAAATATTAAAAGTGAATCATAAATGAGGACCGAATCATAAATGAGGACCGAATAGAAATTGTAGATTGATATAATTATTTAGACATCAATATAAAGAAGAAAAGAGTATTTAAAAAATGTTTAGGGAAGAATATCACAAAGAAAAAGAAAATAATTTAAAAATATGCATTATTTGTGTATAATAGATGTTTAAACTAGACTTGAAGGGGAAAAAAAAGATATTCATGCTTAACTTATAGTAAGTAATCAGATGAAGGTATAAAAAAGAATATTAAATCTCATAAAAATACAAAACAAGAAAAGTTGGCACAAAAGCTTTGAGAATAGAAATGAGGGTAGCAGTGAAAAAAAAGTAAGTTTTTATATGAAGAAGATGAAGACTAAATTATTATTTATTTTTATAGATTGACCCACCAACGTAATAAAATTTATGAGAAGAAAATAAATTGGATATGTTAGAAAAAGAAGGATAAGTTAGATTAATGGCGACCTTTTTTTTTTCTATATACATATTTAAAAAGTAGGATGGCACGGCAATAATAGATAATTATGGAAGATGTGGTAAAAGAATAAGCAAGATAGTAGTTAGTTAAGAATACATTGTGATTATATGAAAATTAATGACATTTTTGAGAATATATGCAAATAATGTAAAAATAGTTACTTGTTTAAAATCAGGATAGTAGTTGTTGAAATTAGGAAAAGAATGATTCAGAGTGATACAGGAGGTAGAAAATGTAAGTTGTGTAATGATAAAATGAAAGTGTGGGGCATACTATATTGTCATTTGTGATTTTAAAAAAAAGACAATCGGCATCAAATAATGGCAGAAGAAATTTGGAGAACAAATTAGTAGACAAACTTTTTATCATCAATATGAATTGGGAATGATTATGAAAAAAGTACAGGTAAGATATATATTATAACGGTCGGGGAGAAAGGTGATCAATGTATCTGCACTACAAGGGCGCCATCTAGGCATTTGAACCTAGAAAATTTACATAGTAGGCAGATACGTAAGTTAAGAAAAAATTTTTATATATATTTTATTCTGACCATTAGCCCAATGTCACTAGCTCATAGAGTAGCAGAGATTTAAACATTTTTATAAGTTTTAATAGATTTATATTCTCAAAATATATTTAAAACAAAATAAAAGAAGCCACTCCCAGTAATTAATACACAAACATGTATTTACACACATATATAATATTTATATTTAAAATTGAGGAATAAATTTAGATTTTACAATTAGTTTTAAATGGACATTTAAATTATATTTTACTTTAGCATGCTGAGTATAGATAACTACATAGATTCCACAGTTAATAACTTTCAAAACATTCATTCAATCTCAGACTAAAAGTTCGCAGCCAACCCAATGCCTGCTTCCAGATATATAGTCACAACCAATGTAATATGAAGATGCTAGCATAAAACCACGCCGACAGGAATGTGTATCTGACAGTGTGATATTATTTGAAGGATATGATCTGTGTCCAGAACAGGGATGTGCATCTGTCTGACTAAGGAATCATGTATATAATTTTTTTTAAAGGTGCTATGTATGGGGGGAGAGCGGTCTTTCTGCTGTCTTATAAATCCCTGTCCATAGAGCTAGAAGGGGTCACTGGTGCAGGAAATACGTCTGCGACCATTTCAACGATATGACTACCTTTTTGGGGTCATGCAATCAGTTGGGCACGTTGCCATGTATGTTAAACACGCTTCACATTACATTAATATAAATGTCCATATATCTCTCCACCAGCATTGACACAACTACAAAACAAATAGCCTGAAATTAAAGTCCCTTAAAATACACATAAACGAATTTAACGAATCTATATAGCTATCCACCCCAGCTTAAAATTTAATACATTTTAGTTAAAACATAACACACACACACAAAAAAAGAGAATGGAAATGATTGCTTAAACATATGCATAAAAAATATTAATAATTGATTTTAAAATTCTTTAGGTCAGATAATAATTCTTATTTTCAGCTATTAAATGCAAATTTAGGAAAAGTTCCTGTTAGATAAACACGAGTTCATACGTTATGGATTGAGCAGATTTAGAGATCCATCTTCGTGATCACTTTCGTAGATTTTGTCCTTCTTTAAAATGAAACTGCTACTTGCCATTCATTTGGTCAGGAACTGTCATCCAGAGGCCTCAGCTGGTTGTCCGGAAAATTAAATTAATTGCAGACTTCTACATCATGAAATCTGCAATACAGCTAGTTATAACGGTATATTAATAGTCAACTCTAAGACAAAAATTATAATAATAATTTGGCTTTTATATTTTTATTAGTCTCTTATCATCCAATCTTTGGATTCAACGAGAAAGATGTCACTAATCCTCTGGTGTTTCAATTACGGTCCATGCTGACATTTCTGGTGTTCGCATTGGTCATTTAATTTCTTTTTCTCTTACCATTTAATTTATTTTAAGTGCTCCAAGGACTAATTTGCTTTAGAACAATCATTTAATTCATAAAACAATCATTTCCATTTTCTAAGATTATAGAAATCAACATTATTTCTATTTTTAAAATATCAATCTTTATATTTTTACTTTTTCCATCTGTGTGACAATATATATATTAAACAACTTTTAATTTTCAGCTTTTAAGTTTTTTTTCTTTTTACTAAATCAATTTTTATTTACGATCTTTTTTATTTTTCATTTTAAAATAATGTAACGGCATATTATATTCCGTTACAATATATATATATCATTAGTTTCAACCATTATCAATCCATTGCAGAATGAAGATATCTCCAAGTTCAACCTATTTTGTCTGATCTTTAGCCTCTCTTCTCCACATCACTCCAGAACACTTCCTTACTTTATCTATCCATCTCATATATAGAATTTTTAAGACAATAAACATCACATGATCATGATTTCTTACACTTGCTCTTAACTGTTATTAAAACAGGCCAAACTCTCTATACGTATTGCCACTCAATGCAAGCCAGAGTGATCAATGGATGCCACAAGGCTTGTGCATAAAATCTCCATCTAGTGCCTACTCATCCAATATCCCCAGACTAGTTTCTGGCTTGTGGCCTTCATCATTAAGTACTCTGCCTTGCACTGAGTGGCAATACGTATAGAGAGTTTTGCCTGTGTTAATAACAGTTAAGAGCAAGCATAAGAAATGGTGATCATGTGATGTTTATCGGCTTAAAACTAATCCTGCCTAATAGTGGTGTCTATGGTTATTAAAGAACCAAAGACACCAAAATGTATAGGTACTGAACTGAGTTCTGACCTATATGACTATATAAGCTAATGGTCTTGGATTGAAAATATTATAGTGTTTTCAATTTAAGTCTCATAGATTTGTAGCTAAGTAGAGATAAAATATGGCTGCTGGAGGGTTGCATTAGATCCTAAGATCTAGGTGCAGTGCTCTCAAATCCAAGACTCCTCATTGACGAAGGCCACAAGCCAGAAACTAGTCTGGGCATATTGGACGAGTAGGCACTAGATGGGAATTTTATGCACAAGCCTTCTGGAATCCATTGATTACTCTAGCTTGCCCTGAATGGCAATACGTATAGAGAGTTTTGCCTGTTTTAATATACTTTTCCTAGCTCTTTTATAATATCTTGAAATCCAGTATAAGATTTCAACTGTCCGTCTATTGTTATCTCTTTTAGCAATATGTCCAGCCCAACTCCATTTCAGTCTCTTAATTGTTTCAATGTTTGAATTTATATATATATATATGTAATCATGCTATAATTAGGGTTAGGGGAACATCCAGATACAACTATAAAAAAAGAATTGACTTCGTGATCATATGTTTTAGTATTTTATTTCATAAATTAAAGCACTTGTGGGCAAGTAAATAATATTTGATAGGTACTCTTTATTTAAATATGAGGAAAGCATAAATAATAAGAATAGACAAAAATAATATTTGTATTTTTATTTTTTATAAAACAAAATTCATTGCATAAATTTATGTCAACACATGAATGATCCCATGGTTAATTTGATTAAACTATCATTACAGAGACTTTCTCAATGTATTTAGTTTTATTAAATGTACCTTGGCTGGTGTCTTTGTGACATAACATTTCTAATTATTTTTTCCACCTTCAGAGCCTTTCAATAGATTTGCACAGCTTGGGTGTAAAATTTTTGTGTCCCCCTTCCATTAAAAGTTAAAAGATCCTGAAGGTTCAATAACATATTGTGAATCATTTTATTAACCTGCCTGTTAATTAAGAGGAAAAATAAAGGAAAAACACAAATACTAAAATAAAATAAAAAAATTTTCTTACGTGGATGTTTTTTGACTTTCATTACAGAAAAATCTTTTATATCTTCTAAATCTAAATTGCTTTATATGGAATTTTCTATGTACAATTAATTTTTTTAATCTTTCTTGTAATAGAAATCATAGATGATTTTTTTTATTCATTTTCATTTTGAAAAAGATCTTTCTCCAGAAGCAATTGTTGATGGTATTGTTAAAATAATATGTAAAGCTATTACCAAATTGAGAAATAATGTTAAATTAGTTTCACATGTAAATTGTAAAATATGATTGCAAATAATCTTTAATAATACCTAATTCATCACTCAAGGAGACTACAACTATAACTCCACAAAACTATTCAATCGATCTATGTGTCCTTATTTTGTATATTATGTTTTATGTGATGTAATCTTCTCCCTCAGCATATATAGCCCTCACACTGAATGAAACTACAACTATACCTCTAAAAAACTCAACAATCAATCTATTTGTCTAGTCTCATAAATCTAGGGCATTTATGTCAGTTTCTTGTTTCTTTTAGAGGGTTTGATAAACTGAGGAATGTCACAAAGAAAGCAAAATAATTGTTATGTAATTTCACAAGTTCAAATTTGTCATTTAAAGAATTTAAACTTGTGCCCAACTAGCAAGAAATAAACTGATTTTAAAATCTGTTTCTGGCTCTCAAAGATATTTTTTCTCTTTTATAATCAAACATTTTTTTCTTTTTATGTCATTAATGTGTTACTGACAAAGGCTTCTATTTCTTTTGTGTATTCTTTTGCTGGTACTGATATAGTAGGTATTCTACACTGACTTTTTATTTGTTTCTGTTTTTACTCACTGTGTGGAGCCATTCTTTGAAAACTAATGGGAAACATAAAGATTTTTTGAAAATTTGATTCTTTTAAAAACACATAATAAAATATAAATTATATTGTAAATGACATATTTTAAAATTTCTTATTAATTGATAATTATATATTTTTTAATATTTTCTTATTTATCTTTTACATTTTTTTCATCTCTTTTAAAACAGACCAAAAAATGTCAACTGGATATAAATAGCAATATGTAATCTAAGACAAGATATTATGATGTCTTATTGGTTTAAAAACACTTTATGTTATAATTATAAGTCATAATAATTTTTAGGATTAAAATATAATATTTATATATTGGACACATGGCAGGATGGCTCAGTTTGTTAGAGCATTACTTTAAAATTCAACATTCAAGAATTTAAGGGTGCAGCTTTAATGCCCATGCAACTACTATCACTGGTCAGGTCAGCAACACCTGAAAAAGAGAGGAAAATAATACCTCTTGTAATGTTGTGCATATACTGACCTGTATGCTATTACTAACAGTTGAATGTAATTGGAAGATTTAAATAAAGTTATTTTTTTCTAAATACATTCAATGCTTAATATTAGATGATGGAAATAGTCCATATATATAAATACTACTAAAATACTATACAAACCTTCAAGAAAACAATATGATAATATATGTATATAATATTTTATCCAGTTTCTAAAAAATACTATGATTTACAATACATATTTTGTTTATAAAAAATATTCAACACACACACACACCACATATATATATATATATTATAACGATCGAAATGAAAGTGGAGATCGAATCTAACCGCAAACTACGATATCTGCTCTATGGGGCGGCATCTAGGCATTTAAACCTAGAAAAATTTATAGAGTAGGCAGATACGTGCTGTTAAGATTCCACTTTATTTTAAATATTCAGATCGTTAGCCCAAGTCACTAGCTCAGTGGAGACGCAAAGATAAAAATCTATATCTTAATTTATATTTTAAATATAAATAAATAAAAGCCACTGACAGAAATTAACACATAAAAATATTTATTTACGCACATATAAAATAATATTTAAATTTTGAGGAATAAATTCAACATTTTAGATTTTTCTATTAATCTTTAGTTTTACATTTAAGTAAATTACAACCATGAGTTTAATATTTATTTAGTGAGTCGAGTATGAATAGACTACATAGATCTGCATTTGAAAAGAAAATATTCTTCCCTGATTTAACCTTAGGCAACAAATTTCGCAATCAAACCGGTGCCAACCCATCTGATACATGTAGCATGAAAATACGACAACACAAAATACTATACTGTCAGGAATGTACATCTGATCAGTAAGTAGAATTAGAGAAGACATTGTCTCTCCACCAACAGGAATGTTACATCTGTTGGCGAGTAGAACAATAAACATAAAACTCCATAGGAATGGACTGCGGTCCTTTGTCGTCTTACAAACCCATCCATAGGCAAACAGAAGGTGTGTGGCATATATATATAATCCTGCCCGTAGTGGATCTCATACTACATCTACAATTACACAAATATATCCAATCCATTGAACCAATTCAACTACAAAATTAACAACCTAAGATTAGCCTCCCTTAATATAACTTTACAAAACTATATAGTCATTCACGCCCGACTTAAATTTAACATTTAAATATGTTCGCACAGATTATTTTTATACAATTTGTTTTATAATGTCGAGTATATATCGGCTGCACAGATTCCACAGTCAAAAACATTCCAAATTAAACACAACCGATCAAAATACAAAGTCAATCGATAACGTCAATTGCTGAGGGAATACAGGAGACCCTTTGGTGTTCATCATAAGACACCGCAGTGACATTGTTGACTTATATGTTCTAATCGACTGTGAAAACCACAACATAATCAACCGCTAATGAATCTATCCAATGTCTATACCCAACTTAAATGTAATGCATTTAATAATTTCTACAATAAATATTATTACAAATAAAAATAATAAAATGGAAATGATTTTAGCAAAACTTAACTATATAAATTTAAACAATCAATTATGAATTTGAAAATCAAATAAGAGTTCATTTTAAAATTTAAATTAGCTGAATCTTTAAAAAAAACATTGATGAAAGTTCTTAATTACTTTTTTTTTGTTATTGTTAATTTGTAAAGTTCATAGCTCACGGTAGAAGAGTCCAGGTTTCTGCTTTTAATTCCTGCAATGCCTCCATTGGAAGATAATGTTCTGGAGATGGCAATAGCTGGTTCAAGGTATCACAGTCTTTTCATTTTTTTTTTGTATAGAGAGTGTGGTATGTGCGTCCTACCACATCTCTCAAACACAAAATGCTGGAACTGTCCGAAAAAACTGTATTTCCCTTTTTATATTATCCACACGGATTCAATCAACAAAACGTCACTAATCCATCACTTTCGTTAGGGTCCGAGCCAAGGCTTAGTGCTTCCATTGGTCAAACTAATTTCTCTTTATTTTCTTATCTATCTTTCATCAGGTCATTTTAATTATACAAGAGCCCAAGGCTAGCTTGCTTTTCAAACAATTTATAAACAATCATTTCCATTTACAGATTACAAGAATTAATTAATACCTGTTTTTATTTTTAAATCTTGTACTTTTTTTTTTTATAAAAAAGTACGTTGAAATACTTATTTATTTGTTTTTTAAAAAAAAAAAATTTTAAAGTTTGGCATCTGTGCGAATGTATATATGTTTAACAAACATTTTAATTTTAGCGTTTAGTTTTTTACTTTTATTTGCGAACTTTTAAGTTTTTATTTTAAATTAATGTAATGACATATTTATATATCGTTACAATATATATATATAGTCATGTTGGAACTATATAGAAGGTAGACAAACCTCCACACCAGGACTGTTTAAACAAGATGATAAAACTATAAGGATGCTCTTGTCCCAACCACAAGATAAAGACTTTAAGAAATAAGAGGGGCCATCTTATTTTCAAACTCATATGGTAATTTATGAGCCAATTTTTAAACAGTGTTGGAGAGGAGGTTTTCTTACCTTTTATATAGTTACAATTTAAACACAGTGCTGGTAAAATTTATAGAGTATTATAGTCATGTTGGGAAAATGGATTGTTCTGTGGAAAAATGTGGATATATTAGTATAGATTGATCGACATTTTACACAATGGAATAAACATAAGAATAAACACATGCCATTTTGATCATCATTTACATACTGCTCTGAAAATGTTACTAAGTATTTTATGAAACCTAGAAGAGATTCAGAACTTGGTTCTCAATTTCAAGTTCACATAATGATGATCAAACTATGTATTCCCGATTTGTCAATATCATACTGAAAAATTATTAAAAAAATACAGGTTCCTGATCATCATCAATATAACCATCTAGTTGAGAATTAGTCTAAGAATCACATAATCTAGAAGCTTTATAATCAGGATATACCAAATAGATTACTTCTTTTTTCCCCAAATATTTATTAAACAAGTACAATGTTTACAGTGACAATTTGTATACATGGTAAATTGAAAAGGAAAGCTAGAATTACAAACATAAAGAAGAATTACATGATTATAAATAAATATAAGATAGTATTATTCTGGGCAAGAGGTAAACCTGAATACCTGGTCTACTGTACTGTTAACACACAAGTAGGCCAATTAAGCTCACCCAACTCACCTAGACAAATTGCCTCACACTACCAAGAGTCACTTAGTCAATCTAGGGTTTGGTCAGATCACCATTGGAAAAATCACTACAACTATGAAGGCTTAGGTATTTGTGCCAAATCTGATGTGTTCTGTTCAATATCCATTTTGATAACATAAGGATCTGAACTTCAGATTATTAACAAAATCACTTACAGCAATATCTTAGACAGAAGAAACAAAGCGTTTTACCGGCAATCATTCTTTCAATGCAATCAGAGTCCATGTTTTCTCAAATAATACTTTTGGAGCTAGGAGCATGTCAAGGTTTTTAAATTTTACTTCTTTTTATGGAAAACTTCATATAATGAAATACTAACTCGTATTATCATATTTTAAATCTATTTTAACATATTGGCATATCCCCAGTTTAGAATATGTAACTCCCAGAAACATAAACAGGCTATAAATTTAACCATGCAATAAGAAGAATGTTACAAATGCTAAATCCAGTCTTAAATAACAAAAGCAAATAATTTATTTAAACAATTTGATTAATTAAAAGAAATTATTCGTGTGCACATACAGAAATAATAAAAATAAATCCCTCAACTAATGTGTGTGAAAATTATTATATTGGCACAATCTTTTCATATAAAGACAGCAAAAAGAAAAACGAATTTATAAAGACTACAATAGCTAGCTTTCATTAAGCAGTTTAGTTTGTTATCTAACACACGCCCACCCGCAATTGATTTTACTATCAAATATATACTACATTCCCGATAAACTATAAACATGTATTATAATAATATATTAATGAATAATAATGTATTTTATAAACATAATTACAGATTTAATAATTCGTAAGCTTACTTACCTGCCACCTTTCTAAAACTACAGATTTGCCTTCTGGGTAATAGTTTTTTATTATTTTTTTACTCCATTCTTTAATTCTTGATGTCAAGTTTGGATATTTTTTTAATTTCTTGTATTTACTTCAATAACCTATAGCAATTTTGAGCAATAGGTGCAAAATTCCAGTAAGCCAACAGGAGAGGCAAAGCATCTAGGTCTCATATCTTCATAATCTGATCTACTAACTATAAACCATGGTAAGGCATCATTACCCTTTTGAGAAATTACATGTCAGAAAGCATATCTTTGGCTGCAATTAGCACATATTTTTAATAGCTGTCTTCATAAAAAGATTTTTCATCAGTGCTGAAATCAAATTATTATTAAAATTATTCCCTAACTACTTATCATGATTTTTATGATTTGTCTTATCTGTTTCTCTTCTGTAATTCCACTCAATTTCAGAGCTCTCTATCAAAATGAATCTGTGAATAAAGATGAGAGAATATTCCAAATTGATCAATCAATCAATAGTATTTTGTCCCATGGACAGGTCCAGAAAGCAGTCAAATCACCGTCTATTTTTCCACTCCATTCTTTTCATTGTCCAGCTTTTCAATTCCATGTAACTCTTCCCCATCATTTATATCATCCAATAATGTCAATCTTTTCCATCCTTACTTTTTACGTCCACTTAACATTCCCTCCAAAAATCTTTTGTTAATCTATACTTTCTTTTTAATATATGTCTAATCCAGTTTCTTTTTTCTTTCTAATTTCCTCAATCAATCTTTTTTTATTTACTCTTTTCCAAAACTTCATTTGTTATTTTGTTCAACGAACTGATTTATACCATTCTTCCCATATTCACACATCAAAGGCTTCCAATCTGTTCCTAATTTTATTACTCATCATCCACATTTTACAACCATACAATAATACACTCCACACATAGCATTTAATTAATCTTTATTTTTAATTCTCTCTTCAAAGATCCATAAAATATTTTCTTTCTCTTAATAAATGTCTCCTTTGCCAATGCTATTCTTCTTTTAACTTCATCTTTCACTTCTTCCATCCTTATTCAACCAACTACCCAAAGATCTAAATTCCTTTACCTGTTGATCATGGATTTCAAGTTGCAGTCTTTTTAATATTCATCCCTATTCATAAACGCTTAGTCTTCTTAACATTAATCTTCATTCCCTACATCATTGCTCCAATTTATTCAACATTCATTCTCAGCTATGAGAGTCATGTCATCTGAAAATCTTATACATTTTATTATTCTACCTCCAACTTACTCCTTCGCACTATAAATAATTGTGACTTTTAAATAAATATTAATAAGAGCAGGTGACATAATCCATACTTGCCTAACTCCTCTTTCCATATTCACTTCATCCATCTCATTATTCTCAAGTCTAATTCTTATCATTTGTTTAGTATACATATTCCAAATCAATCTCTCTACATACGAATTCCATTATTTTTTTGATATATCTCTTTGCAATTGCTCTAACAACATTAATAGTATCTCTTGTACTTTTCCCCTCTCTGAAAATCAAACTGTTCTTCTCCAATATAATACTCTAATTTCCCATAAATACTTTTTGAGTTAAATCTTCAATAAAACTTTAGAAGCATGAATTAATGCAAGTGAATAATTAATATCCAGCCTTACTTTCTTTGTATATCCTTCTTGGTGATTGACAACATTATATTTCCTACCATACCATCTTATGATCATGCTTAGAAAAAGCTATTTTTTAAAGTGATAATTACTTGGTTTTTTTTTTAAGAGTCCATTTAAAAACCAAATTATCAAGATAATCTTTAGATAACAAAACCTTAATTAAATATATTTAATTACAGTATTTTTTAAAACGAATATGTATTTTTCTTTTTTTATTTAACATAAAATAAACTTTTCATAAGACTTTTCTAATTCTTTTTTCCTTTTTTTTTAAAAAGACGAAATTGTTATAATCATAAATAACTTTTTAAATTTTATAATTTCACATTTAATTTTTCCAAATATGGATTTGTTTTTTTGTCACTCTATTTAAAAAATTTTTTTAAAAAAGATAATATTTGAGTTAATGAATGAACCTTAAAAATGATATTGTAATTCTAATAAATCAGTAAGTGGCTTTATTATATGATTTATGATATTTTAAACACTATGTGATGTGATGCGATGCACTAGCAAACTTTCCATGCAGTACTGCCACCCAGTGCAAGCCTTATAATCAATGGATGCAGTAAGATTTGTGCCTAAAATCCCTATCTAGTGCCTACTCATTTTAATATCCCCAGACTAGTTTCTAGCTTGAGACTTTCATCAATGAGGAGCCTTGAATCTGTAAGCACTATTTCTACTTCTTAGGATTATCAAGACTTGCACTCGGTGGCACTGCAGGGTTAACATATGGTAATGATGTGTTATGTGTTAGAAAAAGGGTTTTAGATCATTTAGAGAAAGTACAAAGAGAAGTAGGAAGACATGCATTAGATGCAGAGGTATGGACAGCAAAGGAGGCAATTCAAGAAGAAATAGGATGGTCAAGTTTTTATATGACAGATGCAAAAAGTAAAATGAAAATGTTTGGTAGGTTGCAGTTTATGGATGATAAGAGAATAGGCAAAATAGTATTTAATTGGGTTATGAGTAAAGGGCAGGCAACAAGATGGGTGAGAAAGGTAATGTGGTATGCAAAGGATTTGGATAAAGAATTTATATCCGTATACATAAAAGGTGGGATGATTGTGTTAGGAGAATTGTTGAGTGTTTTAGTGGTAAGGAATGGGATAAAAAAATAGATACATTAATAAAGAATAGGGAGTTGGAGAGAGGAGAACTAGTATGGAGAGTAAAAAGAGTTTAAATATATATAGAAGTAAACAGAACATTGGGTGCGAGTTAATTTATGATAATAGTAAGGAAAGTAGCTTATTGTTTAAGGCTCGAATGGGATCTTTAGCAACAAGAGAATATACATGTAAATGGAAAAATATGGGTGATTTAATTTGAAAATTGTGTAAAGAAGATATAGAAAATATTAGGCATCTGTTGATTGAATGTAAATGCTTGAAAGCAGAAAGGGTACGAATAAAGAAGTTATGGGAGAATAAATATGAACAAAGTGATTATACAGAAAGTGGGTTATTGGTCTTTATGCTGGGTTTGGGAAAAGATAAGGGAGATTTAGATATAAAGGCCATAGAGTTGACAAAGATTATGTTGTGGAAATGGGATGGAACAGATTATGGGAAAGCTTAGGGTGGGGACTGGAAGGGGAAATTAAAGTGGCTAACAGGTTTCTGTGGGGATAGTTGCTGAGAGATTCCTGACTCCATTTAAGGAGAAGCAGATTATGGGAAAGCTTAGGGTGGGGACTGGAAGGGGAAATTAAAGTGGCTAACAGGTTTCTGTGGGCATAGTTGCTGAGAGATTCCTGACTCCATTTAAGGAGCAGCAGATTATGGGAAAGCTTAGGGTGGGGACTGGAAGGGGAAATTAAAGTGGCTAACAGGTTTCTGTGGGCATAGTTGCTGAGAGATTCCTGACTCCATTTAAGGAGAAGTCATGGTACATCATATCACATCATATTGTTCTAACAGTTTGTATAAGCATAGGAAATGGTAATCATGTGATATTTTAATAATAATCCTAATATTTTAGACACATGGAAGGAATATTTTTATCAACTTTTAAAAAAAAAAAAATACAAGAAGATGGTTGATTTTAATGATATATTTATCTGATTATTTTATATTTGGATACAAATATCCAACTTGATGTTTAAGTAGCTTTTTGTTAAATATAAAGAGAATTGCTATAAATTGTGAATGGGAAACCTGGAATATTTTTAGAAGTATTAGAATTTTTTTTAGATAGATATAGATACATGAAGTTGTGCAATCTAATATTTGATATTTCTAAAGTTCCAATTTATAAACATAGAGAATTATTGTAAAATATTATTATTCACTACAGCAAAAATTGTTAAGATTTTATTAATTAGTTACAACCAATCACTGAGGAATGGTTAATGAAACCCACTATGGTTTTAGAAAATCAGCAAGCACACTGTAGAGGTACATATGCTTCTTGTTACCAAGTAATTTCAGATAGCATAAGTAAATGTATAAATTATATATTGCTTTTATTGATTTGATCAAGGCATTTGACACAGTTAATTGTGAAGATTTGTAGTATTGTTTGAAATTAGTTTATTCATATCATTCAATGTTTTAGATAACAATAAGAGTGAAAGCTTATTACTGATCATAAAAAATCTAAGATATTTGAAATGAAAGCAGGTGTTAAACAGAAATACATAATAGCATCAACTTAATTTTTTATTATGGAAATAAGATTTGAAATACCAGGGAATCTTATATCTGGAGCCCAATTGTAAATATAGGAGATTTGAACTCAGACTTTCAAGCCCCTTCAACTATTCACACTATCTCATACTACCGATACACATGACCACACACATTATTTCTTTTCTGCATGTGTGTGGTCATGTGTATCAATTGTATAAGATAGTGTGGATAGTTGAAGCGGCTTGAAAGCTTGAGTTCAAACCCCTTTATTTATTATGGAAGTAAATAAATGTTTACAGCTAAGTTCAAGAAATAGATAGCAATTTTTAACATGAATTATATAAAAATCAAAACCATATATATTTAGTCTGCTTTCAGAACTGTTATATAAACATATCAAACCATAGATAAAGATGGTACCACCTTTATTATTAAATGAGGTTGCCTTGACTACAGATTGAGATTGTTGATAGCTTACAATTTGAACGTTATTATAAACAATATGTTTATCATTTTAACTTCTAGATTTATCTTATGTTAATAATCATCCTTCAAAAGATAATCTACAGTATTATAATGTTTTGAATTCTAAAATCTCTGTTTTGGTAATTAGTGTTCAAAAATATCAATTTATTTATCATCCAGTATTGGGGGGAAATTTTCAGCAATCTCTATTTTAATTGATGTCATCTTAGAAATAAGAATAAACTTAAGTACCTTGATAACTTTAAAAAAAAAAAGAATATGGATATTGAGTTTCAATAGATTCCTATTAATGTGTTCAAATATATTTTATCACAGTTACATATCTACTTTCATTTAATTAGTTGTACATTAGAGCTGGTACTCCACTAAAAGTTATATGAAATTGAGATATAGACTTATCAGGATAACATAAGGGCAGTAGAAAATTATCATTTGAAGATATTCCATTATATTTTGAATATATAATAGCAAGTTTGGGACAATAAAAAGGTTGGAAGTAATAACATTGGATCTGCTATTGGATTGGGCAGGTCAAGCGAATGAATGGTGACAGAATTTCTAAAAATATTTTATGATAAATTAAGATTATTGCAGACAAAGCATGTGCCATTTATATTATAAAGATTGAAAATTAAATACATGGATGAGAGAACAGACAGATGTTTACTGACATCATTGAAAGAACATCACAGTGCTCTCAGATCCAAGGTTCCTCACTTATGAAAGCCATAAGTTAAAAACTAGTCTGGGGATATTGGATGAGTAGGTACTAGATAGGAATTTTATGCACAAACTTTTCTGCATCCATTGATTACTGTGGCTTGCACTGAGTGGCGCTATTGTATGGATAGTTTTGCTTCTGTGATCATTGAAAGAATTAAGAGACTGAAGTGGGCTTGAAATGCTACTAAGAGAGATGATAATAGATGGACAATTCAATTATTAAACAGGATTCCAAGAGATTGTAAAAGACTTAGAAAGAGACAACGTGAAATAAATGGATGAAATAAGGAAATAAGCTGGGGTAATGTGGAGAAGAGACAGCAACAGATCGGACATGGATTGAACTTGGAGAGATCTTCATTCTGCAATGGATTGATAATGATTGAAAATAATAATGATAAATAATACTACAAAGATAATCAATCTGAAAGACAAATGCAAGAATTGGTTTTCAGATGAATAATATAATTAATATATCACAAGATCATATAATTGTTATTAAACAAGCCAGAAACTAGTCTGGGGGTATTGGATGAGTAGGCACTAGATAGGGATTTTATGCACAAACCTTCTGGCATCCATTGATTACTCTGGTTGGCACAGGGTGGCACTACTGTATGGAGAGTTTTGCCTTGTTTAATAATTAATTAATATATATATGTAATTGAAATGGAAATAACTTTTACCGAGTTATGTAATGTCAAAAACATGAAAGAGAAAACAATGCCACTCTCTCTTTAAACCCCATTGTTATAGTGTTATTTAATGTAGTTTCGAAATTATAGGGTGAATTTCGTCTATTGTTTTAATATATATACTAAATAATCTGAAATCATCATTAATATAAACAGAGGATGAAAAATGAATTGTACTTTTAACAAGCTCTGAATATTAGTTTTAATAAATGTAACAATAAGCAATCATAACTTTTTTAAATATCTGTAATATATATATATTGATACTAATTAACTCAATGGCACTATTAAATGCTCAGCTCCCTCTAGAGGAATCAAACATCACAAGTCTTTGTGAGTAATTTATCATATCATTACCTTTTTTAGAGTTGCTGTGTAGATTGCTCTCAGTGAGAAGATGTGGCTTAAGATAAAAGACAAAAGAGAACTGCAAATAGGCAGTCTTGAAATCTCTCAGGAAAAAACAAGTTTCTATAGATCTGGCTAAAAAGAGCATCAGCAGGTGATATACATGTACTCAGATTAATTTGTACATTCACCACAAAACTTAGTTTTAACCTCTCTTTTTTCATTCTTCTATATTCTACATTTCTAGAGTTAAATGTCTATATTCATTTAAGAATGGTTGATATAATTAAGTAGTTTAAGTAGTAAAAGAGAGTTATATAAATGTAAAAAATAACTAAACTGCAAATAAATTATATATTAATCCATAATTTTTAATATTTCTTTTAACAAATTCAGTTTTATTTTACATTATTTTGGGATATTATGTAGATTTATCAAATAAATTATTTTTCATAAATTACCATGTATGTGTTATTAATTATTAAAGCCTAATTTCTAATGTACGCACAGTATCTTGTGTTAATTAAATTATCTGGATATTAGATTACAGTTTTTAGTTGTGAATACATTTCCTAGATGGCAGATCATTCCGCCCAACCGATTTTTTTTTAAAAAAAAAAAACAATTAGATAAGAACGTGTTATAAATAAAAGACTATCTTAAATAAAAGAAATTGATTTTTAAAAACTTTTCCGTTTTAAAAAAAATCTTAATTTCAAATTAATTTTCATAACTATTCAAGGTAATCCATCGTAATAATTTTTCAAATTAGTGCACCACCTAGTAATAGCGAGTTTCAGAATTCTAAGGTCTTATAACTGAAGGTAGGTTTGATGACTCTGAACAATCTCTTAGTAATAGTAAAGTGATAATCAAAAAAAAAAAAAAAACATCACACAATTATTACGAATTAATCTGCCATGATTCTCATTATAATTCTTAATTAAAAATTATTATAGGATATAACAATTTTCGTACATCATTACATGATATACAACAAAAGGGAAGACTACAAAAGTTTTAAGTGTGCTTTTGGTCAATCTAATAATTTTTAGATGATTTTCAAATACACTCACTGTTCCTAAAAGCAACATCACGTTACTTCCTCCATGCCATTCTGATCTCAACCTTGCAAATTCTGCTCTTATTTTAAAGGTGAGATGACCTTGGCCTATCTCTCAATTTTCTTTTAAAAACGTATTCTGTCGTGCATTGGTGGTCGAGAAGTCAGCGCGACTGCCTTGCACTTGTAAGCAGTTGCCCGGGTTGCGGGTTCACGTCCCGGCCGATGCTATCACATTCAAAAAAAAAAACGTATTCTCCAAAACATGGTTGGTAACTTCAAATATTGTTACTTTTACAATAAAGTGCTTTTGGTTGCATTTAATTAGATTTTGATTGATTAATAAAGCAATGACTTAAATAAGATTCTTCTAGCTGATACTTTAAAAAGTATTGGTTTAGATATGAGTATCATGTCTTTTTTATACAGTATAAATAAATATATCTAAATGCCCTAAAACACAGGCAATGGCGAAGTTAAGTAAATTGTAGTAATTGAGTAAGTGCTTTTGGGAAGTTTTATCTTCTCATAATTATAGCAAATGGATTGTGTGAGCACGGTGGAATATATATGCAACAAATATTTAAATGCATATGCAAGTGACTTAGAAAGTGGAGAGAGAAATGCTTGCTTCCTATCAGATTATAGTGTGGGTCTTCTTAGCTTTAAGCCATGTTTCTGTGATTTTTAGAGTCATAGTGTTCTATCAATAGAAGCAGAAGACAGTTTAAACATATGGCCAGTGGATAAATGTTTTATTCTTGTTCTATTAGTGAATTTTTGGGGGATTTTTTCTTCTTATCTTTCTGAAATACAGTAAAATAACAGTAAAAAAATAAGTAATTATGGCATGAGCCTTATCAACTTCTTTGATGAATAATTTCTATGAATTACTATAACATTCTGAATAATGTCTAAAAAGCTGTTATAATGTTTGGATGGCTAATTAAGGCTATAAAGGCTAAGTTTGGGATCATACACTTGTTAAATTGCAGCTTCACAGTGCTTGTGAATAAAATCAAAAAAGTGAAATGATACCAGCTTACACACTGTTTTTTTAGGAGCAAACTGTGCCTATTTTACTCCAATGCTACCATGAGTTGTAAGCTTAAGTTAGTTCTTATAAATGTTGTAACAAAGTACGATAAAAAAATAAAATTAACCATTGTCTCAATATACATTATATGATCACCATTTCCTACATTTACACAAATTGTAAGTATGCAATGCAATATGGCTTCCCCTGTATCGAAGTCAGAAATCTCTCTGCTACTATGTTCAGAGAAATCTGTTAGCCACCTTACTTTCCATTTCCATTCCCCACTCTAAGTTTTCCCATTTTCTTCTCTATCCTGCTTCATCCCATTTCCACATCATCATCTTTATTCACTCTATGGCCTTTATATCTAGATCACCTCTTATCTTTTTCCAAGTCCAGCATAAAACCAAGAACCCATTTTCTGTATAGTCACTTTGTTACGATATGATGCGATACACTGTGGCTTCTGCTTTTTCAGAGTGAGGAATCTCTCAGCCACTATTCCCAGACAAACCTGTTAGCCACTTTACCTTCCCTTTCCATTCCCTACCTTAAGTTTTTACCATATTCTTCTCTATCCTGCTCCATTCCATTTCTACAACATAATCTTTGTCAACTCCATAGCCTTTATATCTAAATCCCCCCTTATCTTTTTCCAAACCCAGCATAAAAACCAATACCCCACTTTCTGTATAATGACTTTGTTTATATTTATTTTTCCATAACTTCATTATTTATACCCTTTCTGCTTGCAGGCATTTACATTTAATTAAAAGATGCTTAATATTTTCTATGCCTTCCTTACACAACTTGCAGACTAAATCACCCATATTTTTTCCATTTACATGTATATTCTCTTGTTGCTAAAGATCCCATTTGAGCCTTAAACATGTAAACTACTTTCCTTGCTATTATTCTGTTTACTACTATATATAGTTAAATTCTTTTTACTTTCCATACTAGTTCTCTATCTCTCCAACTCCCTATTCTGTATTAATGCATCTATTCTTCTATCCCATTTCTTGCCACTGTAACACTCAACAATTCTCTTAACACAATTATTCCACCTTTTGTATAAGTATACTGACATAAATTCTTTATCCAAATCTTCTGAATAAAGTACTACCTTTCTCACCCATCTTGTTGCTTGTCCTTTACTCATAACCCAATTAAATACTATTTTTTCTATTTTTTTATTATCCATAAATGGCAATCTATCAAATATTTTTATTTTGCCTTTTGAATCTCTTATATAAAAACTTGACTATCCCATTTCTTTTTGAAATGCCTCCTTACATCCACATATCTGCATCTAATGCATGTCTTCCTACTTCTCCTTG
Organism: Epiperipatus broadwayi; assembly: GCA_028023455.1. Classification (NCBI taxonomy): domain Eukaryota; kingdom Metazoa; phylum Onychophora; class Udeonychophora; order Euonychophora; family Peripatidae; genus Epiperipatus; species Epiperipatus broadwayi. The sequence continues at coordinate 73,492 of JAQFVV010006329.1, read as the reverse complement.
TACTTTTTCCAAGTAATCTAACACTCCTTTACTAACACATAACTCATCACTACCATATGTTAAACATTCTATTGGTACTTCCTTCCATACAATTCTAGTTACATCATATTTATAATATGAAAACACTCTTAATTTCTTTATCAATTCCTTTCTTTTCTTTGTTTCATTTATCATTTTTTTCCCATTCATCCAAGAAAGAATTCCCAAACATTCATCACACTTAACTTTATATCTTCCGGAAAAAAATTTTTTATTCTCTTAGTTTTGATTTTTCTACAATTTAATCCCCATCTCTTTACCCACCCTTGTGCATGTCTTCAGCATAACTTCCATATCTTCCCTACTTTCTGTGCACAAGAAGACATAATTCACAAATAAAAGACCCGATAATGAATATCTCCCTTACCACCTATTAATGGTATCTCTGTCCCGCTTTTTTTTCTCTCGAGTACAAAAACAAAATAATGACATAGAATATCCTTGCCTTAGTACCATACCATTTTTAACTTTAACTAATTCTATATTCTTTAATTTATATAGTAATTATCTTCATACAATCTCTTAATAAGATCCACTAAAGTTCCATCTATTCCCAAATTTACTAAACTTACCCATAATCTATTTCTATTTACTCTATCATATGCCTTCTCTATATCCATAAAATGCATATATAACTGTCTCCTAAATTCCTACTCATATCCATAAGTTGTGTAACTACAAATAAACTATCTCTATATGTCTATCTGATCTAAAACCTCCTTGCATTTCCCCCACTACATTATTTTCTTCCATTCATTTTGCGACACTTCCAGTCGCCATGTATGCAAAAACTTTATATAACACTGATGTTACCACTATTGGTCTATAATTGCTTAACTTTTTATGACCCTTATTCTTTCTTTTAAATAGTAGCCTTACTCTTATATTCTCCAACTAGCCGGAAAATTTCTCTTCTGTGTCATCTTATTAAAACTTGATAATAGGTTTAATTTTGTCCTATTTCGTAAATTCATTACCATCTCTGCTGCCCATCCATCTAAACCTCTTGCCTTTACACTTTTCAATTTCTTCCCTGCCTCATTCAATTCATTTTCTATTAACTTAATATTTCCATTATTATATGATTTAATGTTTGTTATCACTCTGTCCTTTACATCTAACATCTTTTTTATATCCATTACACACTTATATCCATTACATACTTATTTAAAATTGTCTCTGATTCTTCTCCATAGTTACACTTTATTTCCTCATCAACTAGTAATACTATTTCTCTCCTACATTCCTTCATTTAATGTATTTCCAGAAATTTTTACTTCCATCTCTTCCACTTTTATTAATATCCTCCAACAATTTACTATTCAATTTTAATCTTTCTCTATATTTATCTATTTTAGCCAACTTCTTTTTTTAAAATACTTTTCCCATTTAACATTAATATCTTCTTCACTTTCTTTGTTCTTAATAGCTCACTTATATTCTCTGCATGCTTTCCCCCTCTCTTTTACACTTTTACCTAACTTTCACTTTTCTACTACTTTTATTCTTCTGAATATTCTCACCTAAAACCCTATTTGCCACTTTTTATACTTCACCACCCCACTCCTTATATTCATCTTTAATCAACTCTTCCATGGTTTCTTAAACTTTTATTTTATATTCTTCTAACTTATTCTTATCATTCATTCTCCATCCCCATTTTTCACTATCCTTTCTACTTTTATTACTATTTTCTATCACATTACTAACCATTTTTATTATAAAGAAATTATGATCACTATTACATACTCTCTCTTCATTAATAAACACTTTAATTTTCCACACTTTATTCATTCCCTCTTTATCTATTAATACATAATATATTGTGTGGAATATATTATTTTTAGGGCATATGTATTGCCCCTCATAAATATTTGATACATATCCAATGCTCAAATTTATTCTCTGAGAAAATTTTTTCAAAAGCTGTCCATTTTTGTTATCCAAGTCATCAATTTCTTCAATATGCCCATTTGCATCCCCTATAATCATTATTCTCTTTCCCTTTTCATTAAAACTCTGTAGATCCTTAACTAGGCATTCATATATGCTAATGTTCCACTCAATTATAGTTTGACTATCTCCAGTAGCCATATACACTACAGCCACCATCCACTCCTGTCTTTCTAACCTTATCCCAAGCCACAAATATCCTTGACATTTAACAGTACTTAAATATTTTTTGACATAACTACTATACCACCATTCCTTCTTTCTTTTCCTTTTCTATTTATACCTTGCCATATCAAGTTTTCCAGTATAAGTTCTTCTTCTCTAAGATGTGTTTTCACTACTGCTAATACCTCAAGCTCTTTATTTTTAACTGCTTTGTTTAATTCCATTCACTTTTTTCATCACCTACCACCTTGCATATTCAAATATCATGTTTTAACAATTCCTTCTTTCCTAACTACCCTTTTATAAATTCTTTCGACTCTTTCTTCTCCATTACATTTGTAAATAGCTTGCTTACCATTAATTTTACAGATTTATTTTCTCTCCACATCTACATTTATATCTAAATCAGTTACCTTTTGTTTATTTCTTACATCCCATCCATTCTTCTTTCTGATAGCACTGCAATTTAAAACCCATTCCCTTTATGTTTCCCAAACTATATTCTTTATAAATCAAACTCCTTAAAACTTACTTCATTGTTTTGCTAAGTGCAAACAATTTTTACTATATAACTCTCTTATTAATAAAAAAAAATTCACACATCCACAAACGCAATGTCATTTCTCTCACAATTTTTCCAATCTCTCATTATAGACATGCCCTATGTAACATATACCTATTGTCAAATCTTGGTAACAATCCAACTATTCTTTTAATTTTAGTTAAATTACTAATCAATTCTATGTACTTATCCATTATTTTCTCTGATGGATCTGACAAATTATTTATCCTTTACCATAACATACACATCTTTTCCCAACTCTCCATATAGTAGCTCTACCTAGTAAGCCAGAGTAATCAATTGATTCAAAAAAGTTTGTGCATAAAATCCCTATGTAGTGCCTACTCTGGTGGCACTACTATCTGGAGAGTTTTGCCTGTCTCAATATACCTTACACTATGTCATCTTTTCTCACCAATAATAAAGGAGAAATAATATTGCAAATGGTTTTGTTTTTTACTTTTTACATTCTGCATGACATTGAAACTGGATTTTTTCTTTTTTAATTCTCTAGCTAAGATTGTCATTATTATGTCTGTAGAATAATTTTACCAGGGAAAATAATTATGCCAGCTTGAGACAACAACAATTTTTAAGATTCTTATGACTCAGATTCAAATCCAGATGTTAGCCAAGACAAACAGAGATATCTTAATCATTATAATATTATTCGCTTCATAGCAAAGTAATCATTTCACTTTGATGCTATCTTTATTTATCTCAATTTTAGAAGTGAATCAGACATCTATTTGCCAATAAGCTATTCTACAATCCCCCATCTTGTAAGTTTAAAATATATTCTTTACACTTAGTGTTGCATTGATTTTAAAGTATAAGTAGCAGTTTTGTATTTACACTTATGAAACTAAACTGAATCGGTCTTATTTTAAAGTTAAAAATGAAGTTTTGACATCAAAATAAAGAACTAATACAATAAGGAGACACCCAAGTTTGTTTTAATTTTTATTGAAAATCTTTACAGTTCTCATTTAAAAATAAAATAAATACAGCGTGGTAGAACTAGTCCAAAAGAGAGTCGGAAGTGAAATATTTTACATTAGTTAGTTAGTATAAAAAGTTGATAGTAAAATTTTCCTTTCAGCAAATTACCTAGATTTTTATATTTATTGTCACCTTTCTTTATTCTGATATTCTTCCACCAATTTTGTTAATCTTGCAATCTCAGCATCTTTCTGAAAATGAGATATAAATATAATTAACTAATCATTCTTATGTTGCAAATTTGTTTGCAGTCAAAGGAAAACTATGCCCATGGCTCCCAAGATACATTTTGATATTAGCTTCTCACGCTGGGGCCCATATAGTTCTCCAAATGCTACGCATTATTGTACTATATTTTTTTAGCAACTATTTAAGCCAGGGGTCGGCTTTTTTTTTTTTTGAAAGGTTAGACAAAAAGTTTTTTAATTCTTCATGGGCCAATTTAATCACTAGAGGCGCTACAATCAAATTATTTTGAACCGGGTAAAGTGCACTAATTGACATAAAAAAATATTTTTTTTGAATATTTTTATAGAATTACAAGATAATTCAGATCTTTTCCTTTTTTTATCTTGTTTATAAAATGTTTCATTTATTCAGCTTTAATATATTGTTAATTTTTTTAAAAAAAAAGTTATTTAATTTTTGAGGAAAAACATAAAAATGAAATTTGCCACATTTGCGCGAGTATCTACATTTTTTTTTAGTTTCACTTTCTAGTTGCCAGTATTACATAAGCAATATACTGTATATATATTTGCTTCGTTTGTTGATTAAAACAAGATCGAAAAATAACATTTTACTTTATTTGTTGATTATAATATTTTCATTTCCAGAAGCAGGGCATGTTATGAGCCTAATAAAACCATCCGGCAGGCTGGAAATGGCCCGTGGGCAGTAGTAAGCCGTCCCCTGATTTAAACAATTAATTTTCATTAAAGATATTCTATTATTATTGATTATATATGTGTGTGTATATACATATAATATAATAAGCATCTTATTCTACTACTTAAAGCTTGATTTAAGAAATAATATAATAGCACCTGAAAGTTGAGTTTGAATCCAAAACCACAACTTTTGAGTCGATCACTCTACTATGACATTAAGTCACTCTGAACAATAATATAGTCATATTTTAATTGTAACATTAGTTAATGTATTTTTGTTTAATTTTCACACATGTATTATCATATTCAGTTCTGTATATGACTGAGAGTGTGTATATGTTAAATATATAGAGAGATATAAGCCAAAGATGATAGTTAAATTATCAAAAAGTCTATTACTAAAATAACAATATCCAAATCATATAATAGTGCTAGAAAAATTCCTACTGAAAGACGTAAACCATTACATTAAACATTTGTTGTATAAAAATTAAATGGATTCTATAAAATCAAAGATTTCAAGTTCACTGCAGTCCAACAATAGAAACCAATAAACACACAGAAATGCTAACATAGCCAAATGGAATTATTTTTTGTAGATGTACCCATGTAATGTGTTATAAAAATTAAATTATCAGGCAGGAAAACTAAGCTCTTATTTATTTTAAAAAACATATTATATCTTTAAAGTGATTAAAATATTTAAATTTAATAACACATGAAAATATGAATGTTTAATAAGTGAATGGTTAATCATTCCATTCAATGGAGGTTACATAAAATTAATTTAAATCACATAAATCCTACTGCATTGGATGTGTTTGGGAAAACTAATCATTAATAAAATATTGCATGGTCAATTTATATGCAGCCCATACTTCTAGCCACGAGAACAATTGATGAGTTTTGTGATTTATCATGTCCTATGGTCTTAATAAGAAAGGAATGAAAACAAAATGGACAAATGAAAAAACAAATATCACAAACTCTAATTTATTAAAACAGGCAAAACTCTCCATACAGTAGTGCCACTCAGTGTAAGTCAGAGTAATCAAGGGATGCTAGAAGGCTTGTGCATAAACTCCCTATCTAGTGCCTACTCATCCAATATCCCCATATTGGATGAGTAGACCATATTCAATGAGGAGGTGCTAGATAGGGATTTTATGCACAAGCCTTCTGGCATCCATTAATTACTCTGGCTTGCACTGAGTGGCATCACTGTATGGAGAGTTTTGCCTGTTTTTATGAGCAAGCTTAAGAAATGGTGATCATGTGGTGTTTAGCATTTTAAAGCTTTAATTTAGAGAATTAAGATGATGAAATAAATCTGGTGTGCGGGATTCTATCAAAATAGATGAGTCACTGAAATTTTAAACTGGATCCCAAAGAGATTGCAAAAATTCTAGAAACTAAAATAATGTGGAAAAGAGAAACCAAAACCATGTATCTGAAGTATTGGAATAACTATGAAAATTGTATTGATCACCAAAACATAATGTGATCATCATTTCATATGCTTACATAACTCCCCACAAGCTAGAAATTAGTCTGGAGATGTTGGATGATTAGGCATTAGATAGAGATTTTATGCACAAACCTTCCTGCATTCATTGATTACAAAGGCTTGCACTTGGTGGCCCTACTGTATGGAAAGTTTGATACTCTTATTAAAATTATATTGTCAGAAATGGTTAAGAATGATGATTTAATTTTGAAAAATTACTATATTCAAATATAATTCTTTTGAAATTAAAAATGCAATAAAATCTTGTAGATTATGGAGGATAGAAAACAAAATGTTAAATAGTAACAACAAAATATAATAATAAAATTGTGTTTTATTTTTTAAAAAATGTCTATATAGCAAAAACTATCATTTTAGATAGTGTAGTGCTAGAAATAGAAGCTATAAAGATGATTAGCCAGCAGTACATGGATGATATAGTAAGCTTGTAATGGATTATTCAAAATTGATTTCAAATTACTAATAATTGCTTAAAGGGAAGTGCAATGATTCAATAGGATTTTTTAATGTGCATGTATGTAATGCATAAGTTACTTGGATCAAATAAATAAATAAAAACAATTAAAATTAGTCCAGAAAATGCACTGCTGATTAATTTAAACATGTACTAGCAAGCCAACCTCCTAAGGACCTCCTAAGCTTGATCTTTAAATACCACAACACTAGGACAAATTATAACTAATCTATGTCTATGAAGAATGTGTGCTCCTATTATTAATAGAAACTGAACACTTAAATTGTATAAATTGGAAGAAAAGACATTACAAAATTTATCCCATACTGATTAATAATTGAAGTTATAAATATATATACCATGATAGGTGTAGTCCATTTACTGCATTTTAATTTATTTCTTTTATATTAAAATTTAAGTTTTCAATTAGTTATTTTTTAAATGCTTATTCATTGTATGAATGTATTCTAAAATAATTTGTTTTACTTTGTGTGTGTGAATTAGGCATATTTTGTAAATAAATGGTTGACAGTGCCATTTTATATTTTATTTCATTTCAAATTTTACAGTAGCACCAGTTCCATGTTTTAAAAAAGATTAAATGAGAGAGAATGCTTAATCATTGGGGAAATGGTACGTGTTATTGGGCAAATATAGAAGTTGAAAGTGGTCCATTTTTCTTTTCACAAATTAACAGATGGCACTCTAATAAAAGCTGCAAATGTTTGCCTTTGCAATTCAAATAAATTATTTCTTAGTGAAAAAGTCTATTTCAAATCTCGTGTTGACTTTGTGGGCATTATTGGGAAATATAATCCATTTTTATGTTCAATCATCTCCATTCTTGTCTACTTTTATATAACTATATGAAAGTTACACCAATTCGTTATAAACAGGCAAAACTCTCCATACAGTAGTGCCACCCTGTGCCAACCAGAGTAATAAATGGATGCCAGAAGGCTTGTGCATAAAATCCCCATCTAGTGCCTACTCATCCTTCTGGCATCCATTGATTACCCTGGTTGGCACAGGGTGTTACTACTGTATGGAGAGTTTGGCCTGTTTAATAACAGTTATGTGCTAGCATAAGATATGGTGATCATGTGATGTTTAGTGGTTTAACAATTAGTTATATTTAAAGATAGTCCCTTCAGGTTACCCATACAATAAATGAGAACTCTTACTAAAGTGATTGATGTAAAAATAAATAAATTAAGAAAGAGAGGGGACGACGACTTTATATTGTTAAAACAAACAAACGTAATGCATTGGACAGAGGTCAAAAAATATCTTTTTAAAATGAAAACTAACATAAATAAATGAAATTAATTAGAAAGACTTGCACTTTTAGATATGTTTTTACCAATAAACATGATAATAAAATTACAAAAGAAGTTTTATTATTATAATGATCGAAATGCCAAGTGAAGATCGAATCTAACCGCAAACTACGATATCTGCTCTACAGAGCGCCATCTAGGCATTTAAACCTAGAAAAATTTATAGAGTAGGCAGATACGCGCTGTTAAGATTCCACTTTATTTAAATATTCCGATCGTTAGCCCAAGTCACTAGCTCAGTGGAGTAGCAGAGATAATAGAATATAAATTTTATATCTTAAATATAAAAGAATAAAAGCCACTGCCAGAAATTAACACATAAAAATATTTATTTACGCACATATAAAATCATTCTAATTTGAGGAATAAGTTTAACATTTTAGATTTTTATATTAACTTTTAATTTTACATTTAACTAAGTTTCAATGAGTTTAATATTTTATTTAGATAGTCGAGTATAAATAGACTACATAGATCTGCATTTGAAAAGAAAATATTCTTCCCTGATTTAACCTTAGGCAACAAATTTCGCAACCAAACCAGTGCCAATCCATCTGATACATTTATGTATTCAATGTAGCATGAAAATATGACAACACAAAATACTATACTGTCAGGAATGTACATCTGATCAGTAAGTAGAATTAGAGAAGACATTGTTTCTCCACCAACAGGAATGTCACATCTGTTAGCAAGTAGAACAATAAACATAAAACTCCATAGGAATGGACTGCGGTCCTTTGCTATCTTACAAACCCATCCATAGGCAAACAGAAGGTGTGTGGCGTATATATATAATCCTGCCCATAGCGGATCTCATACTACATCTACAATTACACAAATATATCCAATCCATTGAACCAATTTAACTACGAAATGAATAACCTAAGATTACCCTCCCTTAATATAACTTTACAAAACTATATAGCCATTCACACCCGACTTAAATTTAACATTTAAATACGTTCACACAGATTATTTTTATACAATTTGTTTTTAAAATGTTGAGTATAGATCGGCTGCACAGATTCCACGGTCAAAAACATCCAAATTAAACACAATCGATCAAAATACAAAATCATCGATAATGTCAATTGCAAAAGGGAATACACAAGGCCCCATGGCATTCATCGTAAGATGCCCGCATTAACATCGTTGACTTATATATTCTAATCGACTGTGGAAACCACAACATAATCAACCGCTAACGAATCTATGCAACGTCTATACACAACCTAAATTTCATCATTTAAAATTTAAACAATAAATAATTTATACAATAAGAAAAAAAAATGGAAATGATTTTTATCAATCGGAAAACATATAAAATTAAACATTATTAATTTGATTTTAAACTTAAAAAAGTCAGATGGAAGTTCATAAGCTTGAACGAAAGTTCTTAATTATTTTTAAATTTAGAGTTCATGTCAATATAGCTTATGGTAGAAGAGTCCAGGTTTCTGCTTTTAATTTCCACGACGCCTCCATTGGAAGATAATGTTCTGGAGATGGCAATAACTGGTTCAAGGTATCACAGTCTTTTCCTTTTTCTTTTTTAAATAGAGAGTGTGGTATGTGCGTCCTACCACAACTCTCAAACACACAACGCTGGAACTGTCAGAAAAAACTGTATTTCCCTTTTTATATTAATCCACACGCATTCAATCAACAAAACATCACTAATCCATCACTTTCGTTAGGGTCTGAGCCAAGGCTTAGTGCTTCCATTAGTCAAGCTAATTTCTCCTTATTTTCTTATCTATCTTTCATCAGGTCATTTTAATTATACAAGAGCCCAAGGCTAGCTTGCTTTTCAAACAATTTATAAACAATCATTTCCATTTACAGATTACAAGAATTAATTAATACCTGTTTTTATTTTTAAATCTTGTACTTTTTTTTTTTTATAAAAAAAGTACGTTCAAATACTTATTTATTTGTTTTTTAAAAAAATATTTTTAAAGTTTGGCATCTGTGCAAATGTATATACGTTTAACAAAACATTTTAATTTTAGCGTTTAGTTTTTTACTTTTATTTGCGAACTTTTAAGTTTTTATTTTAAATTAATGTAACGACATATTTATATATCGTTACATTATATTTAGCAATGGATTTATTTTTATCTTAACTAATAACAACCCCATAAATAAGTCGATAGATTCTGACCAGGGGATACATTCACTCATAGTTTAACTAAGACTTATGATTCTGTTATTCTATCCATAAATTTGAAAGCAATGATTATATAGTCTATTTGAACACTCATATATTTATGAAGTATATAAGCACAATAATCATTAATAATGAATTTATTGATGGCACGCCATTGATGTTTATGAAGATCGAATCTAGATGGCTTTATATTGGTTCTGGAAAAGAAATTCGTTTAGAACCTTATTAAAAAAGATCCCATTTTTTGTTCCATAATGTTTAGATCATTTGGCACTGCTTAATAAGATTTATAAATAAATTTCTATTTAAGACTGAGAGGAGGGGAATGAAGTGAGGTTGCAGTAATTTGTCAATTCATTTTACCTCCATTATTAAAACCTCTTGATATATATGGTTTGAAAATAATTTGTAGACATTTTTGAGAATGATTCTCTTAAATTACTATTTCTATTTCTTCATTCTGCAGAGAATTAATAATGGAAATACTAAATTAAAATAACACTTATAGTGACAAATAAGACAGTAGTTATTACAAAGGAAAAAAATCCTAAAAATGTAAAGGCATGAATCCAAAAAGTAATTATAATAAGAAAAAAAGACTCTAATTATATTCATTAATTGGTGATCTTCCTTTTAGAAACAATTATATTCATTAATAAATAATCAAATTGTTTATTGCTTAGGAATTCATAAAAAGATCTGTGGATTTGATACTCCAAAATCTGTCATCCTGTCATTGCATCAAAGTATGTAGGGTATTGTTTGATGAAGAAGTGTAAATCAAAAACAAATAATTTAACATAAACAAGACATTAACAGTGATCATAAAGATATGAATCTAAACTTAAAATCAATAATAAATACTGAAATAATTAAAATTCCACTAAATGGAATATGTATACTTATTAATACACTTATTATCTAAGTAATACTTTGGGTGCAATTTGAAATTTATAATTGCAGTTTGTAATGTTATAAAGGACTATTTATTAATCTACATTCAGAATAGGTTATACTTACCCGTTTAAAGAGATTTATTTAAACTTCTTTGTATCAAGAATTTCATCTCTGTGGTCAAGTTGGAATCTTTAGTGTCTATATAAGTATATTAGACCATTAATAAAGGTGGGATTCCACCTTCATTGTTAAAACAAGGTTGCCTTGGCAACAGTTTGAATTGTTGATTATTATTGATATTGGTGTCTATGTGTTGACTGTTTTTTAATGATTATTAATAAAATGATTAAGCTTAAAAGTAAAGTTGTATAAGCAAGCATCATCTACAACTTGAGTTATCAGTGTTTACAAGATGGTAATGCAATTTAAAATCTCTCCCTAGACTGATTTCTGGCATTGGTTTTTATCTATGAGAACAAAAGATTCAAATCTGAAAATGATTTAGCTATACAATTGATAACTATCTTTAACTTCTTTTTAACCACCAAGCTTTTATCCTGAAAAAAAAACACCTAGGGTTTTGAACCCAAATCAACAGCTTGTATAGTTGCACAGATCTGACATCGGGCCAGTAACTACACAGCTTAATAGTCTCAGTTGTATTCCAATACAAAGCATTTTTTTCTGGTTAGAAATGTTAATATCAATATATCATTACATAACTTTCAAGACTTACTAGCGCTATCTATTATAAGCTGGAGTCATAACTGATAAAGACAATACAAAACCTGATCTGGGATTGAAAATTAAATTGCCCTTTGTTCTGCTATCAATAATTACTCAAGATTATTATTGATAGTACTATAGAAGAAATGCTCTTAATATAATAAATTTTGAAAGTCAAGTCAATGTTGTGTTAGAATTTATTTATAGGTGATCAAAATGTTTGGCTAATTGCTACTAAATACATATCAATTATTTATGATAAAAACAACCTAAGTTTATTTGTAAGAATAAAAGGCAAAGTAGCCTTAAATAGCTTCTGGAAAGTTGTTTATTCAGAGCTCTTCAAATTATTCTACAGAAGAATAGCAAAAGAGTCAATGCTCATCTCACTAATTAACAATAAGATAGTAAGAGCTTTATGGGGCTCTTTCTATTTACTGACCAATAATTAAATGTCTGACTTATTTGATTATGGATCAATTATCTGAAAAAATGTTCAAGTTTCACCTAGATGACTTTTCTAATTAATAAACCATAATTGCAAATTTTAATTTAAAAATTACCCTTGTGATAAGAATATATATAGGCAATACAGGATTACAATAAAATACTACTTACAATTGTTTTACATTAAACTGCACAAATGAATTGACAATATATTGTTCAACCCAATTAAATATCAGAAGTATCTTGATTGAAAATTATATAAATATATAATCCACAGAAAACACTTCAGCATCTTTTACAGCATGTGATATGGCTACTTCTTTATAGAAATCAGGAATCTCTCGGCCACTATGCCCAGAGATACCTGTGTACCACTGTACTTTCACATTCCATTACCCACCTTAAGTTTTTCTCATATTCTTTTCCATTCTGCTTCATCCTATTTCCACAACAGCATCTTGATCCATTCTATTGCCTTTATATCTAGATCCCCATTTTTTTTCCAAACTCAGCATAAAAACCAAGAACCCACTTTCTGTACAATCACTTTGTTTATATTTATTCTTCTGCAACTTCATTACTTGTACCCTTTCTGCCTGTAAGCATTTACATTCAATTAGCAGATACCTAATATTTTCCATGCCTTCCTTATTCAACTTGCAGATGAAATCATGCATATTTCTTCATTTAAGTGTATATTGCCTTGTTGCTAATGCCTTAAACTGTAAATTACATTTCTTGCTATTATCATAAATTAATTCACAACCAATATTTTATTTACATCTATATATATTTAAACTCTTTTTACTCTCCATAATAGTTTTCCATCTCTCCAATTACCTATTTTTATTAATGCATCTATTCTTCTATCCCATTCTTTGCAACTATAACACTCAACAATCCTCCTAACACAATCATCCCACCTTTTGTAGAAATATACTGACATAAAAGTCTTTATCCAAATTTTCTGCATACCATACTACCTTTATCACCCATCTTGTAGCAAGTCCTTTACTCATAACCCTATTAAATACTATTTTGGCTATTCTCTTACTATCCATAAATTGCAATTTACCTCAATTTTCATTTTGCTTTTTTGCATCTCTCACATAAAACATGTGACCATCCCATTTCTCCTTGAATTGCTTCCTTTTCCATCCACACATTTGCTTCTAATGCGTGTCTTTGTACTTTCCTTAAGTAATATAATACCCCTTTATTAACATATAATGCACCATTATCATGGGCTAACTCTGCTACTGCTACGCCCTTCTATACAATTCTTGCTACATCATATTTATTGTATGAAAAGTTAATTTCTTTATCAGTTTCTTTCTTTGTTTTGTTTCATTAATCAATTTTTTCTTCTATTCATCCAAGCAATCTACCTGATTACTTAAGATGATTCAACAAATAATTATACCTATTCAGCACATAACTTTATATTCCTCAATAAAAATTCTTTCTCTTCTCTTGCCCCAGCATTTATTGTCATTGCTTTTGATTTTTGTTCACTAAATTTAATCCACCTCTCTTTAACCACTCTTGTGCAAGTCGTCAGCATAACTTCAATGCCTTCCTTACTTTCTATGTGATATCTTCCCTACTTTCTGTGCACAAGAAGATATCATCAGTAAATAAAAGACTCGATAATGCACCCACTCCTTTTCCATCTATTAATGGTATCTCTACCCTTCTTCCTAGTCTTTCTATTACTCTCTCCATTTTTCTCAAATATAACAAAACAAAATAGATGACACTGCACATCTTTGCAGTGACCCCACACCATTTTTAACTCTGATTCTATATTTCCTAGCTGAAATGTATAGTAATTATTTTTATACAATCTCTTAATAATATCCATTAAAGCTCCATTCATTCCCAAATTTATTAAACTTATTTATAATCTATTCCTATTTACTCTACCATATGCCTTCTCTATATCTATAAAGACCATATATAATATAACTGCTACCTATATTTCTACTCATATCTATAAGTTATATGACTACAAATAAACTATATCCTATATGCCTATCCATTCTAAAACCTCCTTGCATTTTTCCCATTATTTTCTTCCATCCATAACACCAACATTACATTGTTTATCTTTCTATGGTTCTTAACCTTTCCTTTATATAATAACCTTACTTTTATATTATTCCAGCTATCCGGAAATTCTGTCTTTTGTGCCATCTTATTAAAATATGATAATATATTTAATTTTGCACTATTTAGCAAATTTATCACCATCTCTGCTGCCCATCAATCTAAAGCTCTTGTTTTCCCACTTTTCAACCTTGTCTCCGTCTCATTTAATACATTTTCTATAAAATTAATCTTGTTTACTATATCTGAAACCTATTGAGTTTTTGTTGAATTACAAAAAAATTAAAACTTTGATATACCTTATTCAATAATTGATAAGAACAATTTCAGAAAGAGTAAGGAAAAAAAGTAATGCGTTAAAGTGTATCAGATGAAATGTAAAAGACAATAAAAGACATGAAAGTTAAACATTTCTTTTATATTTGTTTATAATTGTATATACAATGCTTCTGAAAAAATTATCTAAGTTTTTTATAGTAACTCTAGATAGAATTTTTTTTTATGACAGTTTTAGTTATGCTAAACTTACTATTTTAATATTAGCCTTTAGATTGGAAAAATCATCTTGAACGCTTGAAGTCACAGTAGATATTCGTTTAGAAGTGGTACCAATTTTGCTTTGGAAACCAGTTTGTGGAATATCATCAGTAACACAATCTCCAACAATTTTGGATTCTCTGTACTTAAAAATCTGTTTAAACAAAGCAGATAGGATTTATAACTAAAAAATAATACGGTATAACAATAATGTAATATATATTTTTATTTGAAAGTTTTTTTACTTTTAATTATATATTAGCCTACTCCCATTATTTAGAAAATAATTATTAATTAAATGTTTTTAGAAAAATTCAAAATTTATTTAAACTTTTTATATACTTTAATTATTAGCATGGTTTAATATACTACAGGATGTTTTTTAAATGATATTATTCTCTTCTCGTCTTTAGATTTTGCTGGCTTGACCAGCATGGTAATCGAAACTGGGATTTTTAAATTTATAAAAACTGAATTTAAAATGATGCTCTAATTAATTAGACTATTCTGTCAAAGTCTAAGATAGAGTGGCACCTTAAATTTGATATTCATAATTCTATGCTATTACTGGCACTGGCCAGGACAGCAACACTAAATAATACCAATTAAAATATTATGTTGCATACTAATCCGTGTGCTGATATTAATAATTGAATGTAGTTGAAAAGTTTTAAAAAAAATTAATTTTTTTAAAAACATTTAACAATTAATTCTAGATGAAAAAAATACTTCAACAGATGTTGTAAAAGATACAAATTTATTCAATAAATTTGGCTAAAGAAATATTTACTAACTATTAATGGAAAGTACTGTAACAACAATATTATCTATCTATCTATCTATCTATCTATCTATCTATCTATCTATCTATCTATCTATCTATCTATCTATCTATCTATCTATCTATCTATCTATCTATCTATCTATCTATCTATCTATCTATCCATCCATCCATCCATCCATCCCTCCATCCCTCCCTCCCTCCATCCATCCATCAATCCATCCATCCATCCATCCATCCATCCATCTATCTATCTATCTATCTATCTATCTATCTATCTATCTATCTATCTATCTATCTATCTATCTATCTATCTATCTATACCATATATGATGTTAAAGAAATATTTATAATTTGAATCAATATTCATAAATAGCAATTTATTCACTTTTTAGCAAAAAACCTTTTATTGTACATATATGCATACACAATATTACATTTTGACTGTCCTGCAGTCTTCTTCAGAGCTACTTTTACTTTAATTTTTTTTAAAGTAAAAAAAAACATTTTTTTTTTTTGTTTTAAAAAATTTAAGTAAAAGTGGCTCTTAAAAAAACTGCAGGACAGTCGAAACATAAGATTGTGTATGCATAATGTACAATTAAAGGTTTTTGCTAAAAAGTGTTCAAAGTAGAGTGGATAAATTGTATTTATATAAGATATTACAGCAAAATAAAGGAAGTGATGAATTTGATAATATTCTTAAATAGATCGAGAACAATCGTGAATGACTTTGGAATATGTGAATGATATTGGTCACCTGATGAGATTGGTTTAATCAAAATACACTTTGAAAACTATTATATTGTTTCAGATCTTATTTAAAAATTATTTTTAAAACGTGTTGCAAAATAGGTTTGATTTAAAAAAACAGATTAGTTGTTTTGATTTAAATCTAAAATGCTAAAAGATAAGAAACAAGAATGTTATCATTTGCTTAATAAATATTTAAATGCACTAAGTGATTTTTCTAAGTAGAATTGTTTCTGCTTATAGAAACAGAAAATAAACATATATTTATATCATATTTTTCCCATGCACCAGCCAAATTCCTGTAGACACGTTTTTTTTTTTCTACAGTGCCAAAGTTTCAATTTTGATATTTATATTTTTGATCAGCAAGATGACATTACTGTATTACAAAATGAAATAATGAAGAATTTTGAGATTACCAATAATAAAATTCATAAAATAAAATAAAAAGCTTTACACTAAATAAATTTTTATATCATATACATAAAAATAAAGATAAATATATAAATAAAAGTAGTTTATCATCAATAAATAAAAATTCTTTTTTCTTAGGAAATGATATTTTATCAAAAGCTTTGTTTAAGTTTATATTATTTTAAATATTTAAATATTTTAATAGAATTAAAATTATATATATTTTTTTGTATTTTAATTTTGGGTAAATTAAACATAATAATTGTAATTAAAGGAAAATAATATATCTATATCCACTTTAAATATTTATTTACTTATATACTATTTTTGTATGTTTTAAAATTTTTATTGAGAAAGTGATAAACATGTCATGCCCATTGCAATGGATTTCATTTATTAGAAACAATATTTTATTTATTGATGATTTATAAATGATCTGTATAATCTATGTGGAGTTATTTGTGATTTGACTACTATAGGGAATTTCCTGTTAATTGAAAGAAGATACTTTGATATTTTTTGGAGATGTTAAACCAAACTAAGCAGAATAAATTTAAAAGTCCACTTTATATGTTCTTGTTGTTGCATCTATTATTACTATATGATTATTTGGTAGTCTTCTCTTAGCATGTTGAAGCCATGAGAAGGCGTACTTTCTATGCAAACCCACAGAAATATGCCATTTACGTGGCCCAATATTTCTGTGCTTTTGCATAGAAAGTTATGGCCTATAGAACAGTTTTGTTCATATTAAACCATTGCAGGCTTGAGATGGCATTGCACACCAATATTACAGCCCATTGATGTGCTTCATGACACTATGCAAATATGCACACTTAACAGATCTCTACCATATATAGTGAGGGCATTTGGAATTCAACTGGCCATAACTGTTGTAATATGCCTTCGTAATAGTGATCTTACCCTCTAACTGATATAGTATTACATACTAATAATTGTAAGCCCATCCCTGCACTTCCCTACACATCAACGAATGTGAAAACAATTGCAAAAGTGTCTGGCCAAGCACCATTTCACACAAGCCACACAAAAAGACATGTTTGTGCGAGAACAGCTACGAATTAAATGAAATGGCTGAGGCTGCACTTTGTTTTGGAAATCATAAGCTTGGTTTGATTAGAGTACTGCTTAATCTTTTGGTCAGATTAAGAATATATATGAGACAAATAAAATATCAGGTTGCATGTTGTATTGCAAATAATAATCTTGATTTGATTCAGAGTACTACATCTTTTGGATGATCCTTTGGACTAAAAAAATCATCAGTCCCCATCCCTGTACATTCCAGCATAACATGCTGACATGTCTAATGTAATTTAAAAATATAATTAGTGTATTTTAGAAAATAATGTTGGTTTGTAAATTGAGTACTGCATCTTTTGGCCGATCCTTCAGATTGGAAAAACCATCATCCGTCCGTCCTTGCACATTCCAGTGCTACACACTGACTTGTGGAATGTAATTTAAAATATTGTAATGATTGTATTTTCGAAAATAATGTTTTTTACAAAATAATGTCATTTCGTAAATTGTTTAAAAATAGTTTGCAAAATGTACAAAGTGCTAAAATGTCTAATGTAACTTAAAAACGTATTTATTCCATTTTAGAAAATAATGTTAAAGTTGAAAATAAAAAAAAGGCCTGCAAACGTTATATTTGTGTTTGTTTACATAAAAAGTACACCCTCATGGTTTCAACATGCTAAGAGTAAACTATGATTATTCATATAATAAATGGATCTCCAGTCTGGTGAGCTAATTGGCTTTTTACATCTCAGTTGAAAATTAAACATCACAGATTTTCTTTTCAGTTGCCTGAAAGATTCAACGTAGGAGATGTAAAATTCATGTTAATGCAAAACCAGAAATAAAATTTTTTTAAGAAAAATGGTATTTGCAGTTGGTATTCCTAATCTTCGGGAAACATTCCAATGAATTTAAATTAGCATACTTGTTTTAAATTATTAACAGTTTTTAAATATGATTCAGACTTAATTAAAATAAATAAAAAGATAAGTGATATTCTATTAAAGACTGCAAGAGTGATAGTTAGTGCAAAAAACATCAATTTACCAATATATTTTCTATTGAGCTAAGACAGTATATAAAGAAAAGAAGAAAAAAAAGAAAAATTAAAAAAAATTGATTCATTAGAGTTTTGTAAAATGCTACAAAAAAAAAAAGATTTAATAATATAAGAAAATATAATTGTAAATTAGCAATGAAAAGTATAGAAGAGCATAAAAGTCTCAAATGTATAACAATAAATCTTTGTATTGAAAGGAAAATTATTTCTGCAATAAGATGAAAAGACAGAAATATTATTAAAAACAGATGATGTCATGAAGTATGCAGAAATGTTTTATAAAGAATTGTATAGTAACAAAGAACAACAAACAAAAAGTTTTCCCTATAATTACTACACCTTTTGAACTGTGAAGTATTTTAACTAAAAAGGTGGAATATATACTTAAATCTATAAAGAAGGGAAAAGCTCCACTAAATGATGGATTAATTTTAAATATTTTAAAACAAGTAGGAGAAGAAATAGAAAAATTGTTGACAAAGCTATATATATATCAGATGTTTAAATGACAAAATATGTAGCAGATGTTTTTCATAATAAATCAGTTAGTAAGAAATGCTAGCTCTTATAAAAGTAATGTAATCTGGAATGACAATTTAAATACAAACTGATTTATATACATGTCAGATATTAAGGTTTAAATTATCTGTTAGTTAAAATTTATTGATTTATATATATAATATTTGTAATTATTATTCTTAATGTATTAAATAGATAACATTAATTTAATATAATAGCAACAGTAATTTATTTACAATAAATAAACGATAGACACATATCAGATTAATGATATAGTAAAGAAACAATGTTTCAAATTGAATAAGTGTTTGGACCTATGATGATATTAGGTCAGTAGACTTATCTTTCATAGCCAGGAAAAAATATTTATATCTACAATTTAATATTCATTAAAGGAATATAAAATAATGACTCTTTCACTTATTAAGACTTATCATTACAATTCAAAAAAATCTAAATAAGTTATTTACATAACATCTAACTGATAGTTACTTATATAATTCGAATAATTATTATTTTACCCTAGTTATGCTTCATTATCATCATCAACCATTATCAATCTACTGCAGGATAAAGGTCTCTCCAAGTTCAATCCATCTTTTCCAATCTTTAGCTTCTCTTCTCCACATCACTCCTGCACATTTTTTTATTTGATCCATCCATCTCACAAATGGTCTCTTTCTGGGTCTTTTACAATCTCTTGGAATCCAGTTTAAGATTTCAATTGCCCATCTATTATCATCTCTCCTAGCAATATGTCCAGCCCAACTCCACTTCAGTTTTTTAATTTTTTCAATGATGTCAGTAACCTGTTTGTTCTTTTACCCATATATTGTGTTTTCAATCTCTTGTTACTCCCAACATGCATCTTTCCATACTTCTTTGAGTGGTCTGAAGTCTGTATTGCTCTTGTATTAAGTGTCCAAGTCTCAGATCCATAAGTAAGAACTGGTAAAACACATTTATTAAAAACCTTCCTTTTCAAACACATAGGCATATTTCCTTTTAATATCAAGTTATTTCTACCAAAAGCATTCCAACCAAGTTTAATTCTATGATTAATTTCATCTATTATGTTTCCATCTGTACTAATAATCTGACCAAGGTATTGTAACTGTTAACTTCTTCTAACTCATCATAATCAATCTTTATTTTCATATTTTGAGAAAATCCATTAAACATTACTTTAGTCTTTTTAACATTTATCTTTAGTCCTACTTTCTTACTTTCATCTGATAACTCCTGCAAAATTTCCTGCAGCTCTAAAGCATTATTTGCAAAAACAACTACATCATCTGCAAAATCTAAATGACTTAAATAATTTCCATTTACTTTCACTCCTTTAGCTTCCCATTTTAATCCACAAAATACTTTTTGCAGCACTGTTGTAAAAAGTTTTGGAGATATGGAGTCATCCTGTCTTACACCCTTCTCAATGTTGACTTTCCTAATATTATGTAATCTAATTGTTGCTGTTGCATTTTTATAAATATTCTTTAAAATATGACGATATCCTGGATCTATACCTTGATGATCCAATGCTTTAATCACTGAAGAAATGTTTATAGAATCAAATGCCTTTTCATAATCTACAAATCCAAAACATAATGACAACTCATATTCGTTTGTCCTTTCTATGACTTCTTTCAATACCTGGATATGATCTATTGTACTAAAACCACTTTTAAATCCAGCTTGTTCTCTTGGTTGGTGGAAATCCAATGTTCTCTGTAGACGAGTAGTAATTATCTTGGTAAAATTTTTATATAAAACTGATAAAAGGCTGATAGGTCTGTAATTTCTAATATCTTCTTTATCACCTTTTTTAAATATTAATATTAATACTGCATTCTTCCAATCATCCAGTACATCTTTATCATTTAGATATTTGGTATATAACTTTGCTAAAAAAAGTTCTATTTCTTCACCTGCTTCTTTTAATATATCAATTATAATTCCATCATTTCCTGGAGCCTTTCCTTTCTTCATACATTTAATTGCATGTCTCACTTCTTCATTTAAAATTCTGGGCAATTCGGAAGATGTAATAGAAATAGGAGATAGTAGTTATTCTTATGCTCATTTATTCATTTTAAGAAACATGCATAAATACTGAACAACTTTTCAAAGATTATTCAATAACTATAATCTAGTTATCTCTATGAGAATTATCCAATATCCATAAAACAATAATGATCTGAAGGTATTAGAAGAAACTTATTCCCATTAGAATATAATGCGATTTCATATACAGATTATTTGGCAATAATAATTCATCCAAATAATTACCACCGAATATATATATATTGAACCGTGTTCGAATATGTGGATTCGAAACACCGGTCTCTTAGGCAGAGAAGAACATACTCGGAGAGTATGTATGCCCAAATGATAGCTATAAAGTATATAACTAACATTACATTTCCAGGACATAGCTTCTTCTCGGCTGTGGAGTTGAACACCACGTCCAAAGCACTTTTTTGTTTGTGTATAACCACGGGCGCCAGCTGCTTATTCTAAAAGAATACTAAAAGAATAGACAATGCACTTTGAACAGTGGCCACTAACTCAATGCCTAAATCCACGACTAGTTCAGTTGTTTGTAATCACTAACAGATTATAGTTAATTAGTGGTTAAAAGACTTGATAAAAGAATTTGTTAAAAGAATTGACTGACAAATAAAGTTTAATTTGAAAGATAATTTATTAACTAACATTTATTTACTAAATTTAAACATTTTATACTTCTAATAAAACACACGCATATTTTAAATTAACATTCTAAATAGTTTAAATATTCTTGAATATTTTCATAACAGAACACTGGGAATTTATCTACTTTGACTAATAATATTGATATAATGATCACGCACATATTAACTCATGCACACACATAATAATAATAAAGTATTACATAGCATTTGAAATTTAAACACACATATCAATAGTTCATTTATGTATGATATCGAGTTCATATAATTAGACTCTTGGAGGATTCGCACGAATTAATGAAATGCAATGGCTATTACAGTATAAACGAAAATAAGCAAATGTTTTACCTAGGATTTTGAACGTAGATTTAACACTTTGCTTTCTTCTTGTTTGTTGTTTTTTCCAGTATGAATGCTTCCAGCCGGCTGGGACGTTTCCTTGATGAGTTTCCTTATTATTCACGATTATTACTATTGGAGACAATTAGATACTGATGGAGATTTTCTAAGTTGTTACGTTGACATTATTTCACGGGCAGATCTTGCTGTTTTCATCGGACTTTTTAGGCTGTGGAGAGGCGTGAATTCCCAAAATCTTCTCAGCACTGCATTTTGTTTCTGGGTATAATTAACTCAACTGATTCAATTAATTTGTGAACTGCACTCACTCAACTAATTTGTGAACTGATTACTGTCCGATAAAAAAAAGTCTATTTATACCTGCACCCTGTTGTCTTTCTAATATCTCTGGCAAAGATCTGTTGTCAAATTCCAGTGATAATCATTTGATAAATGTGTTTTGGAAGATTGCTTAATTAGTAATAGCCATGCAATAAAACGTGTTGTTTTATTTTATTAATAGCCATTGCCGTGTTTTTAATGATAATCTTCTTTTATTTCGCATACATTTTATTTATTTACAAATCACACATATATACGCACATATATTTTTAATACAATTTACTATTTAGTTTTAACATTATTTTTTCTTTAATTAAACTTGAATGAAAAGAGATTTGTATGTTTTAACTTTTTAAATTATATTTTTACGAATACTAATAAAAACTCTTTACTTCCTATTATAACCCTTAGTTTAATTTCTCTAACGAAACACCCCTCTCCCCTTCTGAAATTAACGATAGAAAACTATTTGATTCTTATCTTTTCCGAAAACAAGCTGCAATAAACTCAACATTTAATTTTATGTTTCTCTTTTATGAAAAATTACTTTAATAATTTAATTTTAGATAAAATTATATGTGCCTATATCAATATAGGTACATTACACCGCCCTTCCTTTTGAGAGTAAAATGCCGTCATTTTTGACCATTTTATCTCTGACAACATTAAATCTTAATTTATTATTCTTTCTAAGTTTGCTTTTTGGTATCTTTTCCTTTTCCATGCTGAGGGCAATCTCCAATTATGCTTTTCTTCATTCTATGCTGGTAACATTGCTTACAAGGTTCGTCCTGGATAATGACCACGAGGACAAACTAAATTTGTGGCACAGGGATCTTTTATAAACGAAGCTTCGGCTGCCAATTCTCTTGATCGGACTTTGACTAAGAAAAGGTGTCTGCAAATGGCAGGAATTTCAACTGTCCATTTCCGACTTACGCCCTGGAAAACGATTGCCGATTCTCTTGATCGGACTTTGACTAAGCAGCTGCAATGGCAGGAATTTTCAACTGTCCATTTCCGACTTACGCTTTGGAAAATGAGGTACGAAATATGGGGATTCTCCCCTGAAAAGTGACTTATGACTTACTCTGGTTGTTGCCAGTGCACCTTTTAAAAGAGGAATGATCCCGGCCAATCCGTTGTGGGTACTAGAATTTATCCAGTCGAGAGCTTTAAACTTAATCCTTATCTAACTTATTTCAATACTACCCTCATCCCTTTAGATTCGAACCCTTATACACTCTTAATACAACTTAGATTGACTTTCATTTATATTATTTTAACCTTTCAATATTATTTTTAACTACACATGAACATTACTTTAACATATTTATTTGTATTAATCTAATCTTACACCATTATTTCAAACCATTATGAACATTATTTCAACATTATTTATTTACACTAATCTTATAATATTATCTTTAAACTATCACGGACATCAATTTACATATTTATTTATATTACGATATTACTTTTAACCCATTACTTTAACTTATATATTAAAGTGCAAGTACTCAGAAAAAAAAAACTATTTTGCTTTATTATGATTCATTCATTATTATTTTACTAGAGATTTTTTTTTTTATCTTGATTATTTTAAACAATTTATTTACATCCTTTTCTTAACTTATGGTATTCAAAACAAACTTTTATTTTAACATGCGTATATTCAAAAAACTATTTTATTTTACTACGAATATTTTATTTATTTTCTACAGATATATTATACTTATTTATTTAACTTGTTTTTTATTTTATGTATTTCCGTTATTTTATTCATTTATTTAATTTTAAAAACATTATTTCTAAATCCTTAATTTGACCGTTTTATTTAACTTGATTTTATTGATTTTTATTTATTTGAACTGTTTATTTACGAACATTTCCTTAATTAATATGTGTGTGGAGAAAAAAAATCTTTTATTTTGCGAAGCCTCCATTATTATTATTTGACAAAACAATCCATCATTTTAAATAGCGAAATTCTAATTCAGGCTTTTCACCTACGTCAAAATAATTATATTAGACTCATAGTCCATTTCCGGTCCTTTTTGTTTATTTCCTTTACTATTCCGCCCGATTACTAACTTTTAAACTATGTCAGGTGGTTCCTTCTTTCTTTCTACTAATTTTATAATATAAATCATACTCCATATTTTCACTTCTATTTCTTGATTAAAATGTATTTTATCTCTTTCTCTTTCCATTCTATTTTCTGCCTTGTAAATTAGAAAACTTTTAAGCTTTACAGACCTCCGTATTTTTCCTAATCATGAATATTTTTTCCTACGCTTCCTCTTTGTTTTAAATCTACGTCTACAGTGAATGCGAATGTTTACTTTAACCTTTTTAAATTTTTGTAAAAACTTTTCTATACTATCTACTACCTTGAACTTATGTTTTTCTTCTATTTCTTGATCTACATTTGTGTCTACTTTATTTATCACAATGCTATCTGATTCTAATTCAATTTCTATGTCTTTTATCACCTCAACTTCCTTTTCAACTTCCTGACTTTCTTTAATTAAATCTAACTCTATAACTTCTTGGTTCTTCTCTACCTTTACCATTATCTCACATCTTATTTCTCTTACTTCTGCTCTGAGTTCTTTAATTTCTGTTTTAACCTGACTAATTTCTGCCTTCAATTCTGCTTTGAGTTCTTCTTTGAGCTCTTGTTGGCTTTGTTTAATTTCTTGACGCATTTCTTCCATCATATTCATCATCATTTTCATCATCATTCGCATCTCAGATACTTCTTCTTTCTCCTTTTCTACTAACTGGGGATTTTTAAAATATATTGGGCTTTCTTTCGGATCCATTTTCGAAATTTTCAATTTCAAAGTACTAGCGCTTATGTTAAACTAAATTTAAATACGACTTATTTATTTATTTTTTCTTACTAAGACAGAAACTCACGCTAACTCCACCCTTTTAGTCCTTTTCTCTACCTGATCTAATGCTTTAACTCTGCCCAAATATCAACTGTCTCTGATTTGATAGCATACATGTCAAAATCTCTTTTCATTTCGAAAAAAAAAGTTTTTGGTCAATTCTTTTTTTTAAAAATTAAAACACTTTTACATACGTAATTTAACTTTTGTATAAAACAAAATTTTCAAACAAGAAACAAAGTATTTCATTACTATTGTTTCTTAGGTTCAGCCCCACAGTTGGGTATAGCCATTTGAACCGTTTTCAAATATGTACATTCGAAACACCGGCCTCTTGGGCAGAAAAGAACATACTCGGAGAGTATGTATGCCCAAACGATAGCTATGAAGTATATAACTAACGTTACATTTCCAGGACATAGCTTCTTCTCGGCTATTGAGTTGAACACCACATCCAAAGCACTTTTTTGTTTGTGTATAACCATGGGCGCCAGCTGCTTATTCTAAAAGAATACTAAAAGAATAGACAACACACTTTGAACAGTGGCCACTAACTCAATGCCTAAATCCACGACTAGCTCAGTTATTTGTAATCACTAATAGATTATACTTAATTAGTGGTTAAAAGACTTGATAAAAGAATTGACCGACAAATAAAGTTTAATTTGAAAGATAATTTATTAACTAACATTTATTTACTAAATTTAAACATTTTATACTTCTAATAAAACACACGCATATTTTAAATTAACATTCTAAATAGTTTAAATATTCTTGAATATTTTCATAACAGAACACTGGGAATTTATCTACTTTGACTAATAATATTGATATAATGATCACGCACATATTAACTCATGCACACACATAATAATAATAAAGTATTACATAGCATTTGAAATTTAAACACACATATCAATAGTTCATTTATGTATGATATCGAGTTCATATAATTAGACTCTTGGAGGATTTGCATGAATTAATGAAATGCAATGGCTATTACAGTATAAACGAAAATAAGCAAATGTTTTACCTAGGATTTTGAACGTAGATTTAACACATTGTTTTCTTCTTGTTTGTTGTTTCTTGGCTGGGACATTTCCTTGATGAGTTTCCTTATTATTCACGATTATTACTATTGGAGACAATTAGATACTGATGGAGATTTTCTAAGTTGTTACATTGACATTATTTCCTGGGCAGATCTTGCTGTTTTCATCGGACTTTTTAGGCTGTGGAGAGGCGTGAATTCCCAAAATCTTCTCAGCACTGCATTTTGTTTCTGGGTATAATTAACTCAACTGATTCAATTAATTTGTGAACTGCACTCACTCAACTAATTTGTGAACTGACTACTGTCCGATAAAAAAAAGTCTATTTATACCTGCGCCTTGTTGTCTTTCTAATATCTCCGGCAAAGATCTGTTGTCAAATTCCAGTGATAATCATTTGATAAATGTGTTTTGGAAGATTGCTTAATTAGTAATAGCCATGCAATAAAATGTGTTGTTTTATTTTATTAATAGCCATTGCCGTGTTTTTAATGATAGTCTTCTTTTATTTCGCATACATTTTATTTATTTACAAATCGCACATATATACGCACATATATTTTTAATACAATTTACTATTTAGTTTTAACATAATTTTTTCTTTAATTAAACTTGAATGAAAAGAGATTTGTATGTTTTAACTTTTTAAATTATATTTTTACGAATACTAATAAAAACTCTTTACTTCCTTTTATAACCCTTAGTTTAATTTCTCTTTCGAAACACCCCTCTCCCCTTCTGAAATTAACGATAGAAAACTATTTGATTCTTACCTTTTCCGAAAACAAGCTGCAATAAACTCAACATTTAATTTTATGTTTCTCTTTTATGAAAAATTACTTTAATAATTTAATTTTAGATAAAATTATATGTGCCTATATCAATATAGGTACAGTATATATATATTAGATGCACCTAAATTTTAATTTTCAAGAGATCCATTCGTCTTGCTGTCATAATTTCTTTAAAGGAATAACCATTATACTATCCATTATATGTTTTTATCCTTGGATATAAGGCAACTAAGTAAGAAAAATATGTGTAAGAGATATATAGAACATCAGGCATAAATACAAATTTATTATTAGAATTATTTAAATACATCATATAGATCAAAATCAATTTAATGATGCTAAATGATGTATATTTATTTTTGTAGTAAAACAGGATTAACAAAAGAATCACAGCTTTGGTTTTAAATTATTTTAAAATGGTTTATTATATTTCACATAGCTGGAATAACACTAAGGACAAGAATAGAAAATAAATTGAAAAAAAAGATGGAGGTGCACCAAATTGTCAATGCAAGAATGGAAATTTAAAAATTTTATACTTCTAGACTTTTAATAAATAATGCATGATGGATATACTTTTTTTTTTCATGTGTCAAAGCATCGGCCGGGAAGCGAATCCACGACAACTGCTTGTAAGGCAGCTGTGCTGACCACTCGACCACCAATGCTTGACATGATGGATATACTTCAGCATTTAATTACAAATAATATGAATGCTTTTGATGTTGTTTGAGAAATATATAAAACCTAATGCTTAAGTTAAATGGGTGTTCTTAGATTAAGAATTAGTCATGCTTTAATAAACAATAAGAAAAATGTTTAATCATTAATATGACATTCAAGTATATATCTGAGTTAAAAATATAATTTCTTATCTTAAAAATGATTATTAATCTTTAATAATGAAATTACAAGACAGGAATCATCTATAAATGCTCACTAATAGGATGCTTTTTAAAATTGAATCTGATAATTATATTATTTCGCATTGATTAATTACATTTTAAAATATTTTGATAAATTTTGCTTAAAGAAATATGCAGAGAGATACTGATATTTATGAAAAATATCTATTCATATATTAATTAAGCTAAAAAAGCAACGAATATTATAAATCTTTTGGCTGGCTAAAATACGTAACTTTTTATTGCCATATTCATACATGTTTTTACACTTTTCCTGTTCCATAAATATGACTTGAGATAGCGACCTATTTCATAACTAAAAAAGTTCCAAAATGCTGATTCAAATTATCTAAACTATTAATAAAATATATTTAATATTTTTATCCACAGATATGTTACACTTTGCAATATATTTTACTATACCTTGGGAATGAATATAAGACCTTCAGTTCCAAATGTTCCAAGAATAAGGCAGCTGGAGAGAATGCCATATTGGGTTTCAGGTTGTTCTTTAACAAATATAGACATGGCAACTGCCACTACACTCAGAACGAACACATTGTAAATTGACATCCCAATTAACTGAGAATCATTTAACGCTGGAATTTTTACCTGAAAAAATAAAGTATGATAAACAAATTGACATCACTTACAAAATAAATAATTTCATTGTAGTTTTATTTTATATGACACATTTCCCCCTCAAAAAATCCCATGCTGGGGGGGGAAAGTCATATAATATACAAATCAAAGTAAAAAAATATTTTAATTGGTATTTCTTGTTTTACATTAATATTCTGTCATTTATTATGCCTCTGGCAAGAAAGCGGTATAGTTGATATGACAATATAACAAATGTCACGATTAGCGATTTGTGGAAGACGCCCGCCCAAGTCTGAGATATCGGAATGGATATTTTAAAGAGCTATTTTAACAATTTTCTTATGATTGAATTTATTTTAAGAGAGAAATGATTAACTCAAACTATAGAGATTGGTGTCGGAAAGAGTGACACATTTAAAATATAAATGGATCGCGATATTCGCAAATAAATATATATCTAAACGTATTCAACATTATTTCAATGCCTTTATCTTTTGGTCTTATATTTATATTCTTATTTATTATTTCAGCTTCCTCTTCCTTACATCCTGAATGTGATGTATAGCATCTATTTTCTGATTGCTTTTTTAATTTTTCTTAGCCTTTCATGTGCTTTCTAACTCTCTTCTTCTCTCTGTTGATTGATTTCTTTCATTTCTATGAACAACATCTGACTTTGTTGGCTGCTTTCTTCTATTGTTTTTAGCAGCATTTGACTTTCTTTTCTTCTCTTTTCATTATCCTTTTCTTTTCTTTTTCTTGTGATCTCTTTTTATTATATTCCTATTTGTCTTCTGCTCACTTTTTATTGTCCTCTTTTTTTTTTTTTCAAATAATTCAAAATATTGTAGGAATAGGAAGGTTTTTTTGATTTTCTTCTTATTGCTGCTTTAATTTTATCCTAAATATAAGCTAATCAGATTCCTCATTACTTCATCATATTTCTGACAAAAACAAATATATATACACAGTAAGAAAATCAAGTCATACACCATGTGACTTAACTTAATAAGCTTGTATGATAAATGTAACATAATGAGCATGGGTAATAGCTCTAAATAAGCTTTTCTGATAAATGCCAGAAAAGAAAGCATTTAAAATCTCTATCTAGA
Source organism: Epiperipatus broadwayi (assembly GCA_028023455.1). Taxonomy (NCBI): domain Eukaryota; kingdom Metazoa; phylum Onychophora; class Udeonychophora; order Euonychophora; family Peripatidae; genus Epiperipatus; species Epiperipatus broadwayi. The sequence continues at coordinate 43,338 of JAQFVV010006329.1, read as the reverse complement.
ATTATAGTTTTGCTTTTGAAGCTTTGGCGACATTATATTGCTAACACTATTAATATATGGTGTATTTAAATTTAATTTCATTTCACATAGCTATTTAAGTTAGATAACTGGATTTGAAGACATATAAATGTCTGAAAACTTAGATTTTCTACATAATAGTTAAGTATTAGATAAATACTATACTTGAGTTGGTATTTTAGATCTAGTGTCTGAATATCCTAACACTTCACTGAAGAGAATCATCAGTTTGAAACCAGTCTGGGGATAGGGATAATTCTACATAGAGATTTTAAAGGCTTTCATTTCTGGCACTTATTATATATATATTGTAACGGTTTGTACCCGGCGTAACACGTATATAGGTGGTATACGTTTGTTACATATTTCAAATCTAAGTTTCTGCTCTTTTTATTTAAACAAAAATTATGATGCAAACACACATATATGTAGTTGGTTCTGCAATGTACTCTAATTACTCGCATATTTATGGACGTCAATTTGACTCCAAGCGCCAATCTTACTTACGAGTAAGTAAGAATTATGCTGGGAGAGAACGAGTATCTATTCCTAATGGATAGAGCTTATACCTCTGACTAGCTCACTCAGGGTTAGTGGTCATTGACCATGGGAAAGAGGTGGGGGAAACATCAAATGCACATGGGGCTCATAAACGATTCGTTTTACTTTCTTACTTTTGTTCTTAATGCTACTCTTTAATTGTGCTATGCAATCTATACTTTTTTTTTAAAGAAATTAACACTAAACACATACAATTATATTTAAAACACTACTTAATATTTATTAATACAAAAAAAATAATAAAACCCAATAGAATCCCGTAATTGGATATTGTTTTGTGTCTGAATACTCAAATGACACGCATGTAAATACACACTCGCATAAGTTCACAAATGTAACAAACAAAACATATATATCATAGCATGAAAAATAACTGCAATCGGACATTATCCTGTCTATTCATGCATATAGTTGTATATGGTGTTATTTCAACTGTCTCTTTATTTACTTTTAACCCTTTTACGCATTATTTTACTAAGATATGTTCTCATTCAAGAGGTTACTGTCATTTATGAAAATATTTGAGTTACCTACTTTATCTCACTCGTGTGTAGATCAATGGTAATTTTCCACTGGCTTCGTGCTGCAATGTAATGAGTAAATGATTTCTTTCTTTTGTAGGCTTCCGTAAGGTAATCAATGGCGTCCGGTGAATGCTGTTCTTTTCATAATTTTAGGAAGGGCTTCGCTCCTACATGGACAGCGATGATAGTATCTCTGCAGGATGGATGGCAGAGCTCGATCCATTCTGTTCTTCTACCCCAGTCTGTTCATGATTTACCAAGATATATCAATTTTTTTTACTAATTTTCCTTCGATCCTGCTCGTGGCAGTCACAGTTCTAGAATCCCCAAAGTTCAGCTTTCCAACTCCAATTAATCATGCTATTGTTCTCTTTTTAATTAAACCACGTGGTTTTCAAATAGAAAATCTTTTCAATAACTTTTCTTTTTTTGTTTTTATCTATGTTCAGGAATTTCAATTTTACCTTGAGATCCACACTCGACCATTCATTGTCTTTTATTTATAACATTTTATTTTATTAATTAAAATGGCTTTGTCTCAAGATAGCGATCTACAACTTTTTGGGTCCTTTCTTTGCAATTAATTTATCTTTTAAAATTTGTAAAATCTTTCCTTAGTCGACCATCTTGGAATCAATTTCCTTTTAAATTAAAATATCTTTACTCCTTGAGATAGTGATCTATAACTTTCTAAATTCTTTATTTCCAATTAACATATCTTTTAAAATTTGTAAAATCTTTCCTTTTGTTGTCCATCTTGGAATCAATTTCTTTCCAAATTAAAACAGCTTTATTCCTTGAGATAGCGATCTATAACTTTCTGAATTCTTTATTTCCAATTAACATATCTTTTAGAATTTGTAAAATCTTTCCTTTAGTCGTCCATCTTGGAATCAATTTCTTTTTATGGACCATTACATTTATTCACCCATGCAGCAATATAAACACGTGTATAAACAAAATATAAGAGCAGAAACCATATAATCCCTCTTATGTTTCAATCTATTTTTTTTTTACTTACTTAAAATATATACACACATGCATACAAAACAACAACGAGAAAAAAAAATAATTTAACTTAATTACACTTGATTTGAGTATATATGTATGCTTGGTGGTATTGTCCTATGATTTAGAACAGGGTTTGAAATCAGCCCTGTTATAATATATATACAAATCATTATACAATTATAAATATCCAGTAACGCCCTCTGTTTAAAGATCTATATCTCAAAAATAGCAAACCTTAAAATGATACCACTTTAAGGTTGAGATATAAATCTTTAAACAGAGGGCATTACTGGATATTTGTAATTGTATAATGGTTTGTATATTTTCTATAATTATTTCAGTTAGTGTTAACAGTAACTTTCTTTTCATTTATAGTTTGGGAGGAGTTTAAAGATTAAAATCTAATGTTTAGTTTGTCTTTAATAACTTTGTAATCTTATTAGTTTATTAGCAAAAATTTAAGATCGTTTGCTAATTTAAAATTTCATTCTCAGTGTTTGAATAGGTCTGTATTTCAATATTTAACATCGTTTAGCATACAACCTTAAAGTGGTATCATTTTAAGGTTTGCTATTATTGAGATATAGATCTTTAAACAGAGGGCGTTACTGGATATTTGTAATTGTATAATGGTTTGTATATTTTCTATAATTATTTCAGTTAGTGTTAACAGTAACTTTCTTTATATATATATATATTGTAGAGATAGAGTCAAATCCCCCATAAATTAATGAATAGAGAGACAATTAGCAGCCCCAGATTTTTTTTGTGCTTGTCATAGATTTAAAAGTTGTTTTAGTACAGTAGATCATATCCAGGTATTGAGAGAAGTTCTAGAAAGGACAAATGAATATGAGTTGCCATTATGTTTTGGATATGTAGATTATGAAAAGGCATTTGATTCTATAAACATTTCTTCAATGATTAAAGCATTGGATCATCAAGGTATAGATGCAGGATATTGTCATCTTTTAAACAATATTTATAAAAATGCAACAGCAACAATTAGATTACATAACGATACTGGAAAAATCAACATTGAGAAAGGTGTAAGACAAGGTGACTCCATATCTCCAAAACTCTTTACAGCAGTGCTGCAAGAAGTATTTTGTGGATTAAAATAAGAAACTAAAGGAGTGAAAGTAAATGGAAATTATTTAAGTCATTTAGATTTTGCAGATGATGTAGTTGTTTTTTCAAATAATGCTTCAGGGCTGCAGGAAATGTTTCAGGAGTTATCAGATGAAAGTAGGAAAGTAGGACTAAAGATAAATGTTAAAAAAAACTAAAGTAATGTTTAATCGATTTGCTCAAAATATGAAAATAAAGATTGATTATGATGAAATAGAAGAATTTAACAGATACAAATACCTTGATCAGATTATTAATACAGATGGAAACATAATGGATGAAATTAATCATAGAATTAAACTTGGTTGGAGTGCTTTTGATAGAAATAACTTGATACTAAAAGGAAATATGCCTATGTGTTTGAAAAGGAAGGTTTTTAACAAATGTGCTTTTCTAGTTCTTACTTATGAATCTGAAACTTGGACACTTAATAGAAGATCAATACAGAGACTTCAGACCACTCAAAGAAGTATGGAGATATGCATGCTGGGAGTGACAAGAAGAGATCAAAAATGCAATGTATGGGTAAGAGAACAAACAGGTGTTACTAACCTCATTGAAAAAATTAAAAGATTGAAGTGGAGTTGGGCTGGACATATTGCTAGAAGAGATGATAATAGATGGACAATTGAAGTCTTAAACTACATTCCAAGAGATTGTAAAAGACCCAGAAAGAGACCACATGTGAGATGGATGGATGAGATGAGAAAGTGTGCAGGGGTGATGTGGAGAAGAGAAGCTAAAGATCGGAGAAGATGGATTGAACTTAGAGAGACCTTCATCCTGCAGTGAATTGATAATGATTGATGATGATGATGATATGTGATTTTACTTAATAAATAGAAATGAAAAAAAAAATGAATATAGGAAAGAAATATTTAGTTGCTTTAAAGTTTTATATTTTATTAAAGGATGAGATGATTTCATTTTATAATTTCATTTTATTAAAACAGGTTAAAGTAAATTGTTTAATTATTAATCTAAGATAGCTTAGTAAATAGGTAGTTTAAGACACACATCTGTGTTTGACACAGTTCTACAATTTCATTAACAGATATATATATATATATAATAGACGTGTGGAAGTTATGCAAATACAGATGTCAGTAGATATCTAAAAAAAAAAATTGTATAATTTTTGACTTATAAAATTGTCGAAAAGAGGGACTAGTTTGACATGGAAAAAGAAATTAATAAATGATTAGTCTTTTTACTTGAAAGAAACCATCAGTAGAAGTTTTAATAGTTTTGAGGGTTTTTTTTTTTTCTCTAAAAGACAATATTAAAGCGGTTTGTTTGAAAAGATTTTGAGTTGATAGACTTGAGCATAGTGATTTGTGATCTTTGGACAGCTGAGGATAAAATATTAAAAATTATTAAATGAAAACTGCTGAGTTTCAAAGAAAAGTTTTTTATTAAATTCTGGTGACTGAGAGCGGAAAGTCAGAAAAAGAATCATGGCCAGATCAAGGAAGGGAGTGTGGAAAATGACTTGTTATTTTTCTTACTGTAAAAGAAAATATGTATATTCCAGAGTTATGAAAAGGGTTTGGAGAAGAAAGGAACTTAATTGAAAAAATCAATAAGTCTTTTATCAAGATCAATAAGGATCAAACCCCAAGAAAAAAAAAAGTAAAAATGGCTTTATAAGAGGCAATATAAATTATTGCTTCCAAAATATAGACTTTGGATTAATATATTCATAGCGGTAAAAGAAGAAATAATGCACTGTTAGCTGCAGTTATTTTGTTCTAAGATTGAAGCATTATGAGCTGACCATTTGTTTACACACCTGTACCAGACCAATAGGATGGCAGTGTTCCCAGTTAACCAAATAAGAAACACATTTTGTTTTGGAGATTCAGTTCATATCCTATAGTTCATTAAAGAATCGTCATCATCTTTAAAAAGAAAGAAAAAAGGAAAAGAATGAAAAAGAGAAGGGAGAAGAAATTGTATGTAGTCCCCTTTTCCAGATTTCACTGTTCTATTACTATGCTGCCTCTCAGAGTTTCTTTTTTATTAGAAATGCAAGAAATTCTATAGTATTAATTGATATCCACGAGATTTTCAAGAGATCCCAAGAACAGCAGGAACTTTATCAAATTTTTGTTTATGTCATATGAAAAACAAAAAACAAGTTAAAAACTTGCTAGATGGCGTTCTACCAAAAACACCGTCAAGCATATGCTTACATAAACGTCAGATCATGCATTCACTATCTCTAACTTTAATTCCACTTTATGTCATATGAAAATTATAAAAGAGAGAGAAAAAATGGGGAGTGCAGGAAATAAGCCTGAAAATAGAGCATGAGAAATCTACTGTCTCAGCTAAGAGATTCTCCTCAAGAACTGAAATAGAATGGCAACATTTTAGAACTTTATTAATGATTTCTTATTTAAAAGTAATCATTTAAATCTTCTTCTATGAATTCAAACCTCATTTCTTTTTTTTTTTTTTGTTTGTTGGTTTTGTTTATTTTGACATATAAACATTAAAGTTTTTTTTTATGCATAACAACATCGCAAATATAGTTTTGAAGTCATTCGATTTAATTTTTTTTTATTATCTTTGAATATTTTTTTGCTATAAATATATCTTTTATTTATTATTGTTATTTGTTTGTTTACCTAGTTATTAATATGGTATCCAAAATACTTGAGCAATCTGTCGTATATATTTCTATAATTTTTTTTTTTTACTTATTTGCATATTTAAGTTTGAGGTAAAATGTTTCTTTGTTCAAGGTTTTAAGAATTTATATATATATATTATTGGTATTTAATGATGTGAAAAGAAAGGTGTTTTACATTATATATATATAAACATATCACAAAGTGTGTGTGTGACCGCATATATGAACATAGGTTAATTAGAATAAATTAGGAACAGGTCATACTAGATCTTAGATGGTCAATAGGTGTTACATTGTAAAAACAAATTAATAAAGTATAGATGCACCTGTGTGAAAGTGAACACACACATACCACGCAAATGATCGTTTTGTTACATTTGACACCATATATATGTAAAGCTGGGGGGAAATATTAAATAGAATGTTTTTTTAATGGATTGTTTCATATTGGACCAGCTTACATTAGATAAATATGAGCCCATATATTTCAGGCTCTTATTTGTTTATACATGTAATAATTCTTATATATATATATAGTAACCTAAGGGAAAATAATGGAGTGATAATTGGGGGAGAGAAAGAAGAGAGATGAAATTATACACAATTACTATAAATGACATAAACTAGAGAGATAAGTAAGAATTGGAATGGGAAAAAGGTTATAAAATTTAAAACTAAATTAGAGAGACTCTTGTTATTATACATCATACCCATGGTCTGATGAAGTGGGCTTTTGCTATGTGGCGGTTACAATAAAAGGATACTTCAGAGACATCTATTAAGATAAAGGGGAAATTTTTTAAGCAATAATAATAATGCTTATTACACAATAAATAATTACCAATGAAATGAATAAACTTTACTCTTATATTTTTAAAATACTTTTAAAATCTATTCTCTGAGTATGTAAGTTATTTGTACCAACAGAAACAACTTATATCAATATTCATCTTAAAATATCTTCATATTTAATATTTGTCATATCAGAATATCAAAGAAAGCATGAATTAAAATACTCTACTCTTGCAGAACAATATGGAATAATTGAAGAGTCTTTTGCTACAACAATAATGTAATTTAAATAAATGGTTTATTCAATGCTATGAGTATAATTGCAATAATGATGATCTCAGGGTTCTAAATATCTTTAAAGAATTCTTTTCTTTTAATAATTGGTGCCCAAAATAAATGACTGATATCCTGAGAGACTATAGGAGGCATGTACTTTTCCTATAAGAAAATGCTTCCTTAATATTTTATCACAACAGAATGCTAAGTATAATGGAATATATTAAATTCAGAATAATCATAGTCATTTATCCAGGATATCACTCGATAAACAAAAGAAAAGGGTACATTTTATGTCTTTCTACTATTCCATGGACAACACAAACTAAATTATAAAGTTCAATGATTATATCTTCAAATTATAAAGAAATGATTAATAATCAGTGCAATCTGACAGTAGCTTGAATAATCTTCGCCAATAAATGGTATTAATCTGAATTTATCTTAAAATATTCAATTTTTAATTTCTCTTAAATGTAATTCCAATCTTTGGAATTGAGGAACTTTTTTTTTTCTCATGTGTCATAGCATCAGCCGGGAAGCGAACCCACTAACTCGGGACAACTGCTTGTAAAGCAACTGTCACTGACCTCTCGGTCACCAATGCTTGACAAATTGTAAAAGATTTTTATTGGAAGTGTAAAGTTTTGGAACTGCAAAATTTGGTTATCTGTTACCCAGATTACTAATAGAAATCAGAATTTTGTAATTTATGAACTTTGTAAATATCAAACTCAATAAAAAACAGAAACTAAATACTTTTAGAAATAATAACCATTAAATTTATTAATATCAAATATAAAAATAGTATGTACAAGCTTTTTGTTTTTATTTACATCAAAACATCTGGAATTATTTGCCAACAGAGCAGCATTGTTAGTCACTGTAAATGAAATTAAACAAATATTTCTATTATAATGATTATAAAGTTTGATGAATATTATAAATTTTGATAAATATATTTATTACTATTAAATAAAATTACAATTGAAATAAATATGACATTGAAAGTACGTATGACTATTACAAAAGGTATCTGTTGGTACAGAATTTTATAATTTATATTATATAAATTAAGCTTTTAATAAACTATACAAATTCAAATTAATATTAATACAACTATATACTTTATAAATTTAAAATTTTTACCATTATGTGAAATTAAAAATTATTCTTCAAAATAGCTAACAAAGTGAAAGGTTACAATATATATAATCCAAACATGCTTATTGCTAAGTTGGAAATAATACATAAATCAATATTATGCATTAAACTAATTTATTTGCTTTAAAAATGATAGTCTATAAAGTTTTTAAAAGCATTAGAAATTAATGTTGCATTGCAATAGGAAGGTGGAATGTTAATCAAATTTGTTATTCTAATAATTCTTAGCTTTCCTTAAATATTCGCTCCTATAATTTAATACTTTGATTGCAGTCAATAAACTTTTTTTAATTTACTCTAGATAAATACTTTGCATATAATAGAGATATATATTAGAGATAGTGACCTGGGCCAACTGACGAGTGCTGGTTCAACACGAAATGCATCTTGGGAGTCATTTGTCTTTTATTATATCTTTATTTATATGAATTTGAAAAGAATTGGGGAAGTGTGGAGGTGTTTATTATATCTATAAAGATATTACATACGGGACAGAGAAAGGTGAATAACTCTGTGTGCATAAATTTAAAAAAAATCAGATATATTAATCTTTAACTAAGGTTTAAAGTTTACATCTGTGCTAGAGATAATCTCTAGTTTCGAAAATGATTAGTATTAAACAGTGTATTTATCTGAAATGGATGGCGTCAAAGTTGTGAGTGGAAGGAGTTTGACATATAATAGAGATATATATGAGAGATAGTGACCTGGGTCAACTGATGAGTGCTGGTTCAACACGAAATGCATCTTGGGGGGCATTTGTCTTTTATTATATCTTTATTTATATGAATTTGAAAAGAATTGGGGAAGTGTGGAGATATTTATTATATCAATAAACTTTGAAAGCAGAAGATAAGTGATATATATTCCTATCTGCTATTATTTTGGAATATATTATCCTTTATCCTAAGTAGCATTTGGTAGCAATTGAAAGCTATTAGATTGTGATGATATATATATATATAAGATGCTATAAAAATATTTTATATACCATAAGTAAGGCAGAATTTATATGATAAGTTTAATAAAATGTTCTCAGATAAATAAAAAGGAAAGAATATAATTGCTTTTTTTTTTAAAAAAAGAATAGTCATTTCCTTCAAAATAATCGTTTTTGTTAAATTATAACAGATACCTATATGTCTGGAAATGCAATACATTTATAATATTACATTGCAAATAAAAGTTAATTGAACTTACATTTTTTGTTTCCCATGAGAGAAAAGCTCCAGCTCCTAGCAAAATCCCCTGAATTGCATATAGAGTTCCCATAAAATATATCTGCCAATCTGACTTGCAAACATTAATTTGAACTTTAGTTTTAATATCTTCTACAAAATCCATATACTGTAAATATATATATAAGGATATTATAATATGTATAACCAATGCATTAGGAGATCATTATTATAAAAATTTCAAACTACTTTTAGTTATAATTATAAAATTAATTAATAGGTATTATATATATCAATCATTTTAAAATTACTAAACTAAGAGTATATTATTAGTTAATAGCTCTATTGTGTATGGATTTGTAGTAAACAACAACAATAAAGGTCACTTTTTTCTAATTTATTACATTTTTAAAAAAGAAATATGTAACTCTGAAATTTATTTATCAAGCATATGTAATTAAATAGAAAGGATTTTCACCGTTTCACATATGAACTGTACTAGTTTATATAAGTTCAATGATGCTGTCTTCAGTACAGGAAAACTCTCAAAACCAAACACAAGATAGAGACTTTATAAAGGTAAGAACAGATGTCTTATCTTTAAACCAAATTTTGATTTATATAGGCCAATCTGAAGCATCTTGGTTTGAGAAAGAGATGGTACTACATCCACTACATCTATAGTTTATTAGCCTACTGTTTCAATCAAGCAATATTAAGCACTATACTTATGAGAATTTTGTGATTAAATTTAATTATGTTATTTTTCTGAAACCAATAGAAGAATAACTGACTCATTAACCACTCAGGAATTCATTATGACATTTGAGTAATGAAAATAGTAGATATAAATTTCAATCCATGAATCTTTGCTTCTCATTTACATCATTTCAAGATTGTGCTAAACAGCCCGTGAATGTAAAACATAATACAAATTCATATATATCACATGATGAATGTTTATTTTGTTTATTTGATGCCTTATTACATTTTCTTTTAATCTCTTATGCAGCAGATTGTTTTTATGTAAAAATGTCTAACATTTTGGCTAATTAAAACGATATATTTTTCCACCTAGTATCAATGGATGCAAGAAGGCTTGTGCATAAAATCTTTAACTCATGCATTCTCATCCAATATTCCCAGATTAGTTTTTAGCTTGTGACTTTCATCAGTGAGGAGCCTTGTATCTAAGAGCACTGCACCTAGATCTTAGAATCTGATGCAACCTTCCAGCAGCCATCCTTTACATTTTTAGTTAACTATAGTTACAAGTCCAAAATGAAAACAGGTGATTTCATTCCATTAATTACTACAGCTTCCTCTGGTTGGCACTATTATATAGAGAGTTTGACACTGCATAACAACTTGTGCAAGCATAAGAAATAGTGATCTTGTGATTTTGGCTAGTTATAATTTATAAGTGTATTAACTGATTATCCATTTTTTTTCAAAGAAAACAACTCAATATTGCATAATTTGAAGTGTCCTTGGGGTCTCATTATAACATTAGCAGATCTGTCATACACATGCCTTGCCATACACTCCTCCATTAAAACCATATTTAAATTTATGATAAAAAACTTCTAACAAATATCTAGATTTTCATTTACTTTATATGGTCAATCCAACAAAGGAGAACTTTGTAATTGTGGATTCACCATATTTATCATCATCATCATGATCATTATTATTATTCATTCAAACTGAAAAACATATTGCTATGGATATTTTTAGGATGTTATGAAACATTTGTAATGAAAATTTTCTAATGCATTTATTTTATATCACTTAAAAAGGAGAAAAAGTGTTTTGATCGAATATCTTTGGAAATATACTCACCCCCAATATATTATTACTAAATGTAATAACTTATCAGAAAAGCTACATCTTAAACTTTCTCACAAACTCATATTTCTTGCTAAAATAACAGGAAGTAGACATTTTTGCAAAGAAAAAACCATATGTCAATCTTACCAACAACACTCCACCCCCTGATGTAAGAACTATGCTTGAATTAGAACCGAGATGTGTTGGTGATGAATGGAACCAGCCAATGATGGAGTTGACAGCTGATGTCAAGGTAGGCCTATTAGAAAACCCTAATAAGGATAAATTGATCACCCAGTTTGTCAAGACTATTCACCACAAATAAAATAGTGTGGCAAATCATGATTAGGGATCAAAAATTAATAGCGTCAAGCAGTTCCTTTCAGATAACTCTATAACTTGCCTTAAAAAAGGCAAAGGACTTAGATTTGTACTGATGAAAAAACCTGAATATAATGACAAAATGAATTTACAAATAAATAAATTAAAATTCACTACTCCCTCCGACTTTAATAACAAACTCAATAAAGATAAATTCATTCCTGGTTTGCTCCATAAATACTGTAACAAAACTTTTACCAAATCAGAATATTATAAAATATATCTCTCCTCTTCTATCCTGCCTAAAATGTTTGCTAACGTTAAGCTACACAAATCCAATTTTCCACTCAGACTTATGTTGGATTTCGGAATTCAACACTTCAAAATCGGATATGGGTCTTATACCATTAAATCTTCTTTCAACATCATTGCTCACGTTAAATACAGTAAATTAAACACACAATACAAAATTGTTTCTTTAAGCATTACTGATTTATAAGATTCTATTAATTGGAAACATTCCATTAATATTGTTCAAGCTGAATTTGTAAAAAGCAATTATCCACAGACATGCATCACCTTTATTTATGATTTTCTTACCTGGCTTGACAACAACATGATTTCCACATTCAACGGACAATATTTTCATATACAGTTGTTTGACCCATGGGATTACTGCTTAGCAGCACCCTATACAGCATATACCTAAGCCACTTGGAAGAAAAGCTCTTTCCTAAATACTTCTGCACCACTCCCAACTTTATTTATACCCTTACATTGATGACGTGATTGTTGCTGGACATGAATCACCCATCATCAATATTCAATTGGATCTCCAGGCACATTTCTGTCTATCATTTACCATTGCTTAGGAAAACTTACACAATGAGATAAACATCTGGACATCCATGTACAAAGAGATGCAAGTTAACTAAACTACACTATGAGTATCAAACCATTGGAGGTCAGAGGCTTCACACACTCTAAATCAAATTCTCCATGCACACACAAATTTTCAGGTTTCTCATCATTCCTTTTCTGTAATTAATTATCACTTATGCAAATTCAAAGTCTCCTTCAAAATTAACCTAGAACAATATATAAATGATCTCATTAATGTTGGATTAAAATCCAGCCATCTCACAAAAAAGGTGAAGCAATTTTACTGGATGTTGTATACCAACCCTTCCAAGGATGACAGACCATGGTTTCTTTTTCCACACATCCATTCCTTCACTAAAAACTTTTATTACAATCCTCTCCTCACATACCCCTTCAAACAATAGATTAATTAACAATGTATAAGATCCCATTCCCCAAACCAGTTGCAATGCCATATATTATGGTGAATCTCATGCATCTCTCTCCATTCATGTCTCTCAGCATTGTTATTTATACAAGAGGTCTATAATTTCATCTTTTTAGAACACTAAAGCTCCACCAGTCATATATTTGAACCATCTTCTGCTTCCATTGCATGTATAGAACACAATGACTAAACATAAAATCAAAGAAGCATAGCTTATATCTAACAATATCTATGCTATAAACAGAAAGAAAGCATGTCTCTCTTTCTCCAAAAAGTGGACTCTAATTCACTTTGCATATATTTAAATATTTGTCACATACCTTTTCTATCATGCTTACACAATCGACTTGCTATGATTATGAGAAGATACAACTCAAATGTGCTCAGACAATTAATATTACAATTTGTACCTAGCTTCACCATTGTCTGTGTGCTAGTGCAGATATATTTATATTACTTACAATATAAAAGTTGACGTTTGAATTATTATAAAATAAAATTAAAAAAATAATAACTGTAGATACAAATAATTTATTTGAAGTTATGATCTCATTATAAAAAATATCTTATATTTTAACTAATTAAAATGCAATCATAGTACACTGAAGTCTGAGCTACAACTCAATATCCAGTTCTTTTTTTAAAATGTAAAAACTTACCAAGATATGTACACTGGTCATCATCATTAAGTGGATAACTATCCAAGCTAACAGCTACTGATTTTTTTTGCCAGTAAAACTGATAAAGCATTTGAGGTTTGGAACATTTTTTAGTAAATCAACATTTTTACATGTGACATTATAAAACATTTTATAGATCACCTTTTGAATTGGCAAGAATAATGAAATCATCAGTAACAGTATCCTTAGAACCAAAAATAATATTAGTTTTTTTGCTTTTATTCATTTTAAAATTAAAAAATGTATATCACATTTTAATACCCACTTTATAAATAATATTTTTGTATAAATTGTATATTGTTGTTAAATCAGTAACAAGCAGTTGTCCCGGGTGGCTGATGCTATGACACATGAGAAAAAATTGAGAAGTAGTCAGTCTCTCACATGTGCCTACTGTTGCTTCTCAGACAGCCAATCAAATGTGTTAAGACAGCAGTCTGAAGAGTGATCAAGCCTCAACACATGACAGAGTTTTTTGATAAGAAAAGGATGGTCCTACCCTTCTCTCTACTTAACTTTATATATATAAATATGTATTTTATATATATATATAAGCCAATCTTAAGCATCTTGGCTTGAAGCTATAAATATATTCATATATTACTCACTGAGCCTTAATTTACGATAGTACAGTAAAAAATCTTAGTAAATCTAAGATTTCATGCTGTACTGTCATAAATTAAGACTCAGTGAGTAATATATAAATATATTTATAGCTTCATGCTTTCAATCTAAGATTTCACCAACTCTTTTAAATAGAGCAATTAACCTTTCAGATAAGTCACATCTGAAAGAAGAAATAAATCACATTAATAGTGTTTTGTTAGCAAATAGTTATAATTATAAATTTATAAAAAAAAGCCTTATTTCAAGCCCAAAATGGACAAAATAGGAAATAAAAAGATGATAAATCAGCTAATCGAATTTGTGTTCCATATGTAAAAGGACTACAGACAGTATTGGATGCATATTAAAATGCTATAATATAGATACAGCATTTTCTACTCATCAAAAGATTAGCATATAATAACCAAGCCTAAGGATTCAATCCCTCTTGAATTTCATAGTGTTTATCAAATCTCATGTGAAAATTGTAAAGCTTCTTACATAGGTATGAGTAATTGTCGCATCAGTGTTAGGAGAGATGAGCATGCTAATGCAGTTAACACTCATCATCATCAGCACTCTCACTCCATATTATAGATTCAAGTCATAAAATTGATTTTTCTAGTACCAGGATCATATCCAGATGTGATAATCTCTACCAGTGCAAAATTAGAGAAACCATTGAGATACTTAAAAGGCCAGATTGTATCAATAAGCGAGATGATACATGCAAACTTCCTCCTATTTGGAAATATTTTTTTAAAAAACATTCTTAATTTAACATTTTTGCTATTGGTGGAACTTTAACATTTTTTTTCAAATCAGTGGTTGTAGCACCTCTACAACTGTCTTTCTCCCTTTTATCACCCAGTGGATGATGTGTGATCAAGTTGAAATGTTGGTATATCAATATTTAAATGTTTTAACATGGATGAACCTGCAAAATATGTCTTATATATGCAACCCATGAAAATTTTTGTATCAACATATATATATATTCATACATCTATGAATGTATAGCAAATTTGTTTTTATAATAGACAACTATTTATCAGTATTTATAAAAAATAATCTTATTTCTCAGGATTAAATTTAATAAAATTGGTAGGTTTACCATACTAAATAGTTTGTTCTCTTCTTCCTTTTTATGTGAACCATGGAGATTATAATGTCCATGGCTCTTGTGTATACCATATTTCTTTCTAATTCAACTCATTCTCTAATTTTTCATTAGACAACTAGTCAAGGGCTTTGAACATTTTTCTTATTAACATAAATAGGAAAAGGATATCTTTTAGCATAATAATTTTTTCTTCCAGGTAAGCTTATAAGCAGGCACTTATTAGTTGATAGGTAGGAGTAAAAGTACATGATAATGAGCAGGATATAGTGCACTTAAAAGTTTTCTACTCCATTTTATTTATTTTTGTAGATTTAGTGCTTAATGTTTCACCCATATTACTTTATTTTGACAGGTTGACAGACCATGCTACCATTATTTTTTTCTTATTCCTTTGGGTTGACATCATACACCAGTTAATACCACCAAACAAGATTTTATAATATAAAGTTCCACAAAGGATTTTTCCTTCCCCCTGCCTTATGAAGAAGCAAAACACAATTCACTAAGTATTTTTTTAGGCTTTTACCTCTATCTCCTTTTATAATTTAACACACAAAAGAAAATGCTGAATTATAATCATGTGATCAATCATATTAAAAAAGGCAACCATACGACCAAGACTGAAATATACAATTAGTCTACAGCTAACAAAAGTTTTCATAATTTAAGTTTATTAAATGTGCTAAAACAAAAATTCTTTTACTTCAAATAAAAAATAAAGATAACAAAATTCTTAAATAATTATTGTATAAAAAATATCTAAATTCTAAATTAATTTCAGCTAATAGATAACAAAAATTCTTAAATAATTATTTAATCAGCCATTCAAGCTACTGTGCGCTTTTTATGAGTGTTAAATAATAAATGAGCACTTTCACTCCCAACACAAGATATAGTATTTAGGAAAGAATAAAATAAATCCACTTATTCAATCCAACCCAAATGCTTATATATGGGCAAATCTTAAGTACTGTAAGTGAAAGCATGAGGATAGACCACTCACTTTAAACCACTGTTTACGATATCTGAATGAATGACATCGATGAAATTATCTAGAATTTACTAGATGTCACTCACAAATGAAACTTTAAACATATGTAAATAAACATTTATTTTAGCACTGTTTCTAATTGTAATACATTTAATCAGCCATTATCACTGATTAAATATATTACAATTAGAAACAGCACTAAAATAAATGTTTATTTAAATAATTATTGTATAAAAGATGATGGAATTCTCAACTAATTTTGAGGTAACAGATAACAAAATTTTTAATTTATTTTACCCTTAAATTTTGAATACCAAAAATAACTTTCACTCGTAAAATAACTAGTATGAAAATATATTCAGACCTGACATGTATACTATATTATAGACATATATCATTTATATAGTCCCTTTATCTCATATCAAGCTCAATTCTCCCAACCTTGTGATGGGGTTCAAACTTCATCCCTGTCATTATATATATATATATTGTAACCAGTTGTGTTACATAGGACACAATAACAGTGTGTGTGCATATATATATATATATATATAGGAAAGGAAAAGTAGAAATAAACACATACAAAAATTGTAGTAGATTTTTCTACATTCACTGAAATAAAATAATAATAAGTAAAGAGTTAAATAACTCTCAATTTAAAATAAAATTTTATTATAAAATAAATATTTTAAAAGGTCTAATAAATATTATTTGTAACTCTGATTTTGAAATTTAAAAATAAGAATGTTTTCTGATGATTGTAAAAATGTCTATTTTTGCAATCTTTTAATTAATATATACATTTCTATTACCTAAGTAAAAACATGTATGTAGATCACACCTTTGAGCAAATTCCAAAGGATTAAAGTTAATTGAAATCAACTTTTTCCAATCACACTTTGATAAAAATTTTAAGTTTGTTTTTCAAAGGATTAGACAGATTGAAAACTGACCCTATGTTTTTATCATATGACCCAACCAAGATTATAAAAAGACTGATAAAAGATATCAGTTAAATTTTGTTGGCAGTTTTGTAAGAGTTAGCCAGAAGAGTCTGGTTTTAATATTTTAAGCAGTGGCCAAGTAGGCCAACTGCAAAGTTTGGCTTGCAGTTTTTTTAAGAGTTAGCAGAAGAGTTAACTGTAAAGTTGGCTAAAATATTTTGTGAAGAGTTAGTAATTGTAGCAGTGAATGGTGACAGTAAAGCTAGCTGTAGAGATGGCTGGCAGAATAACTACCATGAACTGATGTAGCTGAAGGCAGGACAGTAGTTCCAGGAGCTGCTACTATTTTCCTTTACAGGGGTTATTGATTTACTTAAATCTGGGTCATTTCTGAATCGATAGCCTGAACAAATGAAGACAAAATAGCTTGCTGACCTGAAGCTTACCAAATCCAGGTCTAGAGAACCAACTGCTGAAGGAAGAAAGCCAACCATATCTGAATTAACATACTTTTACTTGATGATGAAATTTGCCTGGATTGACAAAAAACTAGTTTGCCCAAGAGGAACACCAGCTGAATAAAGAGATAGTTATACATATGCTGCTGTGTCTATATGCAGAGAAGCACAGATAAACATATATACAGGGAGTTGTATTTTTTTTTAATATTCCTTATAAGACATTTTAACTTGGTAACTTAAAGTAAAATTTGCTTGAGTCAAATGTCTAAAAGAGAGATGATTTGCTATATGTATTTTGCAAAGAAATAATTTTCATATTCATTAAAAGAAGAATATATAATTTAATTAAAATCGAAAAACCAAATCTTTTACATTGGTCTAAAAACGCTGATAATTAATCAAGTACTTATCAAAAATTAACTATATTTTTTTAAGGAAAAAAAAAGAGAACTTATAAACTGAAACTAATTTTAAATTATATCTATATTTTGTTTATACACACACTTATATAGAAATGTATGCATATTTTTCAAAGAAATTAATAATGAAAAAATAATATTATTGCTGTTAAAGTTAAAATATGATGTAAATGTCAGCATGCGCACACACACATATGTAAAATATAATCTTTTTTTTTATAATTATTTTATGTTAATTGAAATGTTTTCATTGTATATTATAAAATGCATGTCTGTGTGTGGATATATGTATAGATACTTATTAGGAAATATTGTAAATCAGTGTAAAAGCTTTAGTTGTGTATATAATTTTGTATACTTTTCACAATCAGAACCCTTATCCTAGAAGACCTTAATTTCATTTTTTTTTGTTAATAATAAACTTATTTAATTGTTAAAAATTGTTTCCATCATCTCTTGGTCACAAACAATAATAGAGCTTATGTACTCTGAGCTAGAGTCAAGCACGGGATGAAATTATAAATGAGGATGTGTATTTAGTGCTTTTGGGAATCCAGAGATAATCAATCATCATCCTGGTTGGCGTAAAAGAGAATACTCTTTAAAGCCCATGCACTACCTTTAATTTTAATTTAGTTTTATTAAAAATTTATGTTTATAGTTGGCCAGTACATTAATGGTACTTAAATGACCAGAGCATTGATGATATCAGCATGTTTTAATGTCCCAGCATTATTGTTTAGATTTTGCTGGTTATGTATTCTGATGGATTCATACTTAGTTTGTGCCTCCAAATTAATAGTTAAACAATTGCCCCAAGCTGGCAAGGGCGCAATAGGTAGCCTGGTCTACAGAAGATCCATTTCCAATCCAATCACAAGATGGACTGTTGAATTATTGTACTGATTTATTTTGATTGATTGATCATTCAGGATGAATGGTATTTGAGTATTACTAATATTTACTTTTGGATAATGCTAGTTGATGTATGATGGATTTATAATTATGGTTTTAGATATTCTGAGGAGTTTAGCTGCTGATCTAACAGAGATCTTTGATCTCATGTTTCCCTTAAATATATCTTACCTATATATACTTTTGTAAATTATTCATATTAAATTGACTGTGAGGGATGATGATTTTGCCATTACCCCAGATTCTTTCCTTTCTTTCTACTACCCCATCCCATTACAATATATATATACACACTTGGGTCTCTTTTTACGTGGACTTATTTAACATGATTTTGAAGTTACGTGATTCATATGTTTCACCGGAAGTCAAACTCCGATAATGCGATATTACTTTAAATAATAAATTTTGTGCACTTACGTTATATTGAAAGTAATAGCACATTATTGGAATTTGACTTTCATCTTAGTAATTTCAATATTTTCAGTGCTTTATAATAGTAAGATTTTATGCAATAATGAAATTAAAATCATGATTTCCACATTTTATGTATACACACATTAAATTTTACAAGATTATAATGTAAATTTGTTCAAACATTGTGCGTGTTAATTTTGCATTTTAAATCACATTCTGTTTTTGCTTTTTAAAAAAGAACATAATCAATTATTAATCATTTAGTGTCCGCAAGTTTATTTTTAAAAGGTGAGTAATAGCAGTGGGCACAATTAAATTTGACAATTAAAAATTAAAATCTGATTTTTAATTGTAATTAACAATTTAAAAATTACTTACAGTGACTTGAAATTAATGTGATGTAAAATGAAATTTGATTTTTAAACGGAACTGAAAATTAAAAAATTAAAGACAAAAATAAGAATTTAATTTTTAGTTGTTAGTTTTAATTAAATTTTTCACAGCAGTGGCGAATAAATGTCTTTTTATTACCATAAGTCTAAGTTTATAAACAATTAATAAAATCATCATCTCGAAGATTATTTACTAATTACATTGTGAACAGAAAACCATTAACACAATGTGAGAGTGAACTTGGCACTAGTTGTATTTCCTCTTGTGAAGAATCTATTTTTTAGCAGTTTGCAAACGAAACTGTTTATCAGCAAATGGTGATAATAATTAAAACGTGTATAAAAAAATGTAAATTACTGTACTGTAAATTATGCATAAAAATATATTATTTTGAATAAAATTAAATATTATAGTTAAAAAAAGTTTGTCTTGTATCAATTTTTTTCAAATTTGAAATTTTTTATTAGTCATATTTTATTTCCTTATTTTTTTTTGTGCGAATTTTAAAGTAAATTTTATGTTGGTGCTTTGCTTTTACGCGAGATTTGAAAAATCACAGTCTGTATCCCCCCTTTTTCAAGGTAAGTTACGTCTATTTTTGCGCGATTTCGTATGTGCGTGTTTTCTGAGGAACCTATCTATCGCGTAAAACGAGACCCAGGTGTATATATGTATATATAACAAAAATAATCTTTCCATAATTTATTTTAATATCAAAGGAAGTTTTTATGAAATGATGGCCTCAGCTCAAAAAGTTTATCACCCCAGTTTTTTTAACTCTTCAATTCATTTTTTTAAAAATAAAAGATAGCTTCTGCATTGTTAAATAACATTTTATGATCTGTATTTAGTTCATGAATATACAAAGCTTGATGTGTAATACCTATTTACTATTATGAACATTAAGTCTTTCTTTAAAATTTAATTTACTTTGACTTATATAAGTTTTATGACAACTGCAAAAAATATAATCTATATAGGAATACATTTGCCATCATTAGGCTAATGAATTTAAATCAAAATCTTTCTTCCAAGCACTTTTATATCCCTAATAAATGACTATTCTTATAAACCAATCTATGGTAAAGAAAGAAACTCTATATTCTCATCAATATTACTTTTTTTATTAATATAAGGCTCATAGATATTTTTATTAAATGTAATAATCTTAATAAATTCATGATTTTAACCTATCTTATCAGAATATACACATTATTTTCAAGATTATTAAGACTTTGATTTCTACAAGAAAAAATTAAGAATTTTTTTTTTTTTTTTCATGTGTCAAAGCATCGGCCAGGAAGTGAACCTGGGACAACTGCTTGTAAAGCAGCTATGCTAACCACTCGACCACCAACGCTTGACAAAATTAATAATTTTTTTTATAAGTAAAATTCAGTAACTATCAGACTTTATTATATTCCTTAAATTTTTATCTTCACAATCAATAATCGATTACTCTTTAATTTTATAAACACATTATTACACATAAAATACATTGAATCCTCTAATAAAAAAAGCAAATCATGAATAGTTTTAATTTCATCAGCAGAAAAGTATTCATCTTGCCCTAGTTTCAATAATATTCTTGAATCTATATTATAACCCTAATCACAGCTGTGTAAATGCTACATAAGTAGAGTTGAAGAATAATGTGTGCGTATGCACTTATGCATACATATATAAGATAGAGAAAATATGCAATTCTTAAATAAAAGATCATTTTAAGATCTTTTTAGTTTCACCTATTTCAAATTGTATTGAAAATAAAATCTTATTGATTTTTTGATAGAAAATAGTAGGGTGAATTCGAATTCAGAAAAAAAAAATTATGAATTAACATTTTTTATTGTAAATAAAATAAGAAAAGTTGGCAAAGAATTTTCTCTTTTGTATTGCATAAACAAAAGGAAGCAAACAACTATTTTTTTCTTTTGGTAGAGAAAGTCAAAGGAATATTTTTCTCTGCAGTCCAAAACTAGTCATCATTATAGTAACTGCTGCAGATAATGAAGATAATTTATATTATGGTATGCACAATGTCTAATGAAGCAGACAGTAAGAAGTTAGTCATTCAGCATTCAGCTTTGTTCCAGTGTGGAGTGGCAAAGTACTAAACTGAAAAATATACGTTAAAGCAGTGCAAGTGTGCCATGTGGAGAATAATTTGCCTTGCTTCTAATTGAAATTACAAGCTTATAATAGAAGCTATAAGAACGTTTCATTATATTAGAAAATCTTTTGCCATGAAAAGCTAGGCAAGAACAAGTTAACACATCAGTTGAAAATCCTGAACATGCAGCTCAGTCCAGTAAATGAGGCCTATTTGAAATTATATTACCACCTGCTAGAAAAAGGAAAGAACAAAACTACACAGCTAAATTAAAACAGGAAAAAACTCACATATTGCCACTCACTGCAAGCTAGAGTAACCAATAACAGTTATAAGCAAGCATAAGAAATGGTGATCATGTGATGTTTACAGCTAAATTGCTGAAAACTTACATGTATTTGATACATACTGTACTAATACAAAGCTAATTTATGTTCCTAGTATGTGAAGAGAAGAAAGATACATTTACTGGAAATTTAAGAAAAGTCCAAATAGAATTGTGGAAAAGAAAACATATCTAAAACCTAGGAGGAATGACATTAGAAATTGGTGAAATGTAAAATATTAAGTTACTCATTTATATAATATAGAAAAAGACTTTAAAGTTATGAAGATTAAAAGATATTCAATATTGTGTAATGGTATTCCGTATTTCGTATGTGAATTATGAATATAAACTCAAATTGGAAGTATATATTGAGGAGTTATGTTTCACTTCATATATATATTGTAACCAGTTGGATTACATAGACACACTAATATAGTATGTGTGCATAAATATATATGTAAAATTGAAAGGAAAACTAGAAATAAACACAGACAAAAATATAGTAGACATTTTTCTACATTTTCTAAAATAAAACAATAACAAGTAAAGGGTCAAATAACTCTGGGTTTAAAATAAAATTTCATTATGAAATTAATGTTTTAAAAAAGGTCTTAATAAAAATAAATATTGTATTATTATTATTCTGATTGTGAAATGTAAAAACACAATATTGTTTTCAAATTTTTTTGATTAATTAAACAGATTTTTTATCTATTAGAAGTCCCCTAAGTAAAAACATGTATATGTTTTAAAGGGTTAGAGAGCTAAAAATAAAAACTCTGTTTTTAATCAAAGTGTTGTTAACACCTCAGATGAGTTTATAAAAGACTGATTAAAAATATATCAGTTAGTCTGGATAGTGATTTTGAAAAGAACAGTTCTGCTTGCAGTTTTGTAAGAGCTGGTCAGAAGAGTTTTTAATAGTTTAAGCAGTGACCAACTAGGCCAACTGCAAAGTTTGGTTAGTGATTTTTGAAGAGAACAGGTCAGCTGCAGAGTTGGTTACAATATTTTGTTGCAACTTGATGAAGGGCAGCAGTTGGTTTTAGCTGACCATATAGTTGGCAGAACATTAGATTGGGGAGCTGCCAATATTTCCTTTGCAGGAGTTTGAAATTCACATGGAAAAAATGACCCACTTCTTTGTGCTGAAATTCATAGCCTTAAGCGTGCAGAGGATGATTGATTGCCTGAAATCCATCAAACCAAGACAGCTGCTTGCCTGGAAAAATCCTAGACAGAAAGGAAGACCAACATTTTACATGGATTACATTTTTCCTGATTATAACAGCCATTAAAAACCATACTCGCCAAGAAAAATCTTCCAGCTTGCTGAAGAATTAATTAAAATATGCTGCGTCAGATAAAGGCAGAGAAACACGGATAAACGTATATACAGCTGGTGGTGAGTAGCGTTATATATGATAAGGAAGTTTTGGTTAAACAATTTCCTTAGTAAAATGACATTTTTATAACTGATAGAAATATATAAAACGATATTAGTTTAAAATCGTTTATTAAAGAAAAATAAACTGTTTAAAGTTATATTTATATTTAAAAAAAAAAAAAAACTCCAAAGAAAGTTATAATTAATAATCAAGAAAAAGATTTCCAAAAATCTTTTAGACTAAAAAAAAAAAAAAAAGAAAGACATTTTAAATCAATTAACTGTCAAAAAATTTGATACTTCTTATTTTAAAGAAAAAGATTATATTCAGCAAAGAGAATTAAATTGCGAAATAATCTTTAATAATTTTATTGTGATAAATACAAATGTTATGTATATAAATTAATGTTTCGCACGTCTGTGCAAATTATATATACGTGTTTCAGTAAACATAGTATGTAAAATGTATTTCATTTAACTGAAACTTCAATCATTTATTGTATTTTATATAATTTAAGAATTTGATAATTATTTTGTAGCAAGTCAAATAGGTTATTTCACGCACACACATATGTGTGCGTATATATGTCAATTGTATTGTAAATAATAATGCATGTCAGATAGACACTTATGTGTAAAATTTTGATCATTTTTTCTAAATTAAATGTTAATTCAAACGTGTTTATTTTGTATCAAGACACATGCCTGTGTGCTGAATGGGTAATTTATTAATCATGTAATTCAATGTATACTTTTCAAAATCAGAACCTTAAATATCATTTATTTTTTTATTGTTATTAATAAACTTGTATTTAATTGTTAAAATTGTATTCCATCATCTCTTGTTCACATACAGCAATAGAGCTTTATGTTCTCTGAGCTAGATTTCGGACACGGATAAATGGGGATGTGTTTAGTGCTTTGGGCATCCAGAGATGATCATCATCTTCCTGGTTGGCGCATAAGATTATACTCTTTAAAGCCCATGCACTATATTTTATTCTAATTTAATCTTGTTAAAAATTTAAGTTTATAGTTGGCCAGTACAAGTGGCCAGAGCATTGATGATGATCAGCATGTTTTAATGTCCCAGCATTATTGATTTGATTTCTGATTATTGTGTATTTTAATGGATGGGCACTAAGCTGGTGCATCCAAGTTCTGTTTATATAATTGCCCAAGCTGGCAAAGGCTCAATAGTTAGCCTGGTCTACAAAAGACCCATTTCCAATCCAGCCACAAGATGGACTGTTGATATGTTGTACTTATTTGTTTATTCCCATCAATGATGATGATGGATGGTTTTTTCTCTAAAGTATTTACTTATACGGATATTTACTTTATAATGCTGGTTGATAAATAATTATGCTTATAGTTGCTCTTCTGAGTTAGCTTCTGATCTCTCAATGTTCTAATCTCATATTCTTATAGAATATTATATTACTTATATATATGATTTTTCAAATTATTGATTTTGTATTTACTTGGGGTTGATGATGTTTTGCCATCACCCCAGTTCAAACTTGTTTCCACCAACTTCTCACCCACCCCATCCCGTTACAATATATATATACATGGGTGTGAAGTTATCAAAGCTAAGGACTGACATAGATGAATTGTTTGTTGGGAATGAAAAAAAAATATGATTGATTTTTATATCTATACATAAAATTAGTAAATTCGAAGAAATTAAATATCTAAATTTGTTTATTGGAAATGGATTCAATATTATATGATTGATTTTTTTTTTATATCTATACATGAAATTACTAATCAGAAAGAAAATAAAATATAGGAACTATTTATTAAAATGACCTTAATAATTTTATGCACAATTGGAAATTTACATTTGAAATTTAGATTATCTAGTTACAATCAACCATCTTCAATTTGTTTTGTTAATAAATTATTTATTAATCCATTTATTTGTTTTTCATATGATTAAATATTATAACTTTAATACACACATGTGCTCGTTCATAAAAATATCCATAGCTCTGAGAAATGCAAACTGCTGAGATTGTACTGTGGTATTATAAAGATTGGTAAATGATGATTGTTTTTTTTTCCTCATATGTCAAATGCATTGACCGGGAAGCAAACCCAGGCCAGCTGCTTGGAAGGCAGCTATGCTAACCATTAGGCCCACCAACGCTTGACTAAATGAAATAAATGATGATTGCTATCTTAAATAATTCCAAATAAACATTTTCTTTTTGAAGAAATTTAGTGCCTGGAGTTTCTTCAAATAGAAACCTAAAACAAACAAAATTATTTGGAGTGATTGTGATAATAAAAACCATCATCATCATTCCTGTTATTTAATTTAGTTATGCTGATTTAAATCAGGATTGATAAGATTTAACAATATTCTTACATTTATCATTATGGATATATGCTTGGGGAACATGGAATATTTTATATTTATTGTATAATAATAACATAGCTTAAACCATGGCACATGTACTTTACAGATGGAACGATACTTATAATGAATACTCTGGAACACAAGTTAAAATCTTTCTAAAAGGCAGAATGGATCCACTTCATCCCTTTTCACCATATCATTCCACCTGTAAAGCACATGTGTCGTGGTTTAAGCTATGTTATTATTATAATTTATAAAAAACATCATGCTATATAAATAAAATATTTACACTTATTGTATATATTGTTTGTGTGGTTTCAAATCCCAATTACTGAGGTATTACCACTACATAAGATTAGTTTATGCATTTTTACCACTGCAATATTATATATAAAAAATGTGGAGTTTAAATATATAGATAGACAGAGAAATAGAGAGTTAATATTGCTATAGTATTATGCTGAATAGATATTAGGAAAACTGGTAAATTAATCTATTTAACTGAGGAATACTAATCCTGGGTACACTGAAATTGATTTTTCACAGTATTTTTTTTACACAATTTAAGAATTTATTTAAGACTTGCATGTTAAAAAGCATTCTTTTTTGTTATTTATTATATATTTTTATAGGTGGCCATAGAGAAAGTAGTCCCATTAAGGCAAACACAAATTGATTTTTGTATTAAATGTTAAAAAGTTTTATTAAAAATAGAACCAATTGTAAAAATGACCAAATCATATATATCTATTTAAAACCATCAAAACATCACATGATCACCATTTCATATGCTTACACATGCTGTTAATAAGAGTACCAAACTCTCCATACAGTAATGCCATCAAGTACAAGCCTTCATAATCAATGGATGCAGAAGGGTTTGTATATAAAATCCCTACTCATCCAACATCCTCAGACTAGTGTCTAACCTGTGCCTTTCATCAGTAAGGAGCTTTGGATTTGAGAGCACTTCACCTAGATCTTATGCTGCTAGAGGGTTACCTTAGATCCTAAAATATAGGTTCAGTGCTCTCAAATCTAAGGCTTCTCAGTGATGAAAACCATAAGCCCAAAACTAGTCTGGGGATGTTGGATGAGTAGGCACTAGATAGGGATTTTATGCAAAAACTTTCCTGCATCCATTAATTATGAAGTCTTGCACTTGGTAGCACTACTGTATGGAGGAGTTTGGTACTCATATCTATATTTATAAAATGATCTTCATTAATAGCTATATGGAATTGGAACACAATCTGAAACAACTCTTTTTTAAACTTTCATTAGTAAAAACATCCATAATGTTATTACACATACCTTTTCATACTGTTTATGATGTTACAACAGCTAAAAAAAAATTTTTGATAAACCTTTTTTGTCACTCTCTCTCTATATATATATATTGAAACAGATATGCTGTTCCTCATATAAATATTCAATAACCCCCTCCCCCCATTTAAAAATGTCTAGCGTGATTCAGTCTAATTGGGAATGAAATAAAAGCTGTGATTTGTTTTAAAAAAAATCATATTTTTAATTTTGTGATTGATGGAATTGAATAGAATGTTAAATCATCTTATTTTTTTTTATCTGTCTCAATAAAAAGAAAAGAAATTAATTATCCAATCATTAAAAAGAAAGAAAAAAGATACTTGAGTTAAACTGAGGCAGTATTAAAATCAGGCACGTCATCGGAAGAAAAGAACTTTTTTTTTTCTCTCGTCTTACACAGAGAAGCAGAACATATTAAATTTTTTTTAAAAAAAAAAGTGAAAGCTTTCTTTTTCCATTTTCATGTTTTGTTAAAGCTTTATTTTAATGTATCAAAAGAATTAAGTAATACACTTTTTTTTTACTTAATTCTTTTGATACATTAAAATAAAGCTTTAACAAAACATGAAAATGGAAAAAGAAAGCTTTACTAGAGGAATTATAATAACAATGGGGTAATTTAGCGGCTTCACTCTCTCCACGCTATGCCATGACTTTCCATAGATGAAATAACCTGCCTTCTTTAGAGTAAACTAGACTGCAAAACTGGAAGGTAATTATGTTATAGGAATGTTTAGACATTTTTTACCATAAATTATAAATTGACATCATGAAATATCTACATAAAAATTATTTTTATAAAATATTAAAACATATTTATCATATGTTATGAAGTGAATTTATGAAACGGTTGCATACGTTTTGTTTAATAAAATATTAAGACATCTTTATCATACGTTATAAAATGAAGTTATGAAATAATTACCTAGAATTTGTTTTATAAAATATTAAAACATCTTTATCATATGTTATAAAGTGAAGTTATGAAATAATTACGTAGAATTTATTTTGTAAAATATTAGAACATGTTTATCATACGTTATAAAATGAAATTATGAAATAGTTATACGCAAATTTATTTATAAAAATATTTGAATGTATTTACTATATGGATTAGAAATGCTCCACAAGCCAAACAGAATTCATGTGTATGAATATACCCTTATATTTGACTAAATTAGAAATTCTTTAATTACTAAATTATAAATGCTCTACAAGCCAAACAGAGTTTATGTGTATAAATATACTCTTATATTTGACTAAATTAGAAATGCTTTAATTACTAAATGATAAATGCTCCATAAGCCAAACAGAGTTTATGTATATGAATATGATTTTATATTTGACTAAATTATAAATGCTCCACAAGCCAAACAGAGTTTATGTGTATGAATATACCTCTATATTTGACTAAATTAGAAATGCTTTAATTACTAAATGATAAATGCTCCACAAGCCAAACAGAATTTATGTATATGAATATACTTTTATATTTGACTAAATTATAAATGCTGCAATTACTAAATGATAAATGCTCCACAAGCCAAACAGAGTTTATGTGTATGAATATACTCTTATATTTGACTAAATTATAAATGCTGCAATTACTAAATGATAAATGCTCCACAAGCCAAACAGAGTTTATGTGTATGAATATACTTCTATATTTGACTGAATTATAAATGCTTTGGTTACCAAATGATGAATGCTCCACAAATCAAGAATTGCTAAGTTTAAATGTTTACCAATCAATAATGATTCATAAAATAATGAAATGCTGTATAAACCATAAATGCTTGACTGTTTCCAAGCTTCTTCTCATAAATGAATTCAAAATGAACTATTGTTGAATTAGAATATTTCCAAGCTTCTTCTCATAAAGGAATTCAAAAATGAACTATTGTTGAATTAGAATATTTCCAAGCTTCTTCTCATAAAGGAATTCAAAATGAACTATTGTTGAATTAGAATATTTCCAAGCTTCTTCTCATAAAGGAATTCAAAATGAACTATTGTTGAATTAGAATATTTCCAAGCTTCTTCTCATAAAGGAATTCAAAAATGAACTATTGTTGAATTAGACTGTTTCCAAACGTCTTCTCATAAATGAACTTGTAAATGAACTATTGATAAAAAAGGAACTGCTTCTAACTCTTTCATAAGTAAAAATGAAGATGAGTTATCATGTGAATAGAAATGAACTTTGTTAGAAACTGCTAATTAATTGTTATTTAATAAATTTTTTTTTGTTACTAAAAATTAAATTGGTTATTCAGTTATCCAATTTTGTTTTATTTTATTGCATCACTCATCAATGACAGCACTGGTTCATGAGAATTTCATGCTTCCTGAGCTACGTCTGGCATAACTAGATCTAGGCAAGTCAGGTTGTAGTGAGACGGAACTCTAATGGCACTTTTTGGGAAACCAAACATAGAAATATTTAGATGTTTCCAGTCTCTATCATACTACATCCTCTGATGAGCAGGAAATATTGTTGTAGGAGGCATTAACATCTGCATTAGGAATGTCAATTGATAGCTCCTTCCTACAATATGCTCATCAGAAAATTGTTACAGCTGACGTAATAAAACGGCTGTATGCGGGTTCGGTTACATTTGGCACCCAACGTGAGGCCTTATCTGGCTAGCATACTCATAGGCCGGTTAATTTGCCACCCTAATGTGAGGTCTGATCTAGCTAGCCTACTCATAGGCATAAGCAGATCACGATTCCGTGATATGAACAGTGCATATGATGTAGTGATGTAATTTGTTCAGGAGGGATGGAAAAATAAAAGTTTAAAAGAAAAACAACACAAAAAAAGAATGGCGTAAAGAATGAAACAGGCATTTCAAAGAAGATGGAGTAAAGTCATGGTGTGGGTGGAGAGAGAAGCTTACTAATTTAGAAAACAAAGGAAAAATGGTAAACATGGAGGCTCAGAAAACAGAAAAGATAGCTATGATAGCTCAGATAATAAAAATTATAAAAGCAGACCAAAAGAAAAGAGATAAGCAAAGAGAAGAAGATATCAAACAAAGAGAAGAAGATATCAAACAGAGAGAAGAAGATAACCAAAAAAGAGACAAACAAAGAGAAGATAACCAAAAATGTGATAAACAAAGAGAAGAAGATAACCAAAAATGGGATAAACAAAGAGAAGAAGATAACCAAAAATGGGACAAACAAAGAGAAGAATATAACAAGCAAGCAATAGAAGCAAACCAAAGAATAGAAAAACAAAATACTGATAAAGCAAAATTTGAGATTGTTAAAAAGGAAGAAATTGAAATTACAAAGAGTGATCTTGAAATTGTCAGTGTACCTTCAGGAAAATTTCTGATTGTGGAATGTACCCCTAAAATTGAAAATAAAGAAACAGTATATACAGAAGCTGAGAATGAAATTGTATCAAATACAGTAAAAGAGTTTCAAATGGATGAAAATAAATCTAATAAAGCAAAATTAAAATCTTCTGATCTTCAAGAAGATGAAAGACATGAAAATAAACATAATCAAAAACTTAATTCCCATATAACTAAGGAACTGTCCAATATAGAAGAAAATGTTTCAGAAAAATTGTCTGATATATGCTATGAAATAGTAACAGAGATAGAGAAAGAAACCATAAATTGGAAAGAAAAGTGTGTTAGTCCTCAGCCATATATAAAAATTATAAACAAAAGCTTAATAAACTCAAATCAAAAATTGAGTACAGAAAAAAGATATATAAAGACAGTTATTAAAAATATAGTTGCTTACACAGGAAAAGACACCAAAAAGGAATCTGAAAACTCGGGATTTATCAGTGTGAAAAAAATTAAGCAACAAGAAACCTTTACAAATACCAAAAAAATAATTACTATGGCAGAAGAACCATTTAAAAAGAAACTTTTATGTAAAAATGAAGTACCACCATGGAAGAGGAACAGGAGAAAATCCACAGATGGTGTTCATGGTCCATATCGGATGCATATAATTAGATCAAACAGTAACAAGGATCTCCAAAGAAAATACAGAAGTGAAGAAGCAAGACACCACAGTAATGTGAAACATGATAAATTTTCAACAAAAAGACGATCCAGAAGTATGTCACCTCATAATACAAAAGAGGACTATAGGAGAACTGATCATGATTATCAGTCTCCCAAAACCAGGTTGCAGTTATGATTCAGAATAAAATAGAGATAGCTGATGGGAAAGGTTTGTGAGTGTGGTGTAGTGATGCATGAACTTGTGTTTTTCATGTTGAGATGGTGGATGATTGAGCGGAGCTGCTTGGATGCATTGTGTTATGATGCTCTAAAGTATATGCTCGGCACTATCCAGACCTGGATGTTGTGCTCTAAGAGTAGTCCAGCAGTGCGTATATATAGGTCTCATGTATAGGCCTTGGTCTCATGGATAGGCCAAATGATAGCCCCTAAGACTCACCGAAGCTGAGCAGGGTTGGCTGAGTGCCAAATTTTTTTTTCTCTGGCTCCTATTCTTGGTTGGATGATAATTCTAGGTACAAGAGAGGTAGTGCTTAAAAATGAGGTATTTTCTCATGACGTCATAAGGCGGTGTGTACTGGTAGTTTGTGCTTGGCCGTCTACTTATCCTGGCATTGGAGGCTATGGTTCATGTATTCACTTTTCCAGCTCATCTTGCCCATTCATCAGCATATCTAAAACCAAGCAGTACTGAGAAATAATGTGTATAGTATATGGAATGAAATCGTACTTCCAGGCAATTTCATCCCAAAATTTGGTGAGGGGTAATGAAACAGATATGCTGTTCCTCATATAAATATTCAATACCCCCCCCCATTTAAAAATGTCTAGCGTGATTCAGTCTAATTGGGAATGAAATAAAAGCTGTGATTTGTTTAAAAAAAAATCATATTTTTAATTTTGTGATTGATGGAATTGAATAGAATGTTAAGTCATCTTATTTTTTTTTATCTGTCTCAATAAAAAGAAAAGAAATTAATTATCCAATCATTAAAAAGAAAGAAAAAAGATACTTGAGTTAAACTGAGGCAGTATTAAAATCAGGCATGTCGTCGGAAGAAAAGAACTTTTTTTTTCTCTCGTCTTACACAGAGAAGCAGAACATATTAAATTTTTTTTTAAAAAAAAAGTGTATTACTTAATTCTTTTGATACATTAAAATAAAGCTTTAACAAAACATGAAAATGGAAAAAGAAAGCTTTACTAGAGGAATTATAATAACAATGGGATAATTTAGCGGCTTCACTCTCTCCACGCTATGCCATGACTTTCCATAGATGAAATAACCTGCCTTCTTTAGAGTAAACTAGACTGCAAAACTGGAAGGTAAATTATGTTATAGGAATGTTTAGACATTTTTTACCATAAATTATAAATTGACATCATGAAATATCTACATAAAAATTATTTTTATAAAATATTAAAACATATTTATCATATGTTATGAAGTGAATTTATGAAACGGTTGCATACGTTTTGTTTAATAAAATATTAAGACATCTTTATCATACGTTATAAAATGAAGTTATGAAATAATTACCTAGAATTTGTTTTATAAAATATTAAAACATCTTTTTCATATGTTATAAAGTGAAGTTATGAAATAATTACGTAGAATTTATTTTGTAAAATATTAAAGATTTTAAGACTTCTCATTCGATAATTAATATACAAAATTAACAAAGCGTATGCCACACTTGAATGAGAAGCTATAAAAATACACAGAAATTATTTATTACACGCTAAGCGCTTTCGAGTACCGCTATGAATATGAGGCAAAATGACCTCGAAAGCGCTTAGCGTATAATAATTTCTGTGTATTTTTATAGCTTCTCATTCAAGTGTGGCATACGCTTTGTTAATTTTGTAAAATATTAGAACATGTTTATCATACGTTATTAAATGAAATTATGAAATAGTTATACGCAAATTTATTTATAAAAATATTTGAATGTATTTACTATATGGATTAGAAATGCTCCACAAGCCAAACAGAATTCATGTGTATGAATATACCCTTATATTTGACTAAATTAGAAATTCTTTAATTACTAAATTATAAATGCTCTACAAGCCAAACAGAGTTTATGTGTATAAATATACTCTTATATTTGACTAAATTAGAAATGCTTTAATTACTAAATGATAAATGCTCCATAAGCCAAACAGAGTTTATGTATATGAATATGATTTTATATTTGACTAAATTATAAATGCTCCACAAGCCAAACAGAGTTTATATGTATGAAGATACTTTTATATTTGACTAGATTAGAAGTGCTTCAATTACTAAATGATAAATGCTCCACAAGCCAAACAGAGTTTATGTGTATGAATATACCTCTATATTTGACTAAATTAGAAATGCTTTAATTACTAAATGATAAATGCTCCACAAGCCAAACAGAATTTATGTATATGAATATACTTTTATATTTGACTAAATTATAAATGCTGCAATTACTAAATGATAAATGCTCCACAAGCCAAATAGAGTTTATGTGTATGAATATACTCTTATATTTGACTAAATTATAAATGCTGCAATTACTAAATGATAAATGCTCCACAAGCCAAACAGAGTTTATGTGTATGAATATACTCTTATATTTGACTAAATTATAAATGCTGCAATTACTAAATGATAAATGCTCCACAAGCCAAACAGAGTTTATGTGTATGAATATACTTTTATATTTGACTGAATTATAAATGCTTCGGTTACCAAATGATGAATGCTCCACAAATCAAGAATTGCTAAGTTTAAATGTTTACCAATCAATAATGATTCATAAAATAATGAAATGCTGTATAAACCATAAATGCTTGACTGTTTCCAAGCTTCTTCTCATAAAGGAATTCAAAAATGAACTATTGTTGAATTAGAATATTTCCAAGCTTCTTCTCATAAAGGAATTCAAAAATGAACTATTGTTGAATTAGAATATTTCCAAGCTTCTTTTCATAAAGGAATTCAAAATGAACTATTGTTGAATTAGAATATTTCCAAGCTTCTTCTCATAAAGGAATTCAAAAATGAACTATTGTTGAATTAGAATATTTCCAAGCTTCTTCTCATAAAGGAATTCAAAATGAACTATTGTTGAATTAGAATATTTCCAAGCTTCTTCTCATAAAGGAATTCAAAATGAACTATTATTGAATTAGAATATTTCCAAGCTTCTTCTCATAAAGGAATTCAAAAATGAACTATTGTTGAATTAGAATATTTCCAAGCTTCTTCTCATAAAGGAATTCAAAATGAACTATTGTTGAATTAGAATATTTCCAAGCTTCTTCTCATAAAGGAATTCAAAATGAACTATTGTTGAATTAGAATATTTCCAAGCTTCTTCTCATAAAGGAATTCAAAATGAACTATTGTTGAATTAGAATATTTCCAAGCTTCTTCTCATAAAGGAATTCAAAAATGAACTATTGTTGAATTAGACTGTTTCCAAACGTCTTCTCATAAATGAACTTGTAAATGAACTATTGATAAAAAAAAGGAACTGCTTCTAACTCTTTCATAAGTAAAAATGAAGATGAGTTATCATATGAATAGAAATGAACTTTGTTAGAAATTGCTAATTAATTGTTATTTAATAAATTTTTTTTTTGTTACTAAAAATTAAATTGGTTATCCAGTTATCCAATTTTGTTTTATTTTATTGCATCACTCATCAGTTACAGCACTGGTTCATGAGAATTTCATGCTTCCTGAGCTACGTCTGGCATAACTAGATCTAGGCAAGTCAGGTTGTAGTGAGACGGAACTCTAATGGCGCTTTTTGGGAAACCAAACATAGAAATATTTAGATGTTTCCAGTCTCTATCGTACTACATCCTCTGATGAGCAGGAAATATTGTTGTAGGAGGCATTAACATCTGCATTAGGAATGTCAATTGATAGCTCCTTCCTACAACATGCTCATCAGAAAATTGTTACAGCTGACGTAATAAAACGGCTGTATGCGGGTCCGGTTACAATATATATATATATATTTTTTCAGTACTACACATGTAATTAATTCTTTTGAAAGCAACCTCAATAGACTCAGTTTGATATCTCTGTATGATTATTTTTGGATAAGTATTATATTTTACATATATATTTTTCAAACTTTTTTTATATTTATTTAAATCAAAAGTTGCTTGTCAGAGATCATATTTGTAGTTATATGACTACTACCATCATCTAATGGAAGTAGTTAAATATTTAAAAAAAAAATCAAACTTTATACTTTTTCAATAATGTGTTACACTTTTAGTTATAATGCAAAGGTTAATGTGGAAGCCAACATGTTTTATATTAATCTGTGTGTTATTTTAACAGTCGAATGGACTTTGGAAAAATATTTAAAATTTGAATTTTTCTAAAAATATTAAACAATTTTATTTAAATGATGGAAATGGTCTCACATATAACTACAAGAAAATGATATTATCCACACTTTAGACAAGTGTGATTATAAAATGATAATGTAGGATTGTAGCAGTTTATTGTCCAAATATTATTTCAAACTTGGCTATTGGCTGAGCTGGGCAGGATTGCCAACTCTGCACAACTTGACTCTTGAGGAACAGAACATCCTGCACATAATTCACTTGAAAGCAAAATATAAATCAGTGCAGTCTGCTCTTGCTGAGTACCTTGCAATTAAGAGGGCCCAACAATACCTACAACATCAACAATTAGACTAGAGAGAAGATCTTGGGACCAACATTGATTGAGGGCAGGGAAACTGCTACTCTGGCTCTTCCATGTTGGCCAGAGTCAGGGAGCTTTATTCCTTAAAATTTTAGCCATTAGGGATAACTAATGCCTGGAAAAAATTTGCTTCGGTTGACACTGCACCCTACAAGATTACAATTCTACAGAGACTAAGGTCCCTCCCAAACAAGACTCATCCTGGCCTGCATGGATTTCCAAAATTTCTTTGATATCATCTGTGCACATTTACGGTGCCAATTATACTAAACATCATAAATTTACTTGCTGATGACAGTCAGGAAGCCTTGGGCATATGTCCAATCACTATGGTACCCCTCATGAAGAATCCTGAGAGTCCACTGGTTCTTGCGAACCTTCGGCCTATTTCCATGGTGCTTCTTATGATAAAGGTTATCAAGAGCCTTATAAAAGAAGACATCCAAGACAACATCATTGGATTCCTCTAACCTTATCAATTCACAAAAAAAAGTTGCTCAACTGCTGATGCTGTCAGCCAATTTCACCTCATCATTGACCATGTATGCAGGGAAAGGAAATCTCAGCCAGTCATGGTTCAGCTTGACTTTGTTGGAGCCTTCAACATACTTCTTGGCATACTGGAGAGGCTCAAAGTGTCCAAGGCATACTTTCAGATCATAGAGAACCTCCTATAAAATCAGGTTTTTCTCTCATTGGATGGCTGAGTATCTCCAGGATTTAGGCCCTGTGTTTCCATCCCACAGGGCTCACTACTGAGCACCCTCCTCTTCATAGTTTGTGAACCCCCTGCTCCTAAGTATCGAGACTGCCCTCCCAGGGATAGCCATTTCTGTGCTTGGAGAGAGAGCATACATCACATCACCTATATAGACGATGTAGTGGTGTTTTTCTCCTCTGGTAGGGAGCTCACAAGACTTGAAGAACTCATAGACCAGTTTGCTCACAAATTTGGTTTGAGAGTCAATGAAGGAAAATTGGCAATGTGGTCCATCCCAGGAAGATTCAAAGTGGCCCCCCCAGAGCTTCCTAGGATTTCATCTTGCATCCTCCCCCTCAGTTATGAGAAGAGACATGGAAAAGAAACTACTCTCCAAAAGGTTCCCCTACTTAATTCTGTAGTACTTCGCAAAATCACATACTATCTGGCTGGCTTTTCACCCACCAGCATCTTCATTAAAAGGGCAAGACACTTTGTAGGAAGCTATGCTGGGGGGTGGGCTGTCATCACTTAAACATTTTACAGAAGCCTAAACCCCTGAATTGACTGGCCTTACAAGTCATTAAGGTTTTTCAAATTCAAAGGACACACAATGTTCTGGTTAGGCTATTGAATTGTCATTCTGACATTGAATGCCCTGTTCTCATAGAAAGGGTCAAACTTACCGATAGACCTCCACCCAGACTGAGAAGACTTTGGATTCAACAACAGGTGACAGATGTCATATGCATCAAGATATCCAGCTCTCTATTTCAGTCAAAACTTACCTACTGGGACACATACCAGCTATTGTTTGAAAAGAAAACATGGACCTTTATCTTGCTCTCAATTCTATCTCCAGATTTGCCAAATGGACACAATTCCTCAAACTTGAACCCAAGTATGTGGTCTTCCTGCTCAAGGTCAACCTCAAGACTCTTCCCACAGGGTCCTTCTTATTCCATCATAGATGCTATAACATTGATACCTCGTGCCCAATGTGTGGTAAGCAGGAAAAGACCATGGACTACATTCTGTTCCATTGTGATTCATGGTCTCATCTCTGAGGCATGGTTCTGAGGAGAATGTCTGTCTCTGACCTGGCTTGTGTAATGATTCCTCTTGCCTTTAAGAAGGGGCTTTTTGCCAAAATATGGCTACCTTCATTTGTCAACTTTGGAATTTTGACTATATGTTGTAAAGTATTGTTTGAAAGTGGGATTGACCACCATCCTGAAAACCTTCTAATAAGTTTCATATGGAAGGCTAGGGAGATTGACAAGAGAATTTGCCCAGACCAGTTGGTGATTCAGACCTGAGAACAACTAAAAATACATTTCAAGATGTTCCATTTCATTCTATGTATGACACCCCTAACCTTATAAGGACTGATTCCTCCCCCTATTGCTGTGATGAAAGAGATAGGATGACCTCCTCCTAACCTCCTATCTGTACTGTAACCCTAAAGAACCATTGTAGACAATGCTTGTTAACAGCAGTTCTAACTATTGCCTGTATACACAATTATTCACCTTGCTCTATAAATAAATATCTTTTGAAATGAAATTAAGAAAATTTATGAAATAATTTGTCAAAAAATATTTTAAACACAAACAAAACATTACCTCAATGGCTGTATTTACAGTATTGGGTTTCTGAGGGTCGATTATTTCCCATAAAATCAAAACAATGAAATTAATAGTAGTTAATACTGCTATCATCATAAATAACCGAGAATCTTTTAACATCTAAAAAAAAGGGCAATAGGAAAAAATATTATTACTAACTTATTAAAAAATAGGTAATTAAGACTGGCATCCATTTGTATTATAAATATGTACACATACATATATCTCTAAAACACATTTATTTAAATAAATCAAATAAATGTAAAATAATATAAATAAAATAATGCTATTTTAATTACAGTGTTGCATTGGTATTTGGAGGTAAATAAAAATATGCATTAGCTTTCAAGACATTTTCTTGTTTTGATTATCATAGTATGCCCACCATAGATGCGCTATAACTCTTCTAACGAGTTCTAAAACTATATAGTTTTTCTTTTGAGTATATTATAAAAATGCAGTTTTTTTATTACAGTATATAATTTTTAAATTATTATTATTTTAATCCCAAATGTAATCTTATAATCAAATGATCTTTGATTCATAAAAATATATGTATCACACAAATATTATAATTTACTTTTAAAAATATGTTCATAATAAATACAAACCTAAACACATGTCTATACAATGGTCAAATATCCAATATAAAAATAATTATTTGTCCACAATGTTGTTATTGATAATAATCAATTTAAATAAAAGTGAAACAAACAACTAATTATATTTACAATTATTTAATTATCAATCTGGCTTTCATCTCTTAGTTAGAGCTTTTTAAGATATAAAGTTTTATACATCACGTGACTTATTAACTACATTTACTCCACCTATTAGATATTATTTTACTTTCAACAATATAATTAACATTGTACCAATATATATTACAATAACAAATTAAACAATCACTTTCTTCTTTAAAATATATATGTTCTCCAACATTATGAATAACTTCACAAACTTCTAACTATTTCCATATATTAAATAACATATTATACATTTCCAAAGTTTCAACTATTTTTTCCCCCATTATAGTCATTTTCAAGGATCTATAACAAAAAAATACATATCTCTACATAATACTCTAAATACAAATCTCTTTCATATATTAAACATTAATACATCAAATTCACAATAATAAAACATATTAACTATACATTATTATATTTTACTTACATTTTCCTCCCTCTTCTCCCTTTATTGTAAAACTTCCTTTTTACATATTAAGTATAAATTTTCAAAAAAATATTAGAAATCATCTAAAATAGGAGTAAACAAAATACTATTTAAATCCATTTAACCCATCCTCAATTACAAATTTATTTTTCCTTTAACTATTTTATCTAACTTTTATATCAATTATCTACAATTCCTATCTATACTTTTAAATCTATTTAAAATTTAATGTAAATTATTTCTCTATCCTTTAACAATTTACTTAAATACTATTTAAACATTTCATATTAATTACATTTTATTTTATATTCCCCTAACACCATTAATCCTATTTAAAACAGGTTTATATCTTTTTATGTAAAAATATTCTTTTACCATCCTTTTTTTTATAGTTTTTAACATTTTCCAACATTCTAATATTAACAGTTTTATGTCCAAATTCTTTATAATATATATACATTGGAATTTCTATCATTTAAATGTTGTTTAAATCTAGTTTTTAATCTATTTTTGTTGTACCAATATATGAAATATTCTTCCCCTCCCTATTACAATTCAAACATTCTATAATATAAATTCCATTCATTTTTTCCATTTCTTGAAATTCTGTTTTATTAATTAAATTCCCTAAATTAAATTTCTTTTTATATACAGGTTTAAGAACAAATCTACTTTCCCCCTTATATTTATTATTTATAATCTTCATTTTTTTTTAATCTCAAAAAATGTACTTCTTGAAATACTATAACTACTATATATTATATTCTGTATATCTTTCTTATTATTTGTGTAACATTTTTTTATCATATAATTGATCAATAACATTAAGAGGATAATCATTTTTTATACCTTCCTTCTTTATATTATTAATTTCTTTTTTAAATAATTTTTCTTCAGAACATAAATTTATTGCCAATTTATCCTATTATTAATAATATTTATTTTATGTTCTTTCTCAACAACCGATAAAAAGTATATTTTCTAAACACACTTGTTTCAATATCAACCTTGCAATTCTTTATAATCTTTTTTATTATAACATCCATATAATTTATAACATTTTTTTTTTCCTTTTCATCGTAAATTTAATATTATCATCAATTGAATATACTTAACAAAATTTTCTGATTTTCTATAATTTCCATTGAATATTAAAAAATAATCATCCACATATCTAACAGGCTTATATTTTGTATTACAAATTATTATAATCTTAGATAAAAATTTCAGAAACAAAAACATAGAAAATATTATTGTTATTAATTTTTAATATTGAAAACAATTATAAAAATATGGAGTCAGTAGCATTATATATACAGATTATATAAATAATTGTTTATTTATTGATTTGTTGTCTGTCTTCTGCCTGCCACCTTGCCCATTTGTTTGCTCTTCTGCCTATTCATCTGTTTAATCTTTCATATATTTATCTTTTTATTTACCTACCTGCATCTTTCTTTCCCCATCTATCTACCTATATATGTTTACCTATCTAATTATCTACCTATTTATTTTTCTATCTCTTCTAAACAAAAACAATGTGTTGGGTTGATGATCATCCATCCATTCAAATTCTACTTTGGGTAGGCAAGTTTAAAATAGTATGAGAAAAAAAGGTGTCATCATAGATTCTAAATATGTAATCACATATACTTGAAGTAAATAAATGAGAAGTAATTCTGTTGGTGGGATGATGATTATGGGTACTCAAGCACAAAGTTTGGCATGCTAAATACATCACAGTAAAATCAATATGTTCGTAAGTATGTGCTTTTATAAATATATAACAATGGTTAAATTTTTTCCAGATAATGATGCACTGTGATGTGATATAACTTCTCCTTTATCGGAGTCAATAATCTCTCACCCACTATGCCCAGAAAAACCTGTGAGCCACCTTACCTTCCCTTTCCATTCACCACCCTAGGTTTTTTACACATTTTTCTCTACTCTGATTCATCCCATTTCCACAACATTATATTTGTCAATTCTATAGCCTTTATATCTAGATCCCCCTTATCTTTTTTCAAAGTGAGCACTTTCTGTATAATCACTTTGTTTATATTTATTCTCCCAAAACTTTGTTATTTGTACCCTTTCTGCTTGTAAGCATTTACATTCAATTAACAAATGCCTAATATTTTCTATGCCTTTCTACATAACTTGCAAACCAAATTACCCATATTTCTCCATTTATGTGTATATTCCCTTGTTGCTAATGATCCTGTTCAAGCTTTAAACAATAAAGTACTTTCCTTGCTATTCATCATCATCATCAAACATTATCAATCCACTGCAGGATGAAGGTCTCTCCAAGTTCAATCCATCTTCTTTGAACTTTAGCTTCTTGTCTTCACATCAACCCTGCACACTTTCTTATTTCATTCATCTCACATGTAGTCCCTTTCTGGGTCTTTTAAAATCTCTTGGAATTCAGTTTAAGATTTCAATTGTCCATCTATTTTCATCTCTTCGAGCAATATGTCCAGCTTAACTCCAACTTCAGTCCATCTATTTTCATCTCTTTGAGCAATATGTCCAGCTTAACTCCAACTTCAGTCTTAATTTTTTAAATGAGGTCAGTAAAACCTGTTTGTTCTCTTACCCATATATTGTGTTTATGATCTCTTCTGGTTACTCCCAATATGCATCTCTGCATACTTTTTTGAACTAGCTGAAGTCTCTATATTGCTCTTCTATTAACTGTCCAAGGTTCAGATCGATAAGTAAGAACTGGTAAAATACATTTATTAAAAACCTTTCTTTTCAAACACATAAGCATATTTCCTTTTAGTATCAAGTTATTTCTAACAAAAGCACTCCAACTAAGATTAATTTCATCCATTATGTTTCCATCAGTATTAATAATCTGACCAAGGTATTTGTAATTGTTAACTTCTTCTAACTCATCATAATCAATCTTTATTTCCATATTTTGAGAAAATCCATTACACATTACTTTAGTCTTTTTAACATTTATCTTTAGTTTTACTTTCCTACTTTCATCTGATAACTCCTGCAACATTTTCCTGAAGCTTTAAGCATTATTTGCAAAAACAACTACATCATCTGCAAAATCTAAATGACTTAAATAATATCCATTTACTTTCACTCCTTTAGCTTCCCATTTTAATCCACAACATACTTTTTGCAGCACTGCTGTAAAAAAGTTTTGGAGATATGGAGTCACCCTGTCTTACACCCTTCTCAATGTTGACCTTTCCAGTATCATTATGTAATATAATTTTTGCTGTTGCATTTTTATAAATATTCTTTAAAATATGACAATATCCTGGATCTACACCTTGATGATCCAATGCTTTAATCACTGAAGAAATGTTTATAGAATCAAATGCTTTTTCATAATCTACAAATCCAAAGAATAATGGCAACTCATATTTATTTGTTCTTTATATAACTTCTCTCAATACCTGGATATGATCTACTGTACTAAAACCACTTTTAAATCCAGTTTGTTTTCTTGGTTGATGAAAATCCAATGTTCTCTGTAAACGAGTTGTAATTATCTTGATAAAATTTTGTATAAAATAGATAAAAGGCTCATAGGGCTGTTATTTCTAATATCCTCTTTATCACCTTTTTTAAATATTAATATTAATACTGCATTCTTCCAATCATCTGGTATATCTTTATTATTTAGACATTTGGTACATAACTTTGCTAAAAAAATTCTATTTCTTCACCTGCTTCTTTTAATATAGTGATGTAGTCGATGTCTAATCATCATTGAGCTTCATGCTTCACCATCTATACTAACCTGTGGGACCTGCAATTCAGACCTTGCCATAGATATATGCCATTCACTCACACACTATGCATAATGATCCAAAAAATTAATAAAATTAAAAATATTTAGGAAAGTAGTGTGCATGATGTATAT